>BEHA01002399.1:115471-174447 GCA_002897215.1 Eschscholzia californica subsp. californica | reverse complement strand
AAAAAAAAAAAAAAAAAAAAAAAAAAAAAAAAAAAAAGGAAAAGTGTTTGTTTAGTAGTGTTTGAGTATTTATCCCTTGAAGTAGTTCTTGAAGATTTGAAGACGTCGAGTTCTCAGGAGTTCTAGTTCATCATTATAGTCTATTGACCTCTAGGAAGCATTGTTAGATAGTTGATCAGGTGAGAAGAGTTGGTTAGCTTCCCCATTCCGTATTAGTGGTTGTTTCTTTCTTTGAGATCAGTCATCGAAAAATTTAGTCCGTCTTTTGTAATGTGTTGAGTTTTCCTTCATACTCATACTCGCACATTGAGTGAACCATTTATGAGAGACTTAAATTTTTGAGTGTATGACCGTGAGGCAGTAGTCGAGGCGAAATGTATTGAGACGGTAATCGAGGTCTTGTCTTTTCATAACCGAAATGATACTCATATTGGCTGGTCACGTGCACTTCGAGTCTTGATTACTAGTGAAGGAATTTTTAGCATTTGTATGGTTTGGTCGACTTGGATTTCATTTCTATTAACTTTCGAGAATTTCTATCGGCTTAACATTTTTAGTCCATGTCATATTTAGACCCTTCTGGATTTTCGAAAATTTTGAATTTTGTGGGTATATTCACTGCAAACCCTCACGAGACAAAACTCGTCCTCTAGGGCAACCTAGAGGTTTAACGGCTTGTTGCACGTGCTAAGTGCAATCGTGATTCCCTACGAAAGTGGTGAACTGGGCTTGGTTGTATTTTTCTGTTTTGCTCGAGGACTAGCAAAATCTAAGTTTGGGGATGTATAAGTAATCGTTTCGTGTTTCTAAGCACAAGTGATTGTGCCCGAATAATACTTAGAGTATAGGATCTAAAAATCCATTGACGAATCGAACGATGATGTCATGGTTCAAGTGGGAGTAGTCAATGGAGGTTCAAGGATATGAATCCAAACGAACCATAGGCGAACAAAAAATAACCTAAAAAATGAGATATTTTAGGGGCTATACTAAGATTTAATAAATCATTACGCAAACCTACATAAACTTTTACGTAATAAATCATAACTGGTTTTGCTAGAGTTCACAGTAACACAACTTGATAAATTACGTAATAAGTTCCAAAAAGAATTTTGAGTAGAGCCTACCCAGATTAAAACACTTGTTGAGCCTTTGTTCATCGATGGTGGGTCGGCCTTCGCAGAGTACCATCTTTTACCTCGGCACAATCCGTGTAGATCTATAGAAGAGGTCTACACGTCTAAATGGTTATTCTCAATGAGTCAGTAAAAGGACAATTTGACACTTAAATGTGAAATTAGTCAATCAAGAATCATAAGAGTATGATCAGTAAAATGTTACTCACCCAGGACGACGAGTTAAGGGCAGTGCCAAAGTAAGCTTAATTTCGAAGGAATGGGATGATGGAATTATATTATTCTTAGGGGACAATAAAATAGAATAATATAGGCAAATAAGAATTATGCCAGGATAACAAGTTTAAATCACTTTCGCGTTTCTTACATGTAGTTTAATTATGACAAACAACAACATCTTCAACCTCCACACCGTACTTGTAAAGTTGGATGACACCAACTTCGTTCAATGGGAAAGAGATCTGAGAAAGGTTCTCGAAGCAAGAGCAGAAATATTAGACACTCCGATCCCCGAACTTTCAGAAACCTCTTCTGAAAAAAAGCGTAAGGAAGTAGACATTATTCGAAGGAAGTCAGCTCCAGTAACAGGTTTAGTGTTAATGTCCATGGAATGGATGGGATCTCCTATGGCAGTCGATTTGGCGATTGATAGCATCCTGTATTCACTAGACAATAGTTATCAAGATGTAAGAATTGACTTTGAGCAAAAATTAGGAAAAGTTTCCTTTGAAAGCCTGCTCGCAATTCTGGAAGTTGCTAAAAGCAAAATCGGCATACCTGAAACTACAGAAGAAATTCTTAGTGTTCAAGAGGGTACTAACTCGGGAACGGAAAACGTTAGAAGAAGGAGACATTTTTACGAAGTCGCTTAAAACAAAAGCATTTAAGAAGATTATTGGCAAGTTGTGCGTCACTGACATTCCTGCTCCAACTTGAGGGGGAGTATTATGGTTATAAGAATCGGGCAACCCGGCCACCCAACCCAGTCGGCTCATTTGGCCAAACCGAGAAGATCCATTATAGGATTAGTATTATGTGTTGAAATATCTTTTTATATGTTAAGATATCCCATATAATAGATATTAGGAAATATCAAATATTAGAAACTAGTAAGAAATTAGGATTTAGTAAATATATTAGTATAAACTATTAAGAAACTAATAAAATATTAGAAACTACAAAAATTAGAAACTAATAGTATTGTAACTCTATAAAAAGAGTCTTATATTTTCTTTGTAATCCATCAAGGAATAAAACAACTTCTTTGATCAATTTCAACTTGGTACCAGAGCCAACGATCTGGAGTTTGTTTTTGTTAAAATATTTGTCGATTGAAGGAGAAAGAACCTTCATCTTCATCTTCTTTTCCTATCTTAATTTCAAAGAAGGAAAAAAATCATTCATCAGTTTTGGTATTAAAAAGAAGGCAAAAAGACAAAACAATAACTTTAATTGTTATTGTGTGATCTATATTGTCAAACAATTTACAAAACTTTGAGTTGGTAGAACACATCTTCTCAAAGATTCAGTTTCTAAAATTTTCTGATATAATTTTTTCCTCATAATTAATATAGTAGAAAATATGGATCAGACAATTGGTACAATTTTTCAGTCAGGAGGATCCTTTAATTCGGTGATTATGTTGAATGAAAAAAATTATGATATGTGGTCTCAAATCATGGAGATGCATATTGGTGAAAAAAAAACTTTCGTTTATTCGAGGTAGTTCATTACCACCCGCTGAAGATGACGTTAAATATGAGAAGTGGTATGCAGAAATTCAAAAAGTCAAGAGATGGTTGTTGATGTCTTTGACTCCAGAAATTACGAAGAGATACATTCGTTTACCTACAGCTCGTGATATTTAGAAAGCTTTATCTAAAGCTTTTTATGATGGATCCAATGAATTGCAAGTCTTCTCTTTGAATCAGAGGGCATTTTCTGCCAAACAGAATGGGAGGATACTCTCGGTTTATTACGGTGAACTGGTTGAGATCTTTAGTGAATTAGATCACCGTGATAAATTGATCATGGAAAACCAAAACGATATTGAATCTTATCGTAAATCAATTCAACGATAACGTGTGCATATTTTTCTTGCAGGGTTAGATGGTGAACTTGAATAAATTCGTGGTGAAATTTTGAGAAAGGATCTCATTCCCGATTTAGAAGAATGTTATGCTTTGGTTCGTCGTGAGATTGTTTAACGCACAACGATGAACAGTGAATCTAAAACAACTGATGCTTCCGCAATGATGATTCGACATAAGACAAAAAATAATATTGTTAAATCTATTTGTCAATCCGACAAATCTTTTTATAAGTGTACCCACTGCAACAAAACTAGTCATACCAAAAATCATTGTTATGAATTAGTAGGTTATCCCGAATGGTGGGATCATAATCGAAAGAAAAACTCTAAGAAATCCCTTGTAGCTGCACTTGTTGAGACAGAGGAAGAAAATCCAACTGTTAGGCAAGCTTTAGCAATGGTAGTCATTATAGGTAACGTAGAAACGAAGAGGGAGAACTTTAGAGATAAACTATGCTACGTGTAGCAGTTAGAGAATCTCAGAAATCAACTAAACGAGTGTCTGCACCAAAAGTGCGAAGTGGAGAAGAAACTATCAAGTCTTAGCTCTCTAACTCAAGAAGGTACTTCTGCAGATACAAGTATTTTGGTGAAGCAGTTGCAAGAAAATTTAAGGAACTATGAGTCTGAAGTCGAAGAAGCAAGGAAGTTGAAATCATCTCATCAAAATAATGAGTTATTAAAAGAAAAATTATTGGAAGAAAAAGACTGAAGAGAGCGTGCGGAATTCGAGTTACTTAAACAACAAGAGACTCAATTTGATGAGAGAAAGTTGGAGAATGAACTAATGGCATCGAAGTCATTAACCAATGATATTCCTGGTGTTTCATGTCCAAGTGACATACGTATTAAGTTCACAAGCTTGCAGAAAGAGGTGATTGAAAATATGACGACAGTTGGTCAAGTAATCGCATGTATGAAGTAAATGGAGGTAACTTTGAAAGCAGTTGAACTTGGTAGACAACATGTAGAATTTGTGGCCTCATTAGCTGATGCACCCGAAAAGGTTGCACACCCAAGCGGAGGTATCAAGTAGTAGTCCGGCAAAGCCGGGATCGATCCAAGGATAAGAAGGTAGTTTGGATATCGAAGGATGTTATCCCTCGGTCTAGATATTTCAAGCTAACTTAGACTAAAAAGGAAAGGAAACAAAGATAAATGGGGGGTTATGATGAATAAGCACTAAGAGATTAAAGCAAGTAAAACTAAAATAAATTAGCAAAGTAAAACGGGCGAGAGAGAAGTGTCGGAGGAACAAGAGTCGGGAGGCAACAAGAGTCGGGAGATAAATAAATGAGAGAAGTGTCGAACCGGGAATCCATAATGATAAATCTACAACTATGTATGGTCCGATCTAATGTTCCTAAGTATAATCGATGTTCGACTCCTAAGGTGATGTCCATAAGCACTACGTATATCCGGGGATCATACTTAGTCAAACAAACGCCATAATCGGTTAATCCCGAGTCAACGAAAGTGTTTTCTAGTCGCCTAACTATGTGAAGTGCATGACAAGACACATGAAATTATGACTTAGACTACGATCGATATCGAATACTTCGTTTCGTGTATTAACTATGCGAAGTGCTTAACAAGACAAATGAACATACAATCAGAACGATAATCGAAATAAATGAACATCAATTTATAATCAAAACATAAAATCATATTAAACATAATCACGAATTCATCACATTTCATCTCATATAATCGACACACTAAAGTTAAATAAACATGGTGATTGAATAAGAAATGGAAAGGAAATGATGAGAGAACCCCCCCCCCCCCTTTTTCGATGTGGTTCGAGGCTAAGATCGTCGGAAAATATGAGTCTTTAAGGTGCAGCCGATCTCCCCTTAGCAAATTTTGGGTTCCCCATAGCGACCACCATCATCTTCTCCATTTATCACAAACCTCCATTAAAGCTAAACCCTAGCCTTCTTTCTCTAGCAATCTTCAACCAAAATCAAATCAAACCACATGGGAAGCAAGATCAAGACATGGGGAGCAAAAGCCCTAAGGTTTCCGTCCAAGAAAGTGGCCGGAAATCCTAGAAAAATCCGACCAAAGATTGAAGAAATTCCGGCCAACCATGAAATCCGGCCACATAGGTGCTGTCCCGGCCGGATGCACACTGTCCCGAGCATGTCGCGTCCTTCCCTATGATGTCCCGTGCTGCCATCCCACGTCCCGAGCTGGAGAGAAGCTTGCAGCCCGAGCTAGAAAGTTTGCAGACCGAGCTGCTGTTCCGGCCTGCTGCTTCTTCTCTCTTTTTCCCTCTCTTCCAAACTCTTGAACCCTTCAAACCCTAGAACTCCTTTAGCCTCTCTCTCCTCTCTCCCTTGCTTCTTGCCTCCGTTCCAAGGTAGAAGATGATGAATAGTAAACTCTAACTTGTGTTTACTACTCAAACCCTAAGGTCCCTTGACTTAGTCAACTTCTTTAGACTATGTTGACTTGGATCCATAAAGGGAGGGTGCCCATATAATTCTTCTTTGTCATTCTTCCTTGGGCTCTTGGGCTTTTATTTAGAAACCAAGAGAGTGTCTCCATCCTTGTCTCTACATCTTCAAATTCTCACAAAGGACTAGAATACCCTCGGACTTCTTTCATATCTTCCCCGTCCGAACTCTGAATTGAATACCGTTTTCACCATCGGACTCGTCATTGACTATACTAGTCATTTGATTTGCTTGAAGTCTTTTTCTCTCACTTTAGCACATGAAATGATTGTGATAATTCGCTCATTTTATTCCGAATCACACGCTTAACTCCAAAATAAGTACCTAACATAAAAAACACATAAAATATTATTGATAACACTCGAAAAGGACTAATTAGTCTAAGTTAGGCTCTACAAATGTGACATTTTGGCGTCACATCATTAGCCAACCAGAAGGTAGAAGATTCGGAATCTAAAGTTAAACGGTGTGAATTGATGATCAATTGTCTTACTGAAGAAACAGAAAGATTAAAAAAGGAGGTTATTGAATTGAAGATCACAAAAATGTGGAAATAGAGAAAACAACAAAGCAAGGAACTCTTATTCAGGATTTGGAGGCATCACTTGCTAGAAAGGAATCCTCCATCAAAGAACTGCAAAGTAAATTATCAGAACAAAAGGAGGTCATGACTTACCAGCGTAACGAGATAAACCCGCTCAATGAACGGCTAAACAACGAAGCACGGAAGCTAAAATCATTGGAGCAGGAGAATGACAAGCTCAGTGAATAAATTTATGTTTTGAAGTCTAAGTCGGGTCATGATGACAGTTTCAAGTCGAATATTTTCGCAGTTGGTAGACAAGTTGGGCATGTGCGATATCTATGCACCAACTTGAGGGGGATTGTTGGAATATCTTTCTATATGTTAAGATATCCCATATAATAGATATTTGGAAATATCAAATATTAGAAACTAGTAAGAAATTAGGAACTAGTAAATATATTAGTATAAACTATTAAGAAACTAATAAAATATTAGAAACTAGTAAAATTAGAAACTAGTATTATTGTAACTCTATAAATAGAGTCTTACATTTTCTTTGTAATCCATCAAGGAATAAAACAACTTCTTTGATCAATTTCAACTTTAAGTAGTAGTTAGATAATGGCAAAACTCTTGTATAGATTTTGTATGATTAACCCTGATTAATGTCTATACATATTCATGTAATAATTATTCACAATTAATGAGAAAATTAATTCTTTCAATCGTTCTCACTTCCATTTGATCTACAGCTCTCAGCTTCTCTCAAAGCTCTCGGCTGCCACCCTCTCTCTCCCTCGTATTAAGTTCACAAGCTTGCAGAAAGAGTTTTTGTTAAACTTGCAGTCTTGCAGATTAGCTCCCTGTCATTGTTTTTTCCCCCATAGAAACAATTCTTGTTATTTTGTTTTTGGCTCTTCTATATGTTATATAGTACCTCTGAACGGGCGACTGAGTAGTCTAAAAATCAGTGTTTGGTTATGAAGGCATTGATTAGATGGAATTATTAAATTTGGCCTAAACCAACAAACAGTGGTGAAACTCCAAAATACTTGATGACAAAAGTTGTCATATGTTATCTTAGGGCTTATTTGTATGGCAGCGGATCTTTGATAATTTTTAAATGTATCCTCTCAAACTATCCACCCCTCCAATGAACTATCAAATCTACCATCATTGACTCAAAAGGTTCAACTATTTATTTTCAATTTCAAAGTTTACAGATTTTCAAATTAAGGGGTGGGAGTTGGTGACCAACAAAGTTCTGAGTGGTTAGCTATGAAAATATAAAATTGTAATTAGGTGAAAAGCTGAAACTAGAGTGTTGGGTCACCATTAATGACGAAATGGGAGCCCAGAGAAGTAATTGAAAATCATGGAAAATCGACAAAGAATGTGTTTGTTTCATATCAAATTAATATTGAAAAGTAGTAAGCTCCAAGTTAAAGTTTTGAATGGTTTTGCTCTTTTTATAATGTTACTAAAGTATATGGGAGAAAACAAAATCTGTTGATATATATTATTCATATATTTATCACTTTAAAACGAAGTTAAAATAAGAAATAAAAAGTGTTAATTCTAATTAGGTAGGAGCAAATGGACTTCGACCACTTTAGAATACGTTAAGAGTCTTTATATGACCTTTAGATCCACGATATTCTAATAATGATGACAGTTGAATGCTTATTAAGTTCATGATGTATTTTTTGTTTTTTTTGTTGAACTAGCTTCCATAAATTAAATAACAGCGTTGTTACAATATTTATTAACTAACATTCTTCCAAATTTTGCTCGCATTTTTCTTCCTTGCCCATTTAGCTAATCTGTCTGCACTGGAATTGAGTTCTCTTTTTGTATACTTGAACTTCACCACTTCGAATTCTTTCCTGCTTTCACGAATTTTGCGGATGTGGATTAAAGATTGCCAGTGTACCGTGTAATGTTTATTGTGAAGATGTTTGATGAGATTGATATTGTCACTTTTTACGATTATATCTTGAGTTGATTAGCTTTCGCCCTTCGAGGCCGAGTTATTGCCATCGCCTCTCCTTCTTCAATGTTTCTAGCTCTAGTGGATTTTACATTCGCTTCTATGAATTTTGATTCTGCATTGTGAACAATCAAGCTAATTCCCACATTGGATGTTACATTAGTAAACGATGCATCTACGTTCACTTTAATAAAATTCTGGGGCGGGGGTTGCCATTTTTCACAAGTAGTATGTTTGATTTTCTCTTGATTAATATTGATTTCATATTGAAAGCAGTGGTCACACCTCACTTTCCATAAAATCCATAAAATGGTCGCAAAGTGAATATTTTCTCTGGTGTAGCAGAGATGACAATGATTTTCCCATGAGATGATCCAGTCAGATATGGACGTAATATTTTCAGATATGATATTGTAGTTAAACCAGATGTTTTTAGCCAAAGTGCAGTATAAGAGAGCATGCTCAATAGATTCTATACTAGTGCAGTTGGGACAAGTATTATTATTGTCGATATATTTATTGATTCTTACCCTAACTGGGAGAGCTTTGGTGCAGATTTTCCAGATGAACATTTTGATGCGCGGAACAGTCGGGAGAGACCAGATGAAATTCCATTTCTGGTTGTTAGAGTTGTGATTACTGTTATTATTCCTTTCAAAAAAATGTTCATGATGTATTCATGACCAGAGTTGTGCCTGAGAATTCTGGGACCCGTGCGAAATGCGATTGTGGGTCTTTCACATAATAAAAAATTATAAATAAAAATACAAGATAATTTACAAATAGATAGATAAAAACTTTAGAAGACTACATAAAATTTATTTTGCAATATCATTTCTATAAGGTAACTTATTGAAATGATAAGACAATCTTGTGTGGTCCCTGCTAATGGAAGAAGTGGGAGACTTTGGCTAGTATGGAAAGGTTCAATTGATGGCACGATTGTAAGACAATCTTCAAACCTTATCACTCTTCAGATCCAAGCTTCAGGTCCACACCGTACATGGGAGTTACATTTTATTTACGTGTGGACCGTACATGGGAGTTACATTTTATTTACGTCCCACCCATTGTAGCCCTAAGAAGAGCTTTTTGGGAATCATTATCTAATATTATTTCATCTTCTAGCAATCCTTAATGTTGTTTAGGCGATCTTAATATTCTATGTAATCGTAATGAGAAAGTAGGAGGTTCGCTCCGAATACCACTTACCGATTTCTTTAAATCATTTATGAATAATAATGGATTGCAAGATTTAGGATATATTGGGCCAGCTTTCACTTGGTCGAACCAAAAGTCGAATAGAAATCACACCTGAGAAAGGCTTGCGAACATTATATACTCAAATGTATGGTCTGTGGGAAGGAGGAGGATAGCGCAAAACATTACAGGAAATGTATGGTTTTTGAGAGCCACGAAATTTCGTGGTTTTTGAGAGCCACGAAATTTCGTGGTTCCTGAGAGCCACGAAATTTCGTGGTTCCCGATAGCCACGAATTGTTCATGGTTTCTGATAGCCACGAACTGTTCGTGCTATCATCCTGTTTCCCAAACAATAAAACCCTTGTTATCCAAACAAAACCAAAACAAATCCTAGTTATCTACTTACTCGTTTTAAAACAAAACCCAAACAAACACGAAAGAATCATCCATTATACCCTAAACAACTAGTAGATCTAAACACCCAATGTTACAAAAATCAATACCCTAGGTTTAATGGGAAGAATTGGTACCTCTCTTGAAGATTAATGCTTGAAGAAGCCTTTGAACGAACCATGATTACGGCTAAAGAAGATATTTGATGCTTGGTGTTGATGTTTAATGCTTGATGAAGAAGATTGTCTCTCTATTTCGAAATTTCTGTTTTTCTCTCTCTCTCTCTCTAGATTTTTGGTTGCTAAAGAAGAAGGTAAGAATAAGGGGGGAAAGTGGGATTTAGGTTAAATTTTGAGAGAAGGACCTACCTCAAAAAGGTAAATAGTATTTGGACTTGGTAAAAAGTATTCACCATAAAATGTGTTTCGCCCGAAAATTTCAAAATGTTACATATTCCCTTTAAAATTTCACACCCCGAAAACTATTTTGCTTTCCCCAAAACGCTGGCCTTCCATTTATGTATGACTAGATGAGGCAAATCAAATGAAAGATCTCATGTATTATACTATATAATTAATCTTGGATTTTGGTATAGGAAGAGCATTTTTTAGCAAAGGCAGTGCATTAGATAGGGAGATCACTTTTTTTAGAATAGGGAGGGATAAACATTTTTATTAAAATATCCCAAATTTATACTTTGGTCCCTCCCATCAAACTATTTTGGACCAAAAGAGAGAGAAGAGAGTATCTTCCTATCCGGCTAAAAACCTTCGAGAGAGAAGAGAGAATCATGTTCGACCTAAAACCTTAGATCAAATCAAAGAGAGAGAAGAGAGATAAACATCTTGAGAAGGAGAAAAACCATAAATCTGTTTGATCCTATCTAAAAGATAGATATAGAGATAGAAACCTAAACCTTAGATGACTAACACAACACTCATCTCCATAGAGAGTTTGTAATTCTTGTTATTGCTTGATTTCTCAATAGATTTTTAGGGTTTTAACACTAATTAAAGTAACTTTTGAGGATTTCAAGTATCAATATTGCAATAAAGAATACAAAAAAAGATGTAACTCGAAAAATATATAAGTGACATTTACATAAAAGAAATTTCGCTTGGCATAAATAAAAATCATGAATACCAACTGAAAATTATAAAAAATTCGGCAAGAGCGGTTGAAAAAATAGACTAATTTCAGCCATCTCGACCGAAATTTATTACTATTTTCAGCGGGACCGGCCCAAATTTGTTATTTTTTTCAATCGATCCAACCGAAATTTGTCATCTTTTTCAGTTGTTACTACCGAAATTTGTTGTATTTTTCAACCGTCCATACTGAAATTTGTTGTCTTTTTCAGTCGATCCAACCGAAAATTCTTTACGAAAAGAAAAACGACCTAAAACCCTAAAACGTTTGTTCAACCATAGAGGAAGACAAGAAAATGATACTTCTTTACCTCAGACATAGTATCTGCATTATAAATGTCTTTGTTTAAGTCGATAACTACGTTTAAGTCGATGTCCTTGTTTAATTCGATGGTTTCGTTTAAGTTGATGGGTTCGTTTAGGTCGAAGGAGTCTTCTTTCTTGATGTAGGTTGCCTCCTTCATTAACGGTGGTTCCTCATCCATGAGATCCTGAGGCATCATTAAAATCTCGAAACTAAGACTATAGTGATGATAAACTTTGGAAGTTTTTTAATACTAATGGTGATGTTGATAGTAGTGACGATATTAGGGTTTTGGTTGTTTATGTGAGAGAAACTACAAGTGAATAAAATTTAAATTTATTATTAATTTTTATCTAAGTCATTCTATTTTGGCACTATTTATTAAGTGATCCTTATAACGCCCTCCTTAAACTAATTTGGTAAAGGAAGTGCAAATACATAAATTGACCTTTATAACGCACTGCCTTTACTAAATAGTGCTCTTCCTGTACCAAAAGCCTTAATCTTTCACAACCTATAGTTGGAGCCAACGATATTCAAACGAGAGTAAATAAAAAACAAAAATTTCCAAAAATCAGGTCATAATTTTTCCACGCAAATATTATTTCTTAAATTGTACTAGGACAAAATATACATTTCATTAGTAATATAAAACAACAACATTAAAAATATGCTCTTTTACAAGTCGTCTAGTATATTACTGAAGAATTATTAAGTTAATCAAAATTACAACTTAATCTAGGTTTTAGTGGAACTAAAAGCAATGAATTTTGTCCATAAGTGCAGATAAACAGCCCTAAACCATGGAGAATGACCAAGACTTGTAATATGGTCTATCATTTACTTGTAATATGCTCTATCATTTGTCATTATATGTTTGTTCCTGGTTGCTAAATCAATTAATAATAATCCCATGTTATTATTATTTTCTTTAAATGTTTGTCTTCTTCATTCATAATCTCCAACAATCTAACTTGGTTATTAAGGGGAGAAACTACAAAATATTAAATAAAAGAGTTAATTCCTATTTGGCCCCCTAGTTTATGACCAGCTTCCTTTATGGCCCTTTTTTTTTCGTAAATTCAAATTTGGCCCCCTTTTCTTAACTCCGTCAGTTAACTTTAATGTTTAATATTTTTGTTACCAAAATTACCCCTTTTATAAATAACCATATAAATTCAAAATTGGCCACCTCATTTTTCTCTCTCTCTTCCATGTCATTATATCCATCTTGCAGACTCATCACTCTCACCACATCATCATCTTCTTCTCCGGTAAAAGTCGCCGGCCGGAAAAAAAATTCCGGCGACCATCAAATAAAAAAAAAGACGTCTTCTACCTTTCTCATCTTCTTTTTCTCTCTCTTCTCTTCTTTTCTCTCTCTTATCTTTTTTTGTACTCTCTCTTTTCTCTTTCTACACTCTCTCTTTTCTCAATCTAAACTCTCTCTCTAAATAGCTCCGGCGAAGGGTTCACCTTCGCCGGAGCAACCAGACCATGAAAGTCTGATTTCATACCGATTTCATACCGAGAGACTAGTTATGATCAGTGAGATATTAAACGGGATATTGAAGGCACATTATTTTCTGATTTACTTTGGGATATTAAACGAGATATTGAAGGCACAATATTTTCTGAGTTTTTAGACGGCTATCATCATTTTAACTTTCAAAATCAACTTCTCATGATTTTAGAACACTTATGGAAGTTTAGCTACAAATTTGTTTGCAACTGATCTTATCCCAAGCTCGATCTTTATTACTATAAGCATAACTCATGGTAGAAGCCAACACGAGAAACCTTCCAACCTCCTTTCTCGCATTGGATATACCAGAAGCGACCGTGTCCCATTTGGAAGCATCCTCCAAGCCTCTGAATCTGCAAATTCGAAGATATTTATTAGCAATCTTGATTGAAATTTTAGTGAACATTGCCTGTTAACAATTAGAAACAGGGCTACAAAAACAATATAATATCATAACAATTTGAACATAGTACGAGCATTATAGATTTATAGTTAATCTTCACAAAATCCATTTACATTCACTCAGACTTTTATAAACATAGTGCAGGAAAATTAAGAAAAAGACGGCGGAAATAATCACACAGGAACAATAAAAGTGGTTTGGTCAGTATGACCTACATACAAGATAGTAGGTAAGTTGGTTTCACAATGAATGGAGAAGAACTTCATTGAGATCTTCCAATTGAACCCTAACCTCTCTATGTCCATCAAATAAAATAAACAACTCACTTCCTTTGAGAATGATTTTCTTTACAATAAGCAACTATGGTAACGTAGGTCTGAGATTGAACAATATGTTGGACACATCTCTTGTTAGAGACTAAGGGTGGCCCACATTCCTAATTTCCCTCTATTTTGGCTTTGACCAATTTACTGACTTGAATTCAGTAAATGCTTGCTTACGTGGGTATTAGGAATATTTGGGAGATGAAGTTGGTTACAATAACCAACCTACTACCCCCTTCTTCGATGGAAAAGAAGTGGGAGTAGTTACCATAACTGAAGGTCCCTAACCCCTCCTATATTAATGCTTGTGTCTCTCCATCAAAACACAACAACAAACTTACGGAGAGGATTGGGGTTAGAAGAACTTCAGTATTCTGTGATTGTCGTTGGATTCCAGTTTATCACTTAATCCACAATGGCTGAAGGTATGTAACTTCCGCATAATAGAATGTATTTTTCTAACATTTGGTATCAGAGCTTCCCTTTGGCTTTGTTGATTAGTATTTAAAATTCATTATTTAGGATATCTAAACCTATGATCTTGATTCATGATTTAAATTTAGATAGACTAAATGATATTTTTGAATTATATTATTTGAAGATTCAACTCACTAAATCCCTCGTTGAATTATATGTCTCTTTACTGTTATTGAATTAGTATTCTGACTAAGTAAAGAGATATATTCTCTTAAATAGAATTAGTTGAGATTTGTGATGCATAATCGATTCCTACTTATTAGGTAAATATTGATATTCAACCCAAGGTTTCTGTTTAAATTATATCTAAAAGAAAACTCTGTTGGAAGTTAGATGTTCAATTGTATGACTTGGTAAAAGCAAATTTTCATCTATTTGGATTCATGGTTCGGTTGAGAATTGTAGATAAAAAAAAAATAAATTTCCTCTGATATATGTATTCCTCTGAAGAGAATTCGGTTGGGATTGATTAGGTCTGAAAGGAGATATTTTAGGACTGGAAAGTAGTTCCTATATTATCTCGGTTGATCTCCAAAAATTAGTTTGACTTATAACCAAATCTATTTGAGTTATTATCAATAGTATTGTTTAGGAACCCTTGGTGTTTGGTTGGGTTGAGATATTGAACTTTTGCTTTATTGAATTAGTCAGGAGAGATAGTAACTAATTTGGTTGAAATTTATTATATTAATAAGGGTTATTTCCCTAATGACCCCCTACTTTGTGACCAGCTTCCCGCCTGGCCCCCTACTTTACGAGAAATACCCATATGGCCCCCTATTACCGTTAACTTTAACTTTCCGTCACTCTCTCTCCTCCATCTCTTTTTCTCTCTCTGCCATGTCACGCCACATCATCTGTTACGCCACCTCCTCACCTTCTCCGGCAGAGGTCGCCGGCCGACCAAATTTCCGCCGGCGACCTTCAAACTAAAAAAAAAAAATTAATTTTTTTTTTTTATCTCTCTCCTCTCTCTCTCTAAGAACTCCGGCGAAGGAACCCTTCGCCGGAGTTCGTCTGTTCTCACGAACAGACCAGATCTGTTCATGAGAACAGACTGATCTGTTCTCCCGAACAGAGGTGTTCTCACGAACAGACGAACTCCGGCGAAGGGTTCCTTCGCCGGAGTTCTTAGAGAGAGAGAGAGATAAAAAAAAAAATTTATTTATTTTGTTTTAGTTTGAAGGTCGCCGGCCGGAAATTTGGCAAGCCGGCGACCTCTGCCGGAGAAGGTGATGAGGTGGCCTAACAGATGAGGTGGCGTGACATGGCAGAGAGAGAAAAAGAGATGGAGGAGAGAGAGTGACGTAAAGTTAAAGTTAACGGTAATAGAAGGCCATATGGGTATTTCTCGTAAAGTAGGGGGCCAGGCGGGAAGCTGGTCACAAAGTAGGGGGCCATTAGGGAAATAACCCTATTAATAATTGGTCACTGTTCACTTGGTAGATTTTGTTGGAAAGTAATTCCACGAATAAATATTCCAAGTAAATTAGTTATGGGAGTTATTATATTATCTCTCTGTCTCTCCTCCAATTGAACCATTAATATTACAGTAGCAAAAGGATTCAACAGAGACTAAAAATCTCCTTTGTTAAGTAGCGGGACCCTTGAACCTTGAGTAATAATTGTGTTTTCTCTCTCTCTAAATCATATCTAGAGAGAGCAAATCTAACTAATTCATAGTGTCTATCCTTTTGGCATTTATCTTTGTAAAATTAAGTTCCTGTTATATGGTTTGTTTGACTATGATGGCACTTATGGTTTATTTCGAACCATTAATACCACTAATTCAGGATCTTATGCTCATCATATATTAAGAATAATGTACAACTACAGTAAATGATGTATATGTTGTATGCAATTAATTCTATCCTTTGATATGTCATGTATTCATATATAGACATGATATCAATGTATGCCAAACCACATGAGCACAAATATATCCTCCTTATATAATTGGATATGGAAATAATTGTTATAAATATTAGATTTATGGCGGATGACCACCACCAATTGTAACTCCCACCACTATAGGTTTTTCACCATTACTTTGTATTCAAGCTCCATTATTGTGTGCCTATTGGATGTGTAACTCATCTAGCTAAATGCCTATATAAAGAGGTTACTTGCTAATGAAGAAGATGGACCAAACTAATGTACCTAAGTATCAATTTACCAATGTAGAGAATTCTCTCTACAAACATAAGAATACAAATCAAGTTCTTCTTGTCTACAATCTCTTGGTTAATATATTTCCATTATCTTTCTTCTTCCCTACTTCTTTTATTTTTCACAACACGTTATCAGCACGAATTGCTCTATGATCAAAAGGAAGAAGAAAATTTTCACTTATTGATCAAGATACAAAAAATGAAACATGGGTAAGTTTGGCCAATTGTAATTGGTAAGTTAAAAGGTATATAAGCTCTCTTTGTTAAATTTCCAAACTTCTTATTCTTATTTATCTCTAACCATTGATTTTGTGATTGTTGAGGCATAGTGAATCATATCAAAAGAATATTAAAATTAAGTAGATGATAATGATGAAAAACTTGGTATTGCAAACTAATATGAATAGCAATGCGTTTATTCAATGGTAAGGTCATGGTAAGTTATGCCTAAAATATATAAATTGATATTACTCTCATAACTAATGTTTAATTTTGTATGAATATAATATGAGTGCATATTTTGACCTGTTAATGAAGATCGTTTCAAAGAGGAAATTTAACCATCAAAATTTGGTTAAGATCAAATTGAAACATCTATTTGTAAATGAGATAACCAAACCTGAAGTTTGGTGTATATACTTCTTCTAATCTAGACAATTCTAAAATAATTGCTAGAGTAAGAAAAAAAAAATCTCAAATGATGAAAAGATATTCCCTTATGAGTTGGTAAATTGAAAAAAAAAAAAAAAAAAAAAAAAAAAAAAAAAAAAAAACTAAACCCTGGAGAAAACAAATTTGTCTGCGCATTCCTGAAGAATGACAAATGCTAATTTTCCAGTATTGAAATTATTTTCCATTGATTATTAAGGGATTATAATTAAACGATGGTAAGAAAAATCCTACACCGAGTTCATATTGGAAATAGGGTGACAAAATTGAGAATCTTTTTTTACTATACCAAAATATAATTTGATTAAATTTGACAAAGTTCTTCATCATGGAAGACAACCAAATTTTGTGAAATTATTTTAAAGAGAAAACGATATCAAAGTTTTGGTTGCACTTGCATTGCAAGTGGTGATAATATTTTATTCGCATCTTTGGACGTTAGGACGCTAGAATATCCGCTTTCCAATTACACCTGAAGTAGTATACCCAAAGAAAAAGTGATGATGAATTTTAATAAAAAAAAATCACATGGAGATGATATATCTCGCATGCAATCAATCACACCTGAAGTTGTGATATTTGAACAAATTGCTCACACCTGAAGTTATGATTTGATAACAACTTTGGTCCTGCAGACCATATGATATGAAAATAGAAATCAAAATTTGCCTTAAGCAATTTTTTTTTCTTGTCACATCCTTGAAGTATGTGCGCCCAAATAAAACGAAAATCTATCGACATTAGGAGGAGGAAGTTGTATACTCAATGTCGTAAAATACTTGAAAAGTATCAAGTTTCTCTCATTTGGAATTAATATAAGGAGAATTTGCTTCCTCGAAATATTGATATTTTCCAAAGCGTAATATGCTCATATATGAAAAAAGGTCAAGGAAAATGATCAGGGTTGATCAAAGTGACATATACTACTGGACACTAAAGGAACAATTTTATATAGGAATTCTCCTGAAGAGTCTATCAAATTAGAAACAAATGTGGTTCATGTTCCTAAATATAAATCACCTGAAGATGATATGTCTCAAAAGAGACAATGACCCTTAACGAGGGACACATACCCAAACCAAAAAACTCATTGAAATATATGTACTTTGCCAAAATTTGAGAAATGAAGTAAATGATTTCAAACGATGTATTTTTGAAAATAATAGACACTGGGAGCATATTGATCCTAAATTACTTAAAGTAATTGGACAAATTTTTACTAAATAATTCGTTGTATATAACTTTTTTTTTACAAAATAATTAAGTCTTTAGACATGAAGTCCAAGCACCAACCAAGAATTACCTTGAAGGTAATAAAGTAGGCATATGTAAGAAAAGTCATTTATTCTATAAAGAGTCCGACGTCTATTTATAACATTTTAATATGAATTACAAATTCTCGAGTTATATTATAAAGTATTTATAAATCCTATTGTGACTCCTGAAGAGTTTATTAAAGTTTGACAGTAGAGTATTCAAAAAGATTATTCGAGTAAAGAAAATCTTGAAAATGAACATATTCTGAAATACTAAACGGCTATAAGCTTCAAAGCAACTCATATTGTCTTAACTTATCATATGTCATGGAAATTCAGGTCCTGAAGTACCTAATATAGCTCAGACAATACATTACGTGTGTTGTAATGTGGTTTTACAAAACAACCATCATTCATATATAAAATGTCAATCGCGTTGTACTCTTTTTCCTTCGTCAAGCTTTTGTCCCATTGGGTTTTCCTTGTCAAGGTTTTAATGAGGCAACTATGCGTATTGAAAATTGTTATAACTTGTTTAAAAGTTGTAGTCTTTTTTCCTTCGTTCAGGTTTTGTCCCGTTGGATTTTCCTGACAAGGTTTTGGCGAGACAACTAGTCATCGAATGATGAGTTTAATGTGTGTAAGGTGGATTGTGTATGAAATTTATAATGCACATTGAAATGTGATTAGTACATTGATTTCACAAAACATTATAATTATCTTATCGATGTATATGACAAATATGAATCACTAGAAAGTGAGTTCCACTGAAATCCTAGAAGGATTTAACAAGCTTCAATCTAAAGTATGCATAAACTTTAAAGCATTATATGAATGCAACTTGAAATTCAAATGCTACTTATTATATTTATGTGTTTATATACAAAAAGGAAGCTGACCATAACAAGTTGAACAATGTCCTCAACCTTCATGAGGGGAAGCAAGTTTATGAAGACACTGGATACTACATTTTCATATTGTACTCTTTTTCCTTCGTTAAGATTTTTTCCCACTGGGTTTTTCCTAACAAGGTTTTAATGAGGCAGATTATGTGTACATAAAAGATGTACATGAACAAAGAATTTGTACTCTTTTTCCTTCACTATGGTTTTGTCCCATTGGGTTTTCCTAGTAAGGTTTTAATGAGACAATTTCTGATGTGGTGGACATCCAGGGGGAGTGTTATAAATATTAGATTTATGGCGGATGACCACCACCAATTGTAACTCCCACCACTATAGGTTTTTCACCATTACTTTGTATTCAAGCTCCATTATTGTGTGCCTATTGGATGTGTAACTCATCTAGCTAAATGCCTATATAAAGAGGTTACTTGCTAATGAAGAAGATGGATCAAACCAATGTATCATAGTACTCAATATACCAATGTACCAACGTAGAGAATTCTCTACAAACATATGAATATCAATCTAGTTTCTTCTTGTCTCTATCTTAGTTTATATTTCTATAATCTTTCTTCTTCCTTCTTTTATTTTTCACAACAATAATGTCATTTGTTTTGGACATTGCATATTTTTGGAGTAGCCATAGCATCTAGAAATATGCAGATGTGCGATCAAACTTCATTATTTATCGCATCAAGTTAAAATGACATTTTCAATTGCAATGTAATTTTTAGAAATAATTGTTTTGCCCCACAGGGAGATAATTATTTTGTAAAATTATATTGGAATAGGATAGTTAAATAAAATAAATGTGAATTTTCTATGCCCACAGGTATGAAAATTTTACGGATTTGATATTTTATTTTTTCTAGTCTTATTAATAAAGTATAGTAAATTCTTATGCGGTTGTAGACTCTGCCCACAGGAAGGTTAGAATTTACTACTAAATTGACATTAGTTGATTTAGAATAAAGATAAATATTTCATAGCTTGAATGTTTCCTTTGCAGCTATTTCTACTGCTTTTGTGAATGATACTTCTCGTATTCCTATTTTATGTGGTGATAACTTCTCGGATTGGAAAGATAGTGTTCTCTTCACTTTGGGGTGTATGGACTTGGATTTGGCGCATCGTGTGGATGCACCACCCGTCCCCACGGAATCAAGCACGCCTCAGGAAAGATTGGACTATGAGCGGTGGGAGCGATCTAATCGCCTAAGTTTGATGCTCATTAAGTCCCGCGTGAATAAGAGTATTCGGGGTTCAATACCTGATTGTCCTCACGCAAAAGACTTTCTTAAAGCGGTTGAGGAACAATTTGTTCGCTCAGATAAGGCACAAGCCAGCACCCTAATGAAGAGACTTTCAGACAAAACTTTTGACTATTCTAAAGGAGTGCGTGAGCACATTATGGGGATGAGGGACATTGCTGCTTAGCTGAAACCCCTTAAAGTTCAGATTCCTGAGTCATTTTTAGTTCATTTGCTACTTAACTCTCTTCCTAAGGAATATGGGCCTTTCAAAATCTCCTACAACACACATAAGGAAAATTGGTCAATCAATGAACTTCTGACCATGTGTGTTCAAGAGGAAGAGAGGATGAAACATGAGAAACTTGAAAGTGCCCATTTTGTTTCTCATGCTAAAGGAAGTACCAAGAAGGGCAAATGTGTCAAGAATGTGCAGAACAAAGAAACTATACCATTAAAGCATCATGGCAGATGGGTGAAATGTTTCTTCTGCAAAAAGGCTGGACATGAAAAGAAAGATTGTCTGAAGTATAAGAACTGGCTCGAAAAGAAAGGTAATCACATATCTTGTGTATGTCATGAATCGTTTTTTGTTAATGCCCCAACTAATACTTGGTGGATTGACTCCGGTTCTACGATTCATATTGTTAATACCATGCAGGGCTTTCTGGACCTAAGGAAGCCGAAAGGAAATGAGGTTGGCATCTATTTCGGAAACCGGATGAGGTCTCAAGTCGAAGCTGTGGGGACTTTTAGATTAATTTTGAAAACTGGCTTTGTTTTAGATTTAAACAATGTTTTCTATGTTCCATCCTTTTCTAGAAACTTGATTTCTGTTTCAAAACTTGTGGATGTTGATTATGAATTTTTATTTAAGAAACCATGTTTTCGTATTTTGAAAAATAATGTTTCTGTTGGTGGTGGAACTTTAATTGATGGTTTGTACAGAATTGATCTAGACCCCACTTTCGAGCATAATTACTTAAATATGCATGCAGATGTTGGTATTAAACGTAATAGGATCGATGATAACTCCTCTACTTTATGGCACAGGAGATTAGGTCACATCTCCATTGAGCGAGTAAAGAGATTAGTGAAAGATGGAGTTTTAAAAACTCTTGATTTTACTTATTTTGGTACTTGTGTGGACTGCATAAAGGGAAAGCAGACAAACAAGACCTCTAAGGGTGCCAAAAGGAGCTCTCAGATCCTCGAGATCATACACACTGACATATGTGGACCTTTTCCTACCCCATGTCTCAACGGTCAGAGATATTTTATCTCCTTCATTGACGACCATACAAGATTCATGTACCTTTATCTTCTGTTTTAAAGCAGAAGTAGAAAAACAAAAGGACATGAAAATAAAGATTGTAAGGTCTGATAGAGGCGGGGAGTACTATGGAAGGTACACAGAAAAAGGTCAGATGCCTGGTCCATTTGCTAAGTTCCTTGAGGAAGAAGGCATTGTTGCTCAATATACAATGCCTGGCACACCACAACAAAATGGTGTAGCCGAAAGGAGGAAGCGAACTCTTATGGACATGGTGAGGAGCATGATTAGTAACACTAATCTTCCTTTATCCTTATGGAGTGAAGCCTTGAAAACCGCAGTGTACATCTTAAACAGAGTTCCATCTAAGGTCGTTCCTAAGACACCATTTGAATTATGGAACGGATGGAAACCGAGTTTAAGTCATTTACACATATGGGGTTGTCCTACAGAAGTGAGAGTTTACAATCCTCACATAAAGAAGTGAGATCCAAGGACAACCAGTGGGTATTTCATTAGCTATGCAGTTAACTCTAAGGGATTTAGATTTTATTGTCCTTCACATTCCCAAAGAATAGTTGAGGCTAGAAATGCTAAGTTCTTTGAGGATTTTGATTCAAGTGGGAGTGATATTCCTCGACTGATAGAATTTGACGAAACACGAGAGGAACCTGAGTTGCCTGTGGATACTAGAGATTTGGTCATTGTGCAAAGAAGTTAACCTGACATAATTGCACAACAACCAACTTTAGAGCAACCGGTTCATGAAGAACAAATCCCACAAAAACCTATTCCACAAATTGAGCATGAAGATGTGGTTCTAAGGAGATCCTTAAGAACAAGAAAACTAGCTATTTCTAGCGATTATCTGGTACATCTCCAAGAGTCTGATTTTGACATTGGGCCTAAACGTGACCCAAATTCATTTTCAGACGCCATAAATGGAGAAAAATCTGCACTTTGGTATGATGCCATGGAGGAAGAGATGGAATCTATAGCTAAAAATCAAGTGTGGGAGCTCATTGAGTTGCCGAAAGGGTCTAAGGCCATTGGCTGCAAATGGGTTTATAAAACCAAAAGAGACTCTTCCGGAAACGTCGAACGATATAAAGCTAGACTTGTAGCTAAAGGTTACACTCAGAAGGAAGGGATAAACTACCATGAAACTTTCTCTCCGGTTTCTAAGAAGGATTCATTGCGGATTATTATGGCTTTAGTAGCTCATTTCGATCTAGAGTTACACCAAATGGACGTTAAGACAACATTCCTTAATGGTCATTTGGGAGAGGAGGTATACATGGTTCAACCTGAGGGTTTTCGTGACGAAAACGATCACCATTTAGTTTGCAAGCTCAGGAAATCTATTTATGGACTAAAACAGGCATCCCGCCAATGGTATTTAAAGTTTCACAATGTTATAACCTCTTTTGGTTTTACAGAAAACATTGTCGATCAATGTATATACCTTAAGGTCAGCGGGAGCAAATACATATTTTTAATCCTATATGTAGATGATATTTTACTTGCAACTAGTGATTTGAGATTGCTACATGAGACTAAGGAATTTCTTTCTCAGAATTTTGAGATGAAGGATTTAGGTGAAGCCTCTTATGTCATAGGCATAGAGATTCACAGAGATAGATCTAAAAGATCCTTAGGATTATCTCAGAAAGCCTAAATCGAAAGAATTTTGGAAAGATTCAGGATGCATAACTGTGCATCACTTGTAGCGCCAATCGCTAAAGGGGAAAAATTGACTCAAAGTCAATGTCCACAGAATGCATTGGAACAGGGGGAGATGAAAGACATTCCATATGCATCAGCAATAGGCAGCCTTTTATATGCACAGGTCTGCACAAGACCTGATCTTGCTTTCCTGGTGGGACTGCTAGGAAGATACCAAAGCAATCCCGGGAAAGAACATTGAAAGGCAGTGAAAAGAGTTATGAGATATCTGCAAGGAACTAAGGACTACAGATTGACCTACGGATATACTGAACATCTGGAGCTGGTTGGATATTCGGATTCAGATTTTGCGGGATGCGTGGATTCAAGAAAATCTACTTCGGGATATATCTTTCTTCTTGCTGGAGGAGCTATATCTTGGAGAAGTACCAAACAGACCATCCTTGCAACATCTACTATGGAGGCAGAGTTCATTGCATGCTATGAATAAACGACACAAACAATATGGTTGAGAAACTTTGTTTCAGGTCTCAAAATTGTCGATACTATAGAGAGACCATTAAAGATCCTTTGTGATAATTTTGCTGCGGTGTTCTTCTCTAAAAACAATAAGAGTGGAAGCAGAAGTAAGCATATCGACATAAAGTACCTTCTTGTCAGAGATAAAGTTAAGGAACATGTGGTGGCCATTGAGCATATCAGTACTAAGTTAATGATTGCGGGACTAAGGCGTTGCCGGCACAAGTGTTCTTAGATCATGTGGAGCGTATGGGTCTTTGTTAACTTATGTAATGCTTGACATGTACTTTCTTTGACTATTTAAGGTGTTTGGTTATTTTGAATAAATAATTTTATTCGTGCACATAAAGAATAACCATCTTATATCCATTGTGATATTAAAGGAGGACCGGAGTAATTTTGTCAGAAATTACTCATTCGGAAGTTATGCTCATCAAGTGCTTAGTTAGAGAGCATAATGCATTGTAATACATGGAAGGAAGCATTCACTTATCGGAATGTGACCGCTATGATTCGTGTGATATGTTCTTTAATTAAGAATGAGTGATATCCCAATCCAAGTGTTTGTTTGGCCATACAGTCCATCACCCATGTACTTATGAAATATAGCATGTGGTCCAAGTGGGAGAATGTTGGACACGTTTCCTAATTATTTGGTTTCCTAATTATTTGGTTTTCAACATAAATCAGAGTATCGTAATAAAACCATTTACCTTCTACTTGACCATTTTGAATGATCTCACGGATCATAACCAATTTGTAAACTACAGATCTCTGTCTGGTTATGTGAAACCAGATCTCGGTCTGGTATAAAACCAGACCGATATCTGATTTCGAACCAGACCATTTTGAAACCAGACAATGAAGAGAGAGAGTATAGATTGAGTATACTTAGTGAGAGAGAGTATAGATTGAGAGACGAGAGAGTGTAGAAAGAGAGAAGAGAGAGAAAAAGAAGATGAGAAAGAAAGAAGAGTTTTTTTTACAAAAAATGAGTGAGGGATCCAAAATTTGGGGGGAAAATGAGCGGGGACACCATTTTCGGCTAGAAATGAGCTTCCATTCCAAAATGTCAGGTTACAGCTCAAAATGTCAGGACAGCTCATTTTTGGCTGGTTTTCATTTCTTTTTCTCCCCCTCTTGCCCCTGGTTTGAAAATTCAAAATTTTCAAACGAAATTCTGGAATCCCGCGAGCAAACTCTCTCTTCTCGTTTTCTTTCTCTCTCTAAAACTTTCAGAAGACCATGGATGTTGATAATCTTCTTCCCCTCTCTCAATATAAATATTTCGAAATCTGGATTTTTTTTCTCTCTCTAAAACTTTCAGAATACCATGGACGTTGATTATCTTTTTCCTCTCTATCTCTCTGAAGTAATCTTCCTCTCTTTCTCTCTATAAAAATTTTCTGAAAATTCTTCCCCTCTCTCTCTAAACAACTAATATCTCTCTCTAAAAAAAATTCTGTAAATTTTGGAGAGAAACAGAGGAAGAAGATATGTAAAGTTTCTGAAAATTTTCTCTCTCTATATAAATATATCGAAATCGATTATATTCTTGCCATCTCTATCTTTTTGAGAAAAGGAAAGTAGTAAGATTGGAGAGAGAAAATATGTTTAAACAGAAATAAAAAGAATAAAAATAGGAAATATGGAGAGAGAAAAATTTGGAGAGAAAATATGAAAAAGGAATAAAATTTAGAGGAAAATAGGAAAAATCTAGAGATAAATTCGAAAAGTGTGTAGTATATAACCAAATGGCTAGTACACAGAAAAATTTCTGGTAAACAAGAAAATTTCCAGTACAAAAATGGCTAGTAAACAGAACAATTTCCGGAAAACAAAACAGTTTCCGGTAAACCAAAAAATTTCCCATCACAAAAGTGTCTAGTACACAAGAAAATCCCCTGTAAATTAAACAGTTTCCGGTAAACTAAAAAATGTCCCAACACTAAAGTGTCTAGTACACAAGAAATCCCTAGTAAATTAAACAGTTTCTGGTAAACCAGAAAATTTCCAAACACAAAAGTGTCTAGTACACAAGAAATCCCCAGTAAATTAAACAATTTCCGTAAACAAGAACCAATCTGGAAAAAAATTGAGAGAAATTAGTTAGAAAGAATTCGAAATTAGTTAGAAATTGGTTAAAATTTGAGAGAGATTAGGAATTGGTTAAATTAATAAGTCTGGAAAGTTAAAGAGAAAAATTCGAAATTTGAACCAATCTTGAAAAAATCGAAATTTGAGATAAGAAAAAAAAATCTAGAAAAAAAAGAAAGAATTTTGAACCAATCTGTAAATATTTGTTTAGATTGAAGAGAAAATTTTGAAAAGAGAGGAATTTGTTGAGATTGGAGAGAGAATAGAAATTAGAGAGAGAGAAAATCTAAATTAGTTAGAAATTGGTTAAATTATGAGAGAAATTAGGATTTGGTTAAATAAATAAAGAGAATTAGAGAGAGAAAGTAAAATGCGGAGTGGAGAATCCCGTGATTTTTCAAAGTGGCAATTCCGTAAATTTCTGGATGGCAGCTTCCGTAAATTTGATGGAAAATCAAGGGGGTCACGGTAATTTCTCTTGGGTGGCTGACACTTTGGACTGGGTTTACATTTTTGGCCGAGTTTGGACCGGACTCTTATTTTGGGCCCGGTTTTGGGCCTTTCATCCATTCCCTCTTTTTTTTTATTTGATGGTCGCCGATAAATTTTTCCGACTGGCGACTTTTACCATAGAAGAAGACGATGATGTGGCTGCAAGATGGATGTAATGACATGAAAGAGAGAGATAAAGATGAGGTGGTGCTTTTAAAAAATTTAAGATATATTTCATTTTGGGCCCTATAATAATTTTAAGTTGAAATTATTTGGGAATGAGCCCATGTCTAAAAGGGGGCCAATTTTGAATTTATATTGTTATTTATAAGAGGGGTAATTTTGGTAACAAAAATATTAAACATTTAAAGTTAACTGACGGAGTTAAGAAAAGGGGGTCAAATTTGAATTTACGAAAAAAAATGGCCATAAAGGAAGCTGGTCAGAAAGTAGGGGGCCAAAAAGGAATTAACTCTAAATAAAAAGCATCTTTCAGATCGGAGCGTATTCGACTCCGTCTCTACTTGATTGAAATGGGTTATAATATTTTTGGTTCTTGCGCCTTTCCTAATAAAGATCTCTAGTTTCCTTACTCTAATCAGAGTCTCGATCACATCTTTCAAACAGTAGTCGTCTTCGCGATACTGTGAGTTTGTTACCATGTGGTTTATGGAAGCTGTGTCAGGCAAAGGTGTCTCGGAGTTCCTTAGTTGGTGTGTTATGGTTTGGCCTCAGCGCTGCATGCCTTCTGCTTAACCAAGATCTTATCTTCTATCACATTTAAGGGAATATGGTAAAGAACCATGGCTAACTTGGAGGGTAGAGATATTTCCTATAATAGTTAATTCTGTAGTAGTTATCTATATTGGGTTTTTTTTAGTTTATATAGTATAAGTAGTTATCCATAATGACCATTTCATTGAGCTTAAATACATATTAGTACTTATCTATTCGGAATTTCAAGTTTAGGAACTTACTACTTGTAAGCCTATAAAAAACCTTTAAGTTTCTAATAAAAAGCAGAAAAGTTAGAAGTAATTTATGAGAAATTATCATTTGTTTACCGCTGGCCTAGGTATGATCCATCTTGCTTCCTACCAATTGGTACCGGAGCAAACTTTCATGTGTATGGTAGCAAAACGAAAGATGAAGAAAGAGAAGATGGAGAAACAATTGGCCGAATTAAGCGAAAGAATGAACGAATTAGCAACAACTCGGAGTACATTCACCACACAAATTGGAAAACTATTAGGAGGTAGAGAAATCGTGAAACGAGGTGATTGAAATCAACACGAAAGAATGCACTTCCATGCTTAGACACAGGCCCGTGCGGTGCCCAGTGCGAGCAGGGCGCCCTGTCACGGGGTAAAATCTCGGCTATGCTGTTTACTCCGTGCGACACTTGTGTAGCTTCTCTTCCTGCACAAGTCTAAGCCTTTTTAACTTGGATGCCTATGTAACTAAGACTAATAGGCTGCTCCACACTAGTATGCTTGAACAAGGAAAGCTTCTAAGTATGCACAAGAACACTCTAAGAGAAAACTCCAAGCTTTATTGCTTATGAAAAACTCTTTACAAGTGGGCACACTTCCCAAGTCACTCACTCTCTTGGATACCAACTTGGTTGCTCTCAACTTGTTCTCTAACTTGTTGATTAACAAGTGAGGGTCTCACCCCTATTTATACTACTTTGCCTATACAATGGATGGCTAGGATTAAGCCACTTGGTTTGCATCTAATGGCTAGGAAGCTTCCTAGGAATTCTCTAGAAAACTTGGGCTCCAAGCAACTCTAGAAGCTTCCCACCAAAATATCTCCTTCATTCTCTAGAGAAGTCTCTTGGGTTGGGCCAAGGATGAAGCTCCCACATGTGCACAAAGCAGCCCAGCTCCTATGTGTTCTGTCCCATCATTTGTAGCTGCTTCTGGGCTGCTTCCTTGAGCTTCCAAGCTGCTGTCCGGCCCACACTTGTAGCTACTGTTTGGTGCTCCATCTTGGGCTGTTTGGGCAGCAACCTTGTGCCAAAATGTTGCTGGTCCGGGCCACCTGAGCTGCTAGATGGGGCCACCAATTTTGGTCCGTGACAGCCCGCACTGGGCCCACCACAACGTGGGGCCCAAAAATTTTCAACTGTAGTACTTTCTAGCTGTTAAAATACTAAAGTGTTTCCAATTAAAAACAATAAAGCAAGTTTGAAGAAGTCAAATTAAAAAAGGAATTGAGGGTACATATATTGAAGGTAAATAGGGCCCACTCTCAGCATGCATTACTCTTTCTCTCTCTAATTTCTATTCTTATTAATCTTTCTCTCTCTAGACTTTTTCTTCACTTTTCCTTTATTCTCTCTTTCTTTACAAGGAAAGTGATTTACTTGATACTAAAAAATATGGTAGTGTATTGGTACAACAATACACCGGGTGGAACAAGGAAATCACTTTCTTAATTAAATTTTTTCTATATATTGTGGGTTCAATAATTTTTTAATTTCTTTTTGATGAAGAGAATAATTTTTTAATTAACCTATTCAAGTCTTCTTTCAAATCCTTTGAACAAAAAAAAGTCTTCCTCCAAATTACTACTAGTGTATTGGTAGTGTGTTCTTTATGAGTGCATTATTCTATAAAATTATATTGAAGTTGAAATAATTGCATCAATATCACCAGGTAATATATTTTTTTTCTATTTTTATTTCTCTTCTTATTGTTATTTAGTCGTTATAATTTGTTTTTGACGAAACTAGGCAAACGCCTTAATATCAGCTACTAGAGCAATAATTCATTGCTCTAGTTTGAAGAAAGAATAACATTTTAATGTTGAAGCAGATGACTTGTTTGTGGAGTTGATGAATAAATGATTAATTATCTTTATAGTCATATTATTTTGAATTCGGTATCATTTTTTGTATAATTTTTCATATATATTGATGATACGAAGGGCCCAAACTAAATTTTTGCACAGGGCCCCCAAATTCTCAGGCACGGCCCTGCTTAGACACAATGGATACGTATGCCTGAATTTTTAGAGCTGAACAGACTGAATACAATGACACCCTAAAGAACGAAAAGTACAATTGGCAAACAATTATTTAGTTGGAAAGCAGTACAATGATATAGATTAATGAGGAAAGGGCCTGGATTGAGAGACTGGACTGACTTTGTGGAACAAATTACGAAGAGATTTGGAGTTACTCGATTTGCTGATTCAGATGGTACTTAGGCCAAATTACGCCAAACATGAACACTTGCTGAATATTAAGAGGAGTTTGAGCGATTGGCTAACATGGTTATAGGCCTTCTAGACGAGTTTGTGAAAGAATTATTCATCAGCAGACTCAAAGATAAGGTTAGGTTAGAAACAAAATCCTTTAGCCTGCATACTTTAAGTGATGCCATAGGCATCACCTGTTTACAATATGAAAATATCGCATTATGAAGACAAGGAACCAAGTTAACAGGCAAACCCGCAGGAATCCCGACTTTGGAGGTACGAGCTGTAAACACTAGAGCACCGATACGAACTAAGACACCACGTATTAGAAGTTAACACCGAAGGAGGCTAAAGACTGAAGACGTCAAACAACTATGTTATAACTGTGATGAGAAACGGCATAGGGGTCACCGATGCAAAACCCGAACTCTATTTTTAATCGAAAAAAGTGAAGAGGACGAGCCAAAAAAACGAGCACATGAGGCCGAGGAAGGACAAACAATAGAGGAGGAACATATTGAGATTTCAGTACATGCATTAGATGGGTCAGCCAATCCCCAAACTATGAAGGTGCAAGCAGATATAAAAAAGGCACAAGTGGCCATATTGATCGATTTGTGCAATACTCACAACTTTATAGACTACTCCATTCTAAAAAGACTAGGGTTACAAGTGTTTCGAGATTGGACTTGCTCTTCATGAGGGTTTTAAACTACTTAAAGCACATCAACTCAAGGTAAAGGAGACCAAGCGCTCATTCTCTACCCAACGAGTGGAGTATTTAGGCCATATTATATCTTTAGGAGGAGGCGAAGCTGATTTAGAGAAGATACAAAATATGACTTATTGGCCTATACCAAATTCGTTGAAGGGGCTGCGAGGTTTCTTGGGTTTAGCAGGTTATTGTCGAAAATTTATTCGTGATTATGGGAAGATAACAGCTCCACCCACACGATTGTTAAAAAGGGATAGTTTCTAATTATGCCAAGAAGTTGTAGATGCTCTAAACGCTCTCAATGAAGCCATGACTCGAACCACAGTATTGGCGTTGCTAGATTTTTCCTAAAGAAGTTATAATTGAAAGCGATGCGACTAGGATAGGAATAGGAGCATAACTCATGCAAGAAGGTCGTTTGGTTGCCTTCACTATTAAGGTACTAGGGCCTACACGTTTGGGTTTATCAATGTACGAAAAGGAGCTACTAGCCATTGTTCACGCAGTCAATGAATGGAGAACTTACTTGCTTGGGTGACGTCTTATTGTAGACACAACAAAGCCTAAAGCTTTTCTTAGATGCACGTGCTAAGACACCTTTACAACAAAAATGGCTAACCAAATTATTGGGGCGTGACTATGTTATTGAATATAAACAAGGGATACACAATAATGTACTTGATGCTCTCTCTTCTAAATATCAAGAAGGTGACTTGCAAGCTATATCGTATGTCAGTTGCGAATGGATGGGCAGGCTGAAAAATGAACTAAAAAATGACACGTGGGTGACGGAGTCCATAAAACACTTGGACACTTCTAAATTTGTTGAAAAAAATTTCTCGGTTAAGGGAAATTTGTTATATTATCGAGATCATCAATTAGTTATCAGTCCGGCTCACGATGGAAGAAATTACTCATGGATGAGGTCCATGCATCTCCACCGGGAGGCCATTCAGGTTATCTCAAACACGGTAAAACGTATCTCTAAACTGTTTTATTGTTCTGGATGCACAATGAAATTCAGAAATTCATAAGTCAATGCGAATATGTCAGGGTAATAAGCATAGTACCCTATCACCTGTGGAATTATTGCAGCCATTGTCAATACCGAAACAGTATGGACAAATATTTCGATGAATTTTATCGACGGACTTCCAACATCGAAAGGTTAGTATGTGATCCTCGTGGTGATTGGCCGGTTTACAAAATATGGTCATTTTATAGCTCTAAAGCATCCATACACGGCTTCATCAGTAGCCCAATCCTTTCTTGAGAATGTCGTAAAACTCCACGGGATTCAACAGTCAATTGTTTCCGATTGGGATGTCGTGTTTACGAGTAATTTTTGGCAGGAATTGTTTCGACTACAAGGGACAAAACCAAATATTTGGTTCATCCTATCATCCTTAAACTGACGGACAAACTGAAATAGTGAACCAATGTTTAGAACCATATCTACGTTGCTTTACGAGTAATAGACTGTAAGGGTGGCTCATGTGGCTACCATGAGCAGAGCACGGGTATAACACATGACACCACACATCCACTAAAATAACTCTCTGAGGCGTTATATGGTATATCGCCCCCTTGTTTGTCAACATATGCGTTGGGAGAAGCTAAAATGAAGTCGATTGATGAAATATTGCAACATAATACTTGGGTTTTGAGAGAACTACAAAGAAACTTAAGCACCACATTGAAAATGACACAACAAACAGATCATGGAAGGCGAGAGGTGGAGTTTCAAGCTCCAGAGTTCGTATATCTTAAGTTACAACCTTATAAAAAGATGTCTACAGTTCGACGTGGTAATAACAAATTGTCACCCAAGTATTATGGTCCATATCAAGTATTGGAGTGAGTATGGAAGGTAGCATATCGACTTCAGCTACCAACGAAATCGAGAATCATCCAGTGTTTCATGTGTCTTACTTAAAAAGGACACTCCTACCAGGTAAACCAGTTCAAGATGTTTTTCCTACGAACAAGGAGGAGGAATCAGAGATATCCGTTTTAGACATGATCCTCGACGGCAAGGATCTTGTCAAGGGAAGGGATTGATAAGGAATCGTGGCCAACCCAGTTACTAGAGATATTTTCGATAATAGCGAGTTTTATAGTAGTTATCCATAATGAGTATTTTATTTAGTTTATATACGTATTAGTAGTTATTTTTTTTTATAGTAGTTATCCATAATGGATAATGATTGAGCTTAAATAAATATTAGTAGTTATATATCGGTATTAATTTCAAGTTTAGGAAATTACTATTTGTAAGCCTATAAAAAGCCTTTAAGTTTCTAATAAAAAGCAAAGAAGTTAGTAGAAGTAATTTGTGAGTATCGTTTGTTTACCGCTGGCATAGGTAGAAGCTATTTTGGTTCCTACCAGAGTATATATCTTATATTCAAGGATTGTCTTCTTCTACATGTCTTTATCATTTACGTGGTGTCTCTCGTTCTCTTGGCCTGTTCTCCATGAGAGATTCCTATCTGAGTCCATCTAAGGCTTGTACTCTTATCTTATTTCTCAAAGCCTTTCATTCGATGTTATCACTGTTTGCCCTCACTTCTGCTAATGTGCGTGGCTTTTTTTAAGATGAAAAGAGAATCATGGACTCCCTTCTCTAGGTTAGCTCTGGCTCTAAGCAAAGAAGTTAGTAGAAGTAATTTGTGAGTATCGTTTGTTTACCGCTGGCCTAGGTAGAAGCTATTTTGGTTCCTACCAGAGTATATATCTTATATTCAAGGATTGTCTTCTTCTACATGTCTCTATCATTTACGTGGTGTCTCTCGTTCTCTTGGCCTGTTCTCCATGAGAGATTCCTATCTGAGTCCATCTAAGGCTTGTACTCTTATCTTATTTCTCAAAGCCTTTCATTCGATGTTATCACTGTTTGCCCTCACTTCTGCTAATGTGCGTGGCTTTTTTTAAGATGAAAAGAGAATCATGGACTCCCTTCTCTAGGTTAGCTCTGGCTCTATCTTCATTTAGGTGAGAGACATGCACCATCTTGCCTCTAAATCTTGGCAATTAGTTTTTCAAGGTAGTACCCTTTCCTTGAACCACACTTAATAGATCTTGCGAGCACTTATTTGGCAATTTTTTGTTTTGCCAAGATCCTGGGGCTAACAAAGCGTACCAGATTTCACCGCCCCCTTCAAGACTATGGTGAAGTCTCGACACACTGTGGGTTCCTCTGTAGTTGCTAGGTTTATTATTGTGACGTCATCATTCACGAACGCCAATGGGAATTTAAAATCCCAGGCTTCTCGTCATTCAGTATTCCCATGGTACCTGTGAGGGTAAGAAATCGCGGGGTCAAGAAGTCAGCTGGACTGGGTCGTTGATCGGAAGTCAAACCTCCACATGTTAATAATTTTGCGGACACTGACGACGTGTTTGGGCTTAACTTGTGACACAAGAGACAAAACACACGTGACCATAAGGTCTTAGGGGACACCGGAAATGGTGTCGGCCTAAGGAGGCTCCGACGGTCAAGTCAGTAAACTTGGCAAAGAGTAGATAAGCACTGTAAACCAGAATTTGAGCTATGGAGTTAAATATGTTGCTTGAGCGAGTCGGTCGTTGGGAGAAAAGGTAATACAGCCAAGTGTATGCCTGCCTTAATTCTCTGTTCGTCGAGTGAAGTAAAGCGCTTGCACCCCTTAGTCGTTTTAAGAGAGAAATGGTCAGTCACCTTCCTTGAGCAGGTAGTCGTTAGGAGAGAGAATGATCACTCATCTTCCTTAAGCAGGTGATCGTCAGGAGAGAGAATGATCACTCGTCTTCGTTGAGCAGTTGATCATGAGGAGAGAGAATGGTCACTCGTCTTCCTTGCGTAGGCGATCGTTAGGAGAGAGAATGATCACCCGTCTTCCTTGAGCTGGTAATCATTAGGAGACAGAATGATCACCCGTCTTCCTTGAGTAGGTGGTTGTTAGGAGAGAGAATGATCACTCGTCCTCCTTGAGCAGGTGTTAGCTGACTGCCAGTTGTTTGGATGATCGATGTGAGAGTGAAAATATGTGGCTAGCTGATTGCAAGTGAATTTGGATGTCTGGTGTTGTTATCCGTAGTTGGATGCCTTAGCCAGTTACCAGTTGATCCTTATATAGAGTTTTCTGGTCAACCGTTGCCTAGTGGTGAGTTGTTGCCTTGATTGTGGATGGAGCTATTACCATTACTATGGATATTCTAACCCCTTAACAGAGAAATTCGGGATATTGTCATCTTAATTGACGGTAACCCCTCCCCAAACGGATATATGAACGGAGGTCAGATGAGGAGGGAGGATGAACGTCTTTATCCAAAGCTGGATGTACTTCCGTATTTTGGTCTGCTGGTGAGGACGGACCTCTTTATCCAGAGCTGGACGTACTTCCTTACTTTAACATTGCTTCTGGATGCCTGAGGGTAAATGGGTCAGGCCCATTTGCCATTAATTTATGGGTTTGGTCACCGCGTAAGCCCATCAGTCGTGGATTTCTAGGGGCGCCCCTGGTGACGTATTTTGGCCCATATAGTACCGAATCGTGGAGTTTCTTTCTCAGTCATCTTTTTCTTAATCTCTGATAGATGATGGACCATGAAGGAGCTGAAGGTTGGCCTTTCCTCGTATTTTAACTCTGCTTCTATAGTAGGGGTAGTGGAGCTCTACTTCCCTCCTCCTCTACGACAGACATTGCTTCCTCATGTTCCCTCCAAAGTCTTTGTGAAGAGGTAGATCACATCTTGAATAATTAAAGTAATACTTGACTGAACACGGAGGGAGAGAAAAAGGGAGAGAGAAAAATCGTGTGAGAGAGAGAGAGAGAGACAAGCTGATAGACCTGAGTCTTTAATGATATCAATAGCATATTTACGTTGACATAGAAATATACCTTTAGAGGATTGGGAAACTTTGATCCCTAAAAAGTACTGAAGACGACCTAAATCCTTGAGAGAGAAAGTGGTGTGAAGGAAGGATTTGAGTTTAGAATTGGCGGATTCATCATTTCAGTGATAACAATGTCGTCTACATAAACCAAGACATATAGACGGACTAAGGATGTGCAGAGAGAAAATAATGAATAGTCAGAAAGGGACTGGGTGAAGCCTTTCTTGATTAGAACAGAAGAGAATTTCGAGAACCATTGACGGGATGCCTGTTTTAGGCCATAAAGAGACTTTCGCGAACGAAAAACTTTATACTCCCTCTGTTTGGAAAAAACATGGGGAAGTTTCATGAAGACCTCTTCATCGAGGTCGCCTTGGAGAAAGGCATTGTTGACGTCCAGTTGATGAAGGGACCAGTTTTTAACTGTCGCGATTGATAGAAGAACGCGAACTATAACTAACTTTGCGACATGAGCAAAGGTGTCGTGGAGATCAAGGCCCTCGATTTGTGTGTATCCTTTTGCTACAAGACGAGCCTTATAGCGTTCGATATAGTCTTCGGCTTTGAATTTGATTTTATACACCCATTTACAGCCAATTGCCCTCTTTCCAGAGGGGAGGTCTGTAATGGTCCATGTGTTATTGGATTCTAAGGTTGCGATTTCTTTTTCCATTGCCTCACGCCAATGAGGTGATTTAACGGCCTGAGAGAATGAAGTACGCTCTACTGTAGAGATTACAGAGTTGAGAAAGACCTGCTGAGAGTCTGATAAGTGCTTAAAATTGAGATAATCCGTAAGTGGATATGCAACATTAGAAGCGGGGTAAGAATGACAAACATAGTTGACAAGATGGGCCAGTGGGCGGCAGACGCGTGGAGGCCTGAGATTAGGAACCGATTCGTCCGGTGAAGGTGCCTCAAGAGAAACGGATGTGGGATCAAGTGAAGAATGAGAGGGGCCTGCAGACCGAGCTGGAATCTGCCTAGGGGTGCTCGTAGAGTGAATAAGAAGGAGTTGTCCAGAGGTACCTGGAGCGACAGGGGTAATGACGCTGTCCCTCGGGGGTGTGTCGATAGGCACATCGATTGGGGGAATAGATACCGGACAGGAACCCGATTGAGAAGAGGGAGACAAGACGTTTGGAAAGACAAAGGTTCCATCGTCTGGAATGGATACCATCGGGCGTGATTGAATAAACGGAGTAACCAGATCCTTTGTCATCATCGGAAATTTTTCTCCGTGGAAGAGAACATCACGAGAAGTGACAATTTTATGAGAAGTTAGGTAAAAAACGCGATAGTCATTTTGATTGTGAGGATAACCAACAAAAATCCCCGGAAAAGCACGGGAATCTAATTTTGGTTTGACTAAAGGTCGTCTAGTATAACATAGACAACCAAAAACCCGAAGATGATCGAATTTGGGGGGAGACCACGATACTTTTTCATGAAGAGAAAGTCCTTTTAAAATGTGTGTCGGTAATTTATTTATCAAATAAACTGCCGTGAGGACACACTCACTCCAAAAGGAGAGAGGAAGATGATCTTGTAGACAAAGAAAACGGGCGAGTTCTAGAATGTATCGATGTTTTCGTCCGACGATTCCATTCTGTTGTGGAGTGTGAGGACAACTAGTTTGATGAAGAATGCCCTTTTTACGGAACCAAGGATGTTTAGGTTCATAAATTTTGTACCATTGTCAGATCGAATGGTTTGAATTTTTGAATAGGAATTGGTCCTTGTCCGGATTGTAAGTGGGCGATGGATGAATGGAATTGAGTGGACACATGACGAGAAAAATCTTTGATATGTTTAAAAGTTTTAGATTAACTTGACATTAGAAAAATCCAAGTGCAACGACTGAAATCGTCGACCAAAGTTAGGAAATAGCGACAACCAAAGTAAGAGGGATTGAAAAAGGTCCTCATAAGTCTGCATGTATAAGTTCAAACGAATGAGAAGATGAAGAAGTACTTAATGAAAAAGGTAAACGTGAAAATTCGGATAATTCGCACGGAATTTTATTCAAGAAACTTCATACATGGAGTTTTTGAAATTATATACTTAAAAGCAGAAAAAGAAGGATGTCCTAGGCGCCAATGTCATACATCAGATAAACTACTACTATTAAGCTTAATACTAGAAACTGAAAAAGAACAAATCCTAAGATCTGTGTGAAGCAGAAAGTAGAGTCCTTCATGGAGATCACCAAGTCCAATCCTCGGTTTCGTCAACGGGTCCTGAAACACACAAGAGGCGACATCAAATGTTACAAAACATCTAAGAGAATTGGTGATTTGGGAAACAGAAATTAAGTTGATTTTAAATTCCGGAATATGTAAAACATTCTTGAGAATTGATGCACCCGAAAGGTTGCACACCCAAGCGGAGGTATCAAGTAGTAACCCGGTAAAGCCGGGGTCGATCCAAGGATAAGTTGGTAACTCAGATATCGAAGGATCTTATCCACCGATTTAGATGTCAAAGGCTAACTTAGACAAAAAATAGAAACAAATAAAGTAAAGAGGGAGGGTTTTAATTAGGCATTGACAAGAAAGAAATAGAAGAGAAATAAGTAAACTTGAACTATTAACTAAAGATTCTTGGGAGGCTAGGGTTTTATTCTAAATATGAGAGAGGTTAAGGATTCGGGAATCCATCGAGATATATTTGCGTAGATGCTTGGTTGGGTCGATTCTCAAGTTTGAGTCTTCTCGACTCTAAATTAGATGCTCTAAGTGCTAGATATACCTAATGGTCATAACTAGTCAAAGGGTCATCATATTCCATTAACATCGAGTCTAGATCGGAAAGATCGATTAACAAGTAACTATATGACATATGCTTGACATAAGACATGAAACAAGTTTAACCGACTTACCTAACATGATAGAGATATCAAACATACTAATCTAATCAAACAAACAAATAAATAAACATATCAAGATTTCATCATAATCCTCAACAAGAGGTTTAGCTAGACATGGAGAAATTCTTGAATTCAAGCACAATTGAGAGTGTGATTAACATTATAAACACCATAAAATCCATAATCATACTCACTTTATTTTAATTTCTCTCTCTCTCTAGGGTGTATGTAGCAAGAACAACTAGTAATCAAGCTTTAGAAGGACTATTTATAAACTTTGAATAAAGAATGAGAGTAGTTATTCATAAAGATAATCAAATCAAAGCATAATAACATGAATCACTCATATTAAGTACTTTATCTCTCTAAAATTCATCACAAGCAAGTTCAAATAACTCAATACAACCTTAAGAATAGCTTAAAAAACCTTAGAAATCAAAAGAAGAAGAAGATACAAACAAAGGAATTCAAGGGAAGCAAGAGGGGTGTTTGGACGACCAAACCCTATGCAAAACAAGCTTTCCCACGCCATTAATGGGCTGAAAAAGCTGCTGGCCGAGCTGGGTAGCCATGGCCAAGAGCACCAAAGCATACCCAACCCATTCTTCACCTTCTCTACCTTCTTTGTTTCACTTCCTTTTGATTTCTTCTTGTTTTCCCTCTCTAGATCTTTAAATCTCCATGAACCCTAGCCTCCATTATCATTTTCTCTCTCTAAAGTTCAGCACATAAGCAAGAAGATGAAGTCCAGAGACCAAGTTAGGGCATTAATTTCTATTTCCTACCCCCAAAAGACAACTTTGCCCTTCCTTAGTAGTTATAGTCACTCCATTGTCTAGCTTGACTTCTTCAAGTTATTTTGACTCATTCAATGACTCCATTTCATTTTAACTTGAATAATGGGCTCTCTAACTTGACCAAAGGGTGCAAATGACAATTTTGCCCTTGTCTCCTAACTTGCTCATTTCTTATGCTTTTCATCTCTAGTCTTCACCAAAGTGATAATCATGTTCCAAAGACTTCATAGACTTTCTCAAATTATATTTTGACCCTCTTAGATGCAAATGACCATAATACCCTTGGTGAGTCTTTATCTCCTTACTTTCTCCCTTTTGCTCTTAGACTTTAAGGACCTTTTCTTAGATTTTTTTTAAGTGCTTTTGACTCTTCTAGGGTCTCCTTAGCTCATTTTCTTGCATAGTTCTTTTATGGTACCTTGTCATGAATATAAACATATCTTATTAGAATTGAAGCATAAAATGGACTAATTCATCTAAGTTAAGTGACCTAAATGTGATGTTTTCACATCACATCAAGAATAAAGTGATTATTGAAAACAATCATTCCAATATGACGTACTTGAATACGAGTTCCATCCGGGAGACGGACAAAATAATTTGGTGGGGCATTAATATAATGAGAGAAACGAGATAATGAGCAACATATGTGCTTGGCTGCGCCAGAATCGATAACCCAAGGGCAGGAGATGAAATTCATACCTGTTTGGTTAATACCCGCGTCGTTGAGGCCTTGAAGAGAGGCGGAGGTGCCCGCAGAATGGCGTTGTTGGTCAAGGAGGGAAAGAAGTCCTTGATATTGTTCTTGGGACAAAGAGGTCGCTTAGGGCACACCCATATTGGGCTGCTATTCGGCTGGATCAGCCACGGTGGCGGCGATAGGGCCAATAGGCCAATTTAGCCGTGATCGATTACCCCGAGCCTGACCAATTCAGATAACCATGCAGCTGAAAACACGTCGCTCTAACGTGCCCGTCTTGTTGACAATAATTGCAAAAGAGTCGTGGTCATTTAAGGCGTGGAACGTTTTTTTTCTCCACCCGAGAAGCTCTAGAATCGGCATTGTAAGTAGCAAGAGCGGTGGCGTCCGGTGGATTCGAAGTAGCGACCATAATATTTTGTTGGATCTCTTCTTGTTTGACAAGTGAATGGATTTTCAAGATAGAAGGGAAGGGATCCATTAATAAAACTTGACTTCGAATTGCCGAAGACCGATCATGGAGTCCTTGAAGGAATTCCATGGCACGTTCTTGATTAGAACAATCAAGGAGTTATTTTCCTTCTCCATAAGTACACGGATCAACAACTAAAAGAGATTGTAGCTAATCTTTAAGAGATTTTAGTTGAGTGATGTATGAAGAAACATCGTGTCCTTCATGTTTGAAGGAAGAAATTGCACGTTTTAACTGATAAATTTTCGTAGCATTGGTTTGGAAAAACCTACCATAAAGATAACGCCCAAATATCGGCAGCATTAGCATCATATAGAACAGAAGATCGAATGTCAGGAGCAATTGAGTTGATTATCCAACTACCGACAAGATCATTAAACCTTTCCCATGCTTGTAATTCAGAAGGAGAGGGGGTTTAGGACTAGAACTATCCACAAACCCTAACTTATCTTTTGCTCGAAGAGAGATCTTCATAGCTCATGACCAGGAGGCATAGTTATCTCCCGTTGACAATAGAGTGATGAGAATCGTAGTTAGTGAGTCAGAGTGATGAGCATCAAACACCAGAATAGGTGGTGAATGAGGAGTATAATCAGCAGATGAGATATCAGTAGTCATGATGAAAGAAATTGATATTCAAAAAAAGTTGAATTGGCTCTTATACCATGTGAAGAGGTAGATCACCTCTTGAATAATTATCGTAATACTTGACTGAACACAGTGAGAGAGAAAGATAAATCGTGTGAGAGAGAGAAAGAGAGATATGAGAAAGAATTCTCTATGTGTTTATTCATGAAGTTTACATGGGTATTTATAGGTTTACATGTAAGTTACATATAGTAGTAAATCAGAAATCTTCCTTATACACATTATCACATAAAATGACAACTTCTAATTATCAAACCCTAGCATAGTTGGCCGGTTAGGCTTGCATTGTTTCGGTTGGGCCTTGCATGGCGTCGGTTGGACCTTGCTTGATGTCGGTTGCGATTGTATTCATTTGGCCTGGTGATATACCTTAACAGTCTTCTTATCTTCTTTGCCTCTCCTCTTGTCTCTTGCTTTTTGTAATTTTCTCCTCCTCTTGTCTGAGTTTTTCGATAACCTTTAGGTGAACATCACTGGTGATGAAAGGAGTAATCAGGGTAGTTGGTGTGGCAAACAAGTTTCTTACTGAGGATAATAGAGGCTCTTTCCTTACCCCGGGCTCCATATGGTTTTTTAGGTTTTCTAACTCTTTTTGTACCTTCATGATTATTGTGGGTATCACAGCTACGACATTTGTGTCACGTTTCTTTTCCTCTCTGGCAGGCTACCTCTTCTACCAAATCTCCAACGCATATTCGAGTGTTGGAATATATTGGAAGATTATTAGATTTGTGATAACAATGTGTCAGGTTACTGAAGTGATTGCATCTTTTTTAGCACTGAAATGATAATGTCGAAAAGTGCTTTTCAGGATCATCTTTTTTACCTTTGATTGGTTGCTCCTCCTTGCAGTTGGTGACTATAAGAGAGGAGGGTGGGGGGGTACTTGAAAAACACTCTGATGCTCAAGTCAGTGCAGTGTTATAGGTTAAAAGTCAACGAGAAATCAAGGGTTAAGGATCATATCCCTTACCAAGCAAATCTGTGTCACTTATATTGGTTTCGCATGGCTATGGTGAGACGCTGCCTTAATGAGGGACACATGGCAAAGTTGTTAATATAATATTTCTTATCATGGTTATATGATCGTATCTTCTTAATATGTCAAGAGGATATTCGGCAATATCAGGCCTTCCGCGTTACTGACAATTTTCTCTTTAAGAACAAAGATCAATGTGTCCAACATACTTATGCAGACCTCCAGTTTAGTGCTTAGGTTGCAGAGATAGCTCAGATTCACCCTTTTGTTGACTTTGAAGTCTTGACATACCTCAAGTTGCCTAAGAGACATGTGTTGACCTCTCGTTCCAACTCAAGTGGCAGAGCTCTTTCGTGTCTACCTTTCTATTGGATTTGTCAAAATCTGCTCGTGTATATTCAGGATATTAGCACGTGTCGCTCAAGTCAATTAATAGACTTCTAGACTAGTCAAGGTGTTAGTTTTCCTTGGTATGAACTCTAGTTTTTATTCCAATCAATCAATTAGGATTAATACAAACTCTATTTATAAGTAGAGTTCAAGAGAAGGAAAAAGTCTGTTAGAATAACAGACAAGTAGATAGTTAGTTTACTAACTAGTTAACTAACTTTTATTATTACAGGTAGTTAAACACTAGTGAGTGCCTAAAGTAAAAGAGAAGAAGCATTGCTGTGCTGGGCCTTAGAGGTCTGCTGAGCTTAACCAGTTGACTTGGACCGTAACCTCAGTCTCCATTGATTGTTGACTATGATTGACCATATATAAGTATCGACTTGTGACCAGACCTTATTCATCTGTTTCCCTCAAACCCTAGTTCTCACAGCCCCCTCAAACTGATGATGAAGAGAGACGATGAATCATGAGTTTGGATCGAAGTTTCGGAAACAGATCGAAAGATAAACCCTTCGTAAAAATGTCTGCAAGTTGATCTTGAGTTGGAACATGGTGAACAACAACTAATCCATCTGTAACCAAATCCCTAACATAGTGAAAATGAACCTCTATATGCTTCGTTCTCGCATGAAAGACCAGATTTGAGGCAATATACTTGGCACTAATATTGTCGCAGTAGAGAGCAAAGGGCTTCTGCAAAGGAAAACGAAGCTCAGCCATCAAGTAAGATATCCAAACAACTTCTGTTGCCATTGTTGATGGAGCTTTATATTCCGCCTCTGTTGAAGACTTGGCTACTGTGGCCTGCTTTTTCGAACTCCAAGAGATTAAATTCGACCCTAGAAACACACAATATCCAGCAGTAGACTTTCTGGATTCAGGACAACCTGCCCAGTCTGAGTCTGAATAAGCTGTGAGTATGGTGAGATTACTAGGACACAGTCGAATACCAGATCCCACTGATCCTTTAAGATATCTGAGAATCTTCTTAACTATGACCAAATAAGTTTAACTAGGGCTATCCATGAACTGAGCAGTATACTGCAAATGAAATATCTGGTCTTGTTAAGTTCAAATATTGAAGACCCCTAACTGACTTCTACATTCAGTAGGATTCTGAAGACTTTCACCATCATGAATAGAGACCCTCTGTCCACTAGATATAGGAAGTTTAGAGGGTTTTGAGTCCAATAACCCTGCTTTCTTGAGAAGTTGTAAGGTGTACTTATTCTGTGTTAACAACATAGATTGAGTAAGTTTATCATAAGTGACCTCTATGCCCAGAAAATATGATAATATACCCAAGTCTTTCATCTTGAATTGGCTGCTTAAATCACTAATAAGAGGGGAGATCTGAATTGCTGAACTTCCTGTTAATATTATATCATCTACATAGAGTAGAAGTACCAAAAATATCTGAATCACTATGAAGAACAAACATAGACTGGTCTGATCTACTCTTTTGAAAACCATATGCATATAAGAAGGTTGCAAACTTGTTGAACCATGCCCTTGGGGCCTACTTTAAGCCATATAAAGCTTTCTGTAAATGACACACATGGGTTTCTTTTCCTTGTTGAATATTTGCATTTGATACATCCAGTTGCTTGATGTGCCAAGACTTTGTGATAGCAATAAAGTACCAATCTAATAATGTTGGATTTTACAACAGGACTGAAGGTTTCTTCATAGTCCACTCCTTCTTGTTGGTGAAAGCCTTTTGCCACTAATCTTGCCTTGCATCTTTCCATTGATCCATCACTTTTCTGTTTCAACTTAAACACCCACTTGCGGCCAAGAATGTTCATATTATCATTATAAGGCACTAAAGACCATGTCTCATTGGTCTGTAGTGCTACAAATTCCTCATGTATAGCTTTTACCCATTCAGCATGTTTAGAGACCTCTTTGTAAGTAGTAGGATCAGTGGGTAACTCCAAAATGGATAAAAAACAACATTTAATGGGTGAGATGATGAATACTGGGCAACAAAATCAAATGGTAGTTATTTTTGCTTAATAATACCATTTCTACCTCTAGTGGTACCAAAATCAGTATATTGTTGTTGTATTGTTCCTGTTGAGGTTGTTGGTGTACTAGTACTAGTACTAGAAATGCCTAACTCAGAAGGATGCAAAGAACTAGATACTGGATTTGCTGGTGGACTAGTGAAAACACTAAATTTGCCCAAATCAGTGGAGACAGACTGAGATGTGACCAGAGATGGCAGAGGTAAGGATATATGAGAACTAGACTTCTGATCACCACTACGCATTGAATTACTGATGTTAGCCTAGGGAAAATTGCTCTCATCAAAAGTGACATGCCTAGACATATAGATTCTATTATAAACAGGATCATAACATCTATATCCTTTGTGCTCAGCACTATATCCTAAGAATACACACTGAACACTCTTTGGACTGAGCTTATCTTTTCTAAGTTCTCCAAGATGAGGGTAACATGCACAACTAAAAATCCTAAGTTGTGTGTAATCAAGAGAGACATGAAAAAGGGTTTCAAATGGAGAAAATCCTTGTAGAGTTGGTGTTGGAACCCTATTTATAATGTATACAGTAGTACTAAAAGCATCAAAGCATAAATGTTTGGGTAATGAACTATGAAGAGAGATAGTATTACGTAGTTCAGTTATGTGTCTGTGCTTTCTTTCTGCCTTTCCATTTTGTTGTGGAGTGTAAGGACATGAGCATCTAAATAAGATGCCATTAGAGTCCAAAAACTTCCTAAAATCCCCATTCTTGAGTTCTGGTGCTCCATCAGATTGAAAATAGACAATCTTTGTCTTAAGAAGATTCTCACATGTTGCTTTGAAATGAGTGAAACACTTTATACTGTCTGATCTGAGCTTCATAGCATATACCCAACTATATTTACTGAAGTCATTTAAGAAAAGGATATAATACTTGGCTCCATTTGGAGTAGAAACAGGGGCTGGTCCCCAAATGTCACAATAAATCAAGTATAGAGGCGTATTGGTTGTTGATGAAGAAGTATCAAAAGGTTGACATTTACTTTTACCCAATTCACATGATTTACAGAAGAACTTGTGTGTTGTATTGGAAACCACAATTTTATTCTCCTTATGTAATTGTTTAAGTACCCCCTTGTGAGAGTGACCTAGTATTGCATGCCAAATGTCATTACTAATAGCAGTATGAGCCATATGAGCATTAACAGTATGTAATTTGTTTGAGTGAACTTCTATTGGATATAAGTTGTTCTTGACAGGACCCTCAGCTAATACCTTTTGGGTCCAAATGTCTTTAATATTGTATCCCCATGGTAAGAATTCCACTGAACATGAATTCTCTTTTGTGAACTTAGAGATAGACATTAAGTTTCTCTTTAAACTAGGAACACATAGAACTTTATTCAGAGTAAAATCATAGCTTGATGTTGATAATTGAGAAGTACCAAAGATAGACAGAAGCTTACCACTACCCACCATGACAGCTTCTGTGCCATTGTATGTCTGAATAGAAGTAAGGTTTATGGCAGAATAAGTCATATGGCTGCTGGCACCAGTGTCAGCCAACCATGCCTGATCCTTTGTGGCTGAATTGTCTGAGATAGTAAGAACATGACACTGTTCTTGCATAAGAGCACCACTTATACTGTCTGAGAGACAATCTAAAAATATATCATCATTATCAACACATATAGCTGTGTGACATTCATGAAAAATATCAACAGAAGCACAATCTTCATACTCATAATCATATATAACAACATTATTGCATTATAGAAGAGACTCATCTTCATAGAGATAAAATTGAGATTCAATAGGTTCCTTTTTTGTATCAGAACCTTGACCTTCTTGTTGAGGTTGAGACTCATTATGATAACCAGTTTGAGCCTTGTTCTTTATATACCTGAAATAACAAACACCGGAAGAATGACCCTATCTCTTACAAATTCCACAAGGGACAGTAGAGAAGTCACAATCTTCTGCTCTTTGATTCTTGTGTTTGATATTATCTTGATGAGTTTGTTGTATAATGATGAAGAAACATCTTTCTTTTCATAATGTTGATTTCTATAATATGAAGAAGATGGCCTATTATATTGCTTATTCATTGTTCTTCTTACATAATAAGCCTCATGATCTTGTTCCTTAAAAAGAATCCATTGTTCATGTTGAGTAAGTCGGGATTTCAGTTGTATTAAAGAAAGATGCTCATTATTGGCTCTCAAGGCTATAATAAATTGATCAGAATCTGAGCTGAGACCTTGAACAACAATTCTGACCAAGTCTGAATCACTAATTTTATCATGAACAGATAGAAGAGAGTCTGAAAGTTGTTTGATTTTTCTAAGATACTAAGAAATAGTTGCATTTCCCTTCTTAATAGACTGTAATTTTTTTCTGAGTTGATCTTTCTTGGACTCAAGACCTTCATTGTGAGTAAGACTTAGACAATCCCAGATTTCTTAAGATGAATTTAACCCATATTTATCATAGTATACAGATTTTGAGAGAGTACTCTTGAGATAAGATTGTAGAAAGCTCTCTTTGCTCCTCCATATTTGAAAATCAGGGTTAACTTGCTCAACCCCATGGATTACTTTAATTTGTGGTTGTATTTCAATGGTACCATTGACAAACCCTAAAAGATCATATGTGCTAATAAGGTTTCTACTTGATCCTTCCACATCAAGTAGTTAGAGTCATCAAGTTTTTCTGTTATAAAACTAGTAGAGGAGATAGGAGAAAGATTACCTAAGTTTGCTGAAGCCATGATTGATTTGTGGAAGCGTGCTTGAAGACAAGTCTGAAGAAACAGTAAGATTTCCTTGAAAACTCAATCAGCTTTCTTCTTATATCTTCAGATTTAACTTTGACACTTGTTGTTGATGTTAGATTTTACTGAATTTTAATCATCATCTTGTGTTCATGTTTGATTCCATGTTAGTTTTCCTTGGTATGAATTCTAGTTTTTATTCCAATCAATCAATTACGACTAATACAAACTCTACAAGAGAAGGAAAAAGTCTGTTAGAATAACAGACAAGTAGATAGTTAGTTTACTAACTAGTTAACTAACTTTTATTGTTACAGGTAGTTAAACACTTGTGAGTGCCTAAAGTAAAAGAGAAGAAGCATTGCTGGGCTGGGCCATAGAAGTCTGCTGAGCTCGACCAGTTGACTTGGACCGTAACCCTAGTCTCCATTGACTGTTGACTATGATTGACCATATATAAGTATCGACTTGTGACCAAACCTTATTCATATGTTTCTCTCAAACCCTAGTTCTCACACAAGGCTAACTAACGCTTGGCTCAACAGTAACCGCTTCCTGCATTAACTTCCTCCCTACTTCTCTTCCTTTCTTCTCACTCCATGGCTCAGAATAGATAAAAACTAAAATTAGAATGGGCAACCTTGCTTTCTGGAACTAAAATTTAATTACCAATGAGTTAACTTTCCCTTTCCCAGGCAAAACACAATTTTCTTACTTTCTCTCTTTGAGAAATGGACATTGAGACAACTAGTTTTTTCTTTACGGTAGTTTGAAGTGCAAAAAAGAAATTATTGAAATAAAATAAAAGTAACTAGTCAAGAATAAAAGAAACAATAAAGATTTCCTCTTAATCTTGACATTCAAAGAAAATATATTTAATACTGCCATATTAGAAAAGGAATATGCAAAGAAGCAAAAAGAAAAGCTACACAAAAAGTACACGGAAAATGAAACAAAGGAAACGATAAACACAATTAAAACAAAGATAAAAGAAGTAGTGTGTAGAGTGGACCAGCGCAGATTCACTCGTCCCACCATTATAAAATATGTTACCTCTTACAACATCAATAAAATATTTTAGAGTCCACGGGCGTTCGGTGCAACTGTTGGACACCCCTCTTAAGTCTCGGTGTGTAAACAATTTGTTATCAAGATTTATCCCATTTAATTTAAGTTATATATTAGGTAAATAATGTAATAATTTGTCGGACTTTAGGCCTCTTTCATGTTTCGGGCTTTAGGCCTCTTTCATTCGTTGTCTGAATTAGGCGGTTACCGTGCTTATCACATCTTCATGATATATCACTTCCTTGTAACGCCTAACGTAGATCGTAGTCGAATTCTCAAAAAAAATTAGAATGCATGGTGTTTGACTTTTTGTGGTAATTTTTTTTTCCACAAGTGGAATAAAGGTCGTCATTTTGGAGATACCACAAAATTTTCCTGAATACAAATGTCTAAAGGAAAATTAAAGATTTTGCTAAAATCTTTTGGGGCAACACAACCTCTTTCTTATCTCCAGGAAACAACTCAGCTACTACATCCAACCATCTTTCTCTTTCTCTCTTTCTCTCTTTCTCTCTCTCTCTCTCTCTATATGTGAAACTTTAACTACGTACTCTCTTTCTATTCTCATTGTCCGAGCCAAGAGAAGGATTCTTTTAGCCTGAACTTCCTTCATCTAAACCGAATGGTGAAGGTTTCAGGAGAAACCCTTGTGGAAGTGATGCAGGGGCACCTGGCGTGGAGGCTTTTCCATGACCAAACCGGGCCAAGGGCTAACCGGCCATGGAGAATAGTTTTAGGAAGTCCCAATTTTAGTATGATTATTAGAGAATTTAGGTTTAGGAAATTATGTTATTTTAGTATTTCCAATAATTGGAAAGGTCCAGATTTGAGTCTAGTTATTTAGGAAGTTGCAGTATTTTAATTATTTAGGAAAGTCTAATTCAAGTCTATCTAGGAAAGTCCAGAATCCTATAAAAGGATATCTTGTTTGTCCATTATTCTCAAGTTGAAGAGAAACCCCATTGAAGTTTAATAAAGTTTTAAGTATTTAGAGTTATTTCGTCGTTATTTTATCGTTCTTTGTTTAATTTTATCGTCTTCTTTAATTTCCGCTGCGTTCTACATCATGTGGTATTCAGAGCCACCAAAATTTTGGGCTAATGATTCTGGAATTTTTTTTTCCAGACCAGTTAAATTCATATCAATCGTATTCTATTCGTCAAGATGATTATATTCAATCTGATTATACTCATCAAGAGATAACGAATCAATGCTCATGTTCATCATGTTTATATGTGAATAACGACTCGTACAATTATCATTGGAATCCGGGAGAAATCGCACGAGAAAATCCTCCACAACCGTCACCACCACCAGTGTTTTCTGCACCATCTCCTCCGTCTTATTATTATCCGACACCATCTTCACCACCACCACCTCCGTACTCTTATTATACACCATCACCTCCATCTTATTACTATCCAACAACAGAACCACCACCGCATTCACCACCACTACCATCTTTTCTTGACAGTTATCTTCAACTACAATCAACTATTTTGAGAGATTTAGGGTTTGATCATTCCAACGATACGTTCACTGAAGTAATACGTCAGCAATCTTCCTCGTCTACTTTAGCCTTCAATCAGGAAGAAGATGTGAGCAATTATTCAATTGATACAACTACTAGGACTGATGATATGAATCGATATGCTAGCATATTAACTAAAGAAGATGAACCCAATGTTATTACAGAAGGAGTTGAAGATGATGACAACGAAGTAGTCGAAGTCGAAGAAGAAGAAGTTGAAGGAGTTGATTCCAACTGTAAAGAAGTAATAAAAGAGGGTGATTTCATTGATATTAAACAAGAAATTCACATCAATACTCTTTCACTGTTAGAGAACAAAATTTGTATGGAACCTCTACCACTATCTGACGATTACATGGATTGTGATTCCGCACCACCAACACTTTTGCGGCAATTTGCGTCTTTGTCCGACAAAAACGTAATTAATGATACGAAGAAAGAGGGTGTTATGTTGATGAATTATTCGATTACAGAATTAATAGAACGAGATTTAACGGCGTTTGACACGTTGGACAACATACTCTCTTCTAATACGTTACAATCCCTAAAACAACAATCACGTTGGACAACGATCATTGACATAGATGGGACTGCAGAACTGAATCAGGAAGGAATAGAGTACTACGACCATCCCATTGATACTCTACTGGAAAAAGGAATTGATCCATACCCATCTCTTTATCACAGACAAGCACTTGAAGATAAATATGATGGGTGGTTGAGCAATAAGATAATAGAGTTAGAGGACTTCAGTAATTATGCTTATACTTGCTTCGAAGCTTGTGGCGATACAGTTAAGTATTTGATCACCTTCAATGAGCCTCATGAGTTTGCAATTCAAGGTTATAACAATGGAATTCAAGCTCTGGGGAGGTGCTCCATTGTCCGTTATTTGATATATAAAAAAGGAAAATCGTCAACTGAACCATATATTGTTGCTCACAATATATTGTTATCTCATGCTAAAGCATACCATACTTACCAACCCTATTTCGAGAAAAGTCAGAAAGGCAAAATTGGAATAGCTCTTTGCAAATGGTATGAATCGGTAACTGATGCTGATAAAGATAAAGATGTCGCATACAGAGCGTTGGTTTTCGTGCTTGGATGGTTCTTTGTTCCATTTTGTTTTGGCGAATATCCACTTTCAGTGCAGAGTCTTGTTGGTGACAAGGTATTAACTCGGGGATTTCATAAGTTGACTTATTATGGTATATTTTTATTCTATAAACTTCATGACGATGAACGTGGGAAGGCAGATTTTGACTGTCATATCCACACTAATCGTCTCCACTTAATTGAAGTTGGTTACGTTTATACTTTGGCTCTTGATGACGAAAGTTTTTCAGAGGGCAAGATGGATGTTCTTCGTTCACTGAAGTTAATTTTGCGACAATCATTGTCATATGAGATTGAGTACGAGGTTGGCGATGTCTTCCTCGATCTACTAGATGACGGGAGATGTAGAAATTTGTTGGAAGATTATTTCTCACGATCGATCTTTCGAAATTCCTTGCAATATGAGATTGCAGCTAATGCTATAAGCCATAATGGTGTCTTTTGGTTTTCATGTACCTTTCGTGCAAAGTGGGAATTACGAATCGCCATGGCGGAATTCAGCGTATACGGGCGGCTCACATTATTTTCTTCGTCGAAACGGTTCGGGACGAACCTCGTGGGAGAAGGGGAAGCTGATGCAGGGGCACCTGGCGTGGAGGCTTTTTCCATGACCAAACCGGGCCAAGGGCTAACCGGCCATGGAGAATAGTTTTAGGAAGTCCCAATTTTAGTATGATTATTAGAGAATTTAGGTTTAGGAAATTATGTTATTTTAGTATTTCCAATAATTGGAAAGGTTCAGATTTGAGTCTAGTTATTTAGGAAGTTGCAGTATTTTAATTATTTAGGAAAGTCTAATTCAAGTCTATCTAGGAAAGTCCAGAATCCTATAAAAGGATATCTTGTTTGTCCATTATTCTCAAGTTGAAGAGAAACCCCATTGAAGTTTAACAAAGTTTTAAGTATTTAGAGTTATTTCGTCGTTATTTTATCGTTCTTTGTTTAATTTTATCGTCTTCTTTAATTTCCGCTGCGTTCTACATCAGGAAGGTTTCACATGGAACTCCAAAACCCTCAAGGAGGGTACCATTCCCTCGAAGAGTTCGCCTTGATCGGAGATTTTAGGATTCTCTAAGACGAAGGAAGTTTCAGCGAAGACAATTATTCCTTCGTTGCAACACTGAGGATAGAGAATGTGAGAGAGATGAAGCCAATCATTGCAGTTTAGCTGAGAGTCGTAACTACGTAGAAGACAAGATGTGGTGGGAATTGGACGAAACAAAAGAAACCGAAAAAAAAAACCAAAACTATTCCATCTATAATTTTCTGTACCAAAATCTTTTGTGTTTCTCCCAAACAGTGGTATTAGAATAATACCATAAACTTTCAACAAAAAAATAATTGCATAAACTATAGTTTCACATGGACAAGGTGTCAAAGAACATGTCCAAATAACCACGATGGATTCTTAACCCTTTTGCATGTAAATTAATCTCTTCAAATTATGACAACATAGGAAAGCATGTACATTCATAATGAACTCATAAATAATAATAAATTGTTGCCATTGACCAGCACGTGATCGGCTAAGTAAACAAAGTACACCTTCTTTACACTTTGTCCATGTGAAGTGTAGATTCTCAGCCAACTATTCTACTAATAGCATAATTACCTCAAAAGTCATATATGGCTGTCTCTTCGATTATTCTCACAAATAATGTCTCCACCCAATATCTTATACATACCTCCATTTTTATATTACATTACTAATAATATTAGAAAAAATAGTCTATAATCTAATTTATGCCGAAATAAACAATTACTCTGCTCCCTCAAAAAGTGGTAATTAGTTCATTATTTTTAGATGGATAGACGTAAGTATATTTGACTAGAGATTCAGACTAATGTTTTCTCAGTTAAATACATTCAACTTGAAAAATCTTGTAAATTTTCATAATGCATTATTATTGTTCATTATGTATCACGCATTGTCTTATTCCTGACGTTCTTTCTACGTGCGCTGATAATGTATCATTAATGTTCAAAGCATCATGACAGATATCATATTTTGTTGTTCAAGTCGAATGCAGAATTGTTTTTCTTTCTAAATCATTTTTTGTTTCTCATGTAGTATGTTATGATCAGAAATAATATGTTAGGACTAATTAGGAACAACAACAACAACAACACAATATAGTTGTTCATAATACGTTATAAACATAAAAGATAGTATTCTTTTTCTAGATAATTTTATTTATGTCTAACAATTTCGCATTTTTCACAACAAGTTATGAATTACCATAGTACATTAATATTTGTTCGCAACAGGTTATTTTGTAACAGGTCAGTTTACGTAGAAAAGGGGAAAAAACAAAAATGTGATTTCCATTGTGTAGACCTCCTACCTACTTTTTGGCGAGAGAACATTTCAGACACATTTTTGGGTCTGAAATAGATTTTTGGCCTCGTACTCCGATAAGATTAATTACTATGTAATTAACATGGCATTTCTGTACATAGTGATTATTGTTCTCCTAGTCTAATTATTTTGAGAGATTTAGACTTTGGTATTATATAAGTTGGCTGATCAGCTCTAAGGTCTGAATATCGTCCAATTTGGAATATAAGTGCGAAGGTTCACTTATTTTGGATTGTTAGTGGCTGTGACCAGACAGCTCGGCATCTCCAAGACCTAGCCTCTAACTGGACCTGGCCAAGCCCCAATTGGACCAGCCGACTTCCCCTAGTGGGTCTCTTAATTTTTGTTAGTTTCTAGTCCTAGTTTTAGTTCATTTCCAATTTTTTAAGCTAGTTTGATATTAGGAGTTCCCCTTTCGGATGTTTTTCTTATTCTGTTAGGTATAGTAATTCTTTAGTCCTATAATAGAAACCACTGTTCGAAACTTTAAAGAACACATTAATATTCAACAACAACTTCAACAAATCAAGTGCTTCATTGATGTTCTTCATTAATTAGGGTATTAATTATTTCTTTTTGATTCATTATATGTTAAATTGGTTTACTTTTTAAAGCTTCCCTACGTCAGTTGTTATCTAAAGCCATATAATTCTAGGACCATGTTTTGTTTAGTTATTGAAAAGGAATATATATTAGGGTTAATCCCGTTTTGGCTCCTAATTTCTGACGAATTCACCGTTTTGGCCCCTATAAGTGTCCGGCAGTTCGATTTGGTCCTAAAGGGCTAAAATTTTGACGAAATTATCCTCGGGGGCCAAAAAAGAATCATTTCTCAAAGAGAGGTTAAAGGCATAAAAGTCACATCACCTCTTTCTTTCTCATCTACTTCACCTTATCTCTCCTCCATCACACCACCTCACCTTTCTTCTCCGACGAATGGTTGCTGGCCAGAACAAAAAATTTCGGCCCGCCACCATTACCTTAAAAAAATTCTACCTTTCTCTCTCTTCTTCTTCTTCTTCTTCTTCTTCTTCTTCCTTTCTCTCTCTTCTTCTTCTTTCTCTCCCTCTTTTCCTCTTCTTCTTCTTCCTTTCTCTCTCTTTACTCTCTCTCTCTACCCACTGTCCGGTGAATGGGAGGATCTAGACTTTGAAGGTCTGGAAACATAGTCGTGAAGGTCTGGAAACCGGAAGTCCAGTGAAGGGGATCCTCCCCTTCCCCAAACAATAGGTAGAGAGAGACAGTTGTGGAGAAAGAGTAAAGAAAAAAAAAGTGAGAGGAAGAAAAAGAGGAAGAGAGAGAAAAGAAGAAGAAGAAAAGAGAAAAAGGAAGTTTTTTTTATTTTTTTAAGTTAATGATGGGCGGCCGGAATGTTTTACTCCGGCCGGCAATAACCATTCGCCGGAGAAGAAAGGTGAAGTGGAGAGAAGGTGGTGTGATGGAGGAGAGGTAAGGTGAAGTGGAGGAGGAAGAAAGAGGTGATGGGGCTTTTATGCCTTTAACCTCTTTTTGGGAAATAATTCTTTTTTGGACCCCGAGGATAATTTCGTAAAAAATTTGGTCCTTTGGGACCAAATCGAACTGCCAGACACTTATGGGGCCAAAACGGTGAGTTGGTCACAAATTGGAGGTAAAAAAAGAATTAACCCTATATATTAAGTATAAAAAAAGAGTTATTACAGTTTAAATGTGTGATAGGAAGCAGAACACAATTATAGGTCCTCTCAATTTGATTTTGCTAGACCCTAAGAATGTATTCAGCGTATTACATGATCTTTGAACATAATTAAACTTGACGGTGATGGAGGCAAGGATGAATCTTCAAATTTGCTTGATGATGGTTGTGACTTCCATTAGATCGTCGGTTGTGGGTCACGCAAGTGTTGTATAATCTATTGATTTTCATTCTCTATAATAGTGTATTGTAGTTTTGCTTGGCCGCCCACCCTGTAGCTAACAGGATAGCTTTAACTTCACTTTCTTCACTGTTCTGAGCATTATCATCTGCAATGAAATTAGAATTGTAATCACGTAAGATTAGGCCAATGCCTAAGGGTTCATTTATTTTGGTAAATTAAACATCAATGTTCAAATTGATAGGAGAAAATAAAGGAAGGGCCTGTTTTTTAGTAGTAATGTTAGTAGGTTTATTTTTATTATCGTTAAAATCTGGAAATGCTCTAATTTGATTGATCACTTGAGGTGGATTGGTACTTGATTGTTGGACGGTTATCAGATCTGGCTTTCCGTATGAACCATAGGATCGTCGCATATTTGACTTCGCAAGACGAGATATATGATTTTATGTTTTCTGTCCATGATATGATCCATTACGAAACAAATGTGATATATGTGGATTAATATTACAGAAGAACCATATAATTAATCTAGCAATTGAACAATGTAGTAGTGTCCAGAACTGGGCGGTCGGCACGATCGTCCTACTGCTCTAAGCCCTGTCCTGAGTCAAACACTCATGTCTATCCTGGAATTTACGACAAGCTAGGGAAGTCCACGTAAGCAAGACCGATAACTTCAGCCCGAAACATGGGAAGGTAGAAGCATGCGTCACACTTACTAACTTAGGTTGTGTTTGTTTCTTAACTTTTCAGATGTTTTTTTTTTCATTAGTGAAATCTGAAAATTAAGCTGAATCGTGCATTTGTTAGAATTGGTTGAATTAGAGCCCATTTTATTCAGACTTCAAAACAAGTCTGAAATGAAGACATAAATTCTGAAATATGTAAAATGTCATATATGCCCATATATTTAGAACAATCTTTTTTCTCCACCACCACTACCACCACCAAAACAAAACCACCACCACCAAAATAAAACCACCACCACCACACACCACCACCACCACTACAGTCCACCACCACCAAAGTCCACCACCACCACAACTTACTACTATATACCACCAGCGAAAACCACAACCACCACCACGCCGCCGTCATTGAAAACACCACGAAGACAACCACAAGAAACCCCACGAAAGCCACTGTAGAAAAGTATATGAAAACTCGTCGGATCTGTGAGGGTTTTCTTGGACCCTTAGGATTTTTCAATCAACCAGATATAGGTCATGGATGAAAAGCTTTAATGAATCCCTAGGAATTGTGGGCTGGTTTTGCTACATATACATATCTAAATCCTTAATAGAACATAGTCAGACCAAGTTTTGATCGTATTTGAGAGATGGGTTTAGGGTTATGTTTTCATTATTTAGGTTTTGTGATCTGCTGTGTAGAGAGAGAAAGGGAAGGAGAGAGAGTGAGCAGGAAGAGAATGAGAAAGATAAGAAGAAATTAGGGTCTTTTTAAGAGAGATACATGAGGGTATATATGTCAAACCTATAATTCAGATTTAACTATTAAATATGAAAAACAAACATCTTACTTGGAAAATAATTCAGATTTTTCAGATTCAGCCATTTCAGTTCAGCCAATTCAGATTCAGTAATTCAGATTCAGACTCACAAAGAAAAAACAAACACAACCTTAATCTCGAATCTGATTAAAGATCAAAATCAGTGAAGATCTCGAGTATTTTACCTAACTTGGATTTTAAGAGTCTTCGAAGAAGGAAACATCTCCTAGAGGATCTATCAACTCGAAAAGATATCTATCAAGGGTCCTAAAACAGAGGAATTCCTAGATATCAAAGTTACGAGATAACTCCAAAGGGAAGCCCTAAATCTCCTAACTACGAAATAGTAGTTTTAATACAAAACGGAAGATCTCAACCGCCTCATCATCACCGTCTATGAACAGTCGGCCAAACCAGCCTTAAAAAGGCATCAAATCACGTTAAATAAGGTACGAAGTCCAAGGTTAATCCAATACTCACTCTTTTAACTACAATGACAATCTGACTGTCTTGAGCGTTGGAGAGGTTTCTCAGCTCCTTGCAGCTTTCCAGGAGCTGGAGCTGGATTGATTGTAGCGACAATAAACAGAGCAGATTCACTCATCAAGACAAGATCCCGACATCAAAGTGTTTTTTATTCTTACTGATACAAGTTTGAAAATTTTTGACATCAGTAGGACTAATTATGCGAAATCGCGATGCGTTTGCATATGTCCTTCGGAATGGCAAAGCATTGCATCCTGTAACGGAGAACAACTATTGTTATCGTTGAATTTTTTTTTTGAGAAAGAAGTAATATATTATTGTTAGCGTTGAAATGATGATAGTGTAACCAACTTGTGTCAAAAATTCATTCTGCCAAGCTTGGATAGAATTTGATCGATCAGTGATTGCAAAACTCTGGTTTTGTTAGCTCCAATAGTAAATTGAGCTCTTGCGAGTGTCGTATGGGACATGACAAGACACACGATTGATTTTATTGAGGGGGGGAGAGAGATTTCAATTATTTTTTTTAATCCTTGCAATTTCTTTTGTTTAATTTTTTTTCTTAAATTAGTTTTTTATTTCTAAGAGGGGGACAGTTATTTTTTTTACATAGGTTATTTTATTTCTAAGGACTATATTTTAAATTTTGGGAAGGACTTCTGGATAATATCTATATAATAAAATAGAAGGGAAAACGATGACTGGGACAAACATTATTTTTTAATCAAAGATATTGTCTAGAAGCCCTTATCAAATTTTAAAATATAGTCCTTTAAAATAATAATTTATTTGAAGAAAAAAATAACCGTGTCCGTAGAAAAAAATAATAATTTAAGAAAATAAGAAACAAAAGATTTCAAGGGTTAAAAAAAGAAATTAAAATCGCTCGCAATAAAATAATACCTAATTTAAGAAAAGGAAACAAAAGAAAATAATACCAAAAAATTAGGGTATCCAGAATAGAGTAATATTAAATATGGAAAGTCGTGTGACATGTTTGGAGAGCTAAAACAATACTATGGGGCGACTCTAGAAGCACTGGATTAGAATTTAGTCACATTTGATTAATACAATGGTATGTGACCTGAGGCACGGGATATACCCTAGTCCTTTATTAAAAGATGACGTGGTGTGGTGGTAATGTGATTTCTATGGTGGTGTGATGGCGACGATTTTCCGGTGACGGAAGTGGTTTTCTGGCGGTAGCGGCGGCGGTTTTCCGGTGACAGCGACGGTTTTTCGGCAAGAAGGCGGTGGTTCTTGTATTTATTTTACTGTAATATTTTGTCGACCTTTAGGGTCTTTTCATTCACGATCTTTAGGATCTTTTGTCGGCCTTTAGGGTCTTTTGTTTTGAGTCAGTGTCTAGTCCCATTTCTTTCTCTTCATTAGGCACTTTGCATTTAAAGGTATGTAACTCTCATGAAGTTTTCAGAGGAGAGAAATAAATGATGTATCATCCATGTAAACAATGTGATTTTATCACTTATTAATGGAAATGGTTCCCTTGGCTTCAAAAAAAAAAAAAATGATGTTTGTTTTTTACTTCTATTTTATTATATAGATATATATATAATTACATATTTCTATTTTTGTTTCTAAGTTGTTTGGTTCTCAATATTACAATTTTTTTTTCTTAATTTACTATTCTTTGTAACCAATTTCTATTTTGTTTCCCGCTCTATACACACAACAAGTCTCTATATATGTTTTTTTTCCTGACGTAAGCTATGACTTTCTTTTTTAACTTTTTCTCCTGAAAAATCAAACAATAATTAAAAATGTGGAAAGTGTTTATTGTGTAAATATTGGTTGTGAAAATTTTTCTCCCGGCAAATGTTTGTCAACTTTTTTTTGTCTCCAAGTTGCTATCAAACACAACCTTTGTTTATATATAAAATCCCTCCATAGATAGAATCTTTGGGATGTGAAAACTGAGGTGTAGTCCAAATCTTTCCACTAAGAAAAAAACATACCTGCTCTTTTCTTTAATCCCCTTAAGTGTTTTGTGAACCTTCTTAGTTATTGGTTAATTAACCATGTGAAAAGTTGACATGTTAATATATTAGAACCATCCACTTGCATTTTCCTTCTTATTTTAAGAAGTTGCACCAAAAGAGAGACATAAAGATTCATTAAAACCAGTGTCTCTCACTAAATAAGAGAGAAGAGAGAGATAGGGAAAGAGAGAGATTAGAACAACAATGCAAAATCCCAAAGCAAACTTAGCCATTGAAACCAATTTTTGGAACAATCTTATTAACCAGAGATGGAGATTAGGAACATTTGCAAGTTTACTTGGTTGTTTCATTGTTCTATCAT
>BEHA01002399.1:98842-115258 GCA_002897215.1 Eschscholzia californica subsp. californica | reverse complement strand
CCTATGTTAATGTTGAAAGTGGTGTTTATAAGATTTTCAAAGCCATGGTAAATCTTTTACTTCATCTATTCCTTCCTCATAGCCCTTACTTCACATGCATACAGAGACTGACAAATAATATGATATATATATATATATTTTTTATTTCTATTATCAATATGAGATTTATGTTTTTTTTTTTGATAATTTATTCTTGTAGTAAATGTTTTGAGTCAATGATAATGATGAATTAGTTTAAGTCTAATTAGGTAGGGTGGGTGATATGAGGTAGTATATTATAAATATAAGGTATTTGAAGCTAATAAATTAAGGGTCTAGTAATGGTGAGATCATGATTTTGGTAGATTCAATTTTTGTTGTTAGAATCAGAGGTAATTTTCGATGCCTTTATTACTGATAATCAAGATCATTAATTTGCACTAAAAATGAACAATATTCTTTTGGAAAACCCAAACTATTTTTTTATTATTTCACATTAAATGTGATTAGTTGTCTCTCATATGTTAGTGTGAAAAGCCAATCTCATGAGTAACATATTAGATAAATATTCTCAAACCTAGACCATAAGAGTGTTATAGGGTGTACAACCCTGTACACTGGTTTTAGAAAGAAAAATTAAAGTCTGATTGAATATTGTTCATCTAACTCAAATAAATATTGAATTATATACTTTTTTTTAATTATACAATAAATATGTTCTATTTGTGTTTATCTAACTGAAATCCAATTGTTAATGAGTGGAGAAAACCTCGCCATTACATTTTGTGTGGTTAAATCACTTTTCTCTCATGTGGGACTATTCTTACAATATATGTGGCCAACTCAATGATATTAACAATAAAGAATAGGCGGTCAAGTTGGTCTTGGAGTTAATTCATAACATTTTGCTCTTGTTTATCATGTCAACGAAGACACTATGTGAAATCCGGTTAAAAAGTGACGTCTATTCTTCTTAATAGGACTACAACTGCACAGTTGAATTCTTCTGGAGTCCTTTTTTGGTTGAATTGGATGATCAAAAACGCGACAGAGATAGAATTTTAAAGCTGGATAGACTTGTTCCATCAGCAAAGAAATGGAAAGGTGCTGACATTATGGTTTTCAATACTGGGTTTTGGTGGACACACACTGGGAAGATGCAAGCGTAAGTCCATTATTCGCCTCGCATAATTTAACATACAAACAGACACAATGGGAAGATGAATACTTACTTGAATTGGAATAAAATGGCTAATGCAGGTGGGATATGTACGAGCACCAAGGGAAGTTAGTGAAGGACATGGATGTGGAAGTTGCATTGCAAATAGCCCTAAAAACATGGGCTAATTGGATAGATCTCAATGTTGATCCATCCAAAACAAGTGTCTTCTTTAGGAGCATCTCCGCTACACATCATGGGTATGTATTATCGCCCTTTTCTTCGAACATTCCGAAAAAAAAACATAAACTATAAATCTATGAGCTCTAAGTTTGAATGAATGTCTTTTTAAATTGCAGAAAGCAATGGTGTTTCAATCAAACACAACCAATCAAAGACGATTCATATGTAACACCATTTCCAAGATCCATAATTGGAAAAATTGTCAAGACAATAGGAGAAATGCAAACACCAATTAAGTATTTAAATATCACAAAATTATCCGAATATCGAAAAGATGCACACCCAACAATATACACAACCAAGGGAGGGAAGTTATTGACAATGGAGCAAAGAGCAAAACCAGAAGTATATGGAGATTGTAATCACTGGTGTTTGCCTGGAGTACCTGATACATGGAACTCACTATTGTTCGCCTCTCACTTCAACTCATATCCTAACATTTTATAGCACCAGTTGTAATGTACATTTTATTTTAATTTTTTATTAATTTTTTTTTTCTGTTAATGATTTAAACTTTTTTTTTTGTGATTAATGTAATTGTATTCATAACTAAAAGTTATTGAATAACAAACAAAATTCCTCCCCTCTTGTATTATGTGAAGTAATTGAAAGTGTAGCTAACATTTCTAAAAAAAAATTTCCTGATAAAAGCATAATAGAATTGATAAAAGTTATTGAGATAAATATAGTTAATGTTGAAAGTGTCTTGAATATGGGTTGGTATCGAACCCGGTTTACGACCCGCCAACACGCTTACAAGGCAATGGTAATTGCTGAGACAGGGCTGATTACTGAGACAGGGTTGTACGCGAAGCAGGGCTCCGAAACAAAGCTGGACTTCGAAACAGAGATGGAATGCGAAGTAGAGCTATGTCGGTTATTAATGTTAGCGTATCCATGTGTAATTCGGATTTAGAAAGAGAGAGTCGGTGAGGCGGTGTGTCGGCGGGATTAAGGTTTTAGTGGCTATATAAACTAAAAGCCTAGGAGATATTTGTGTAGAATTCTCACGAAGCTCTTGTATAACTTGTTTGCTTATCATAGTGGAAATCATCGTGCCATTATCGCCGTGGAGTAGGTCTCACCAACCGAACCACGTAAATCTCTTGTGTTCTATGTGATTGTTCTTTATTTCCTATTGCTTTTCTTGGATTACTTGATTTCGGTCATAACAAACCCCAATTGTCATAACGTTTAACATATGCAAATTTGGGCCAGTTTTTGCCAAGTAGCATCTTTGTTGCATCAAGGAAAAGGCTATTTGCCCCGATAAGGCAAATTGCTGACATCATGTGTAAATTTGGCCTTGTCGAGTCATTCGGTCCACTTTTTGTCAGACCAAGTAGCATTGTTGTTACATCAAAGTTGCCCCAAAAACAAGCTTAGAACAATAAATAGAGCAAACTGAAAAATGAACAATTTCCACTTCTTTAAGCAAGAAGGATGGAGTGCTTGATACTGTCCAAAGTTTATCACAGTTGGAGTTAATGTTCATTCAAGCTGCACAACCACATTTTTCAATAGATTATTTTGGACAACAAGTATGTGATCCATCAAGAACCTCATCAGATAATTATCTGGAAGAGGTGGATATTGACAAATGAATTGTTGTATTGATCAAGGAATTACAAAGGGTTTATATAGAGAAGTTAGGTGAGTAACTAACTCTCTAACAAACAAAATGACAAACTAACTGACTAACAACCATTTGGGTCATAATCCCATACAACACTAACTAATACAACACATCTATACAACATCATTTCTATTACCCCCCTTCAAATTCAAGGATTGTAGAACAAACTTTCAATTTGGTTTTGCAAATACTGAAATCTAGGAGCAGGAAGTGCTTTAGTGAGAATATCAGCAGGCTGATTAATGGTAGGGATGTGCTGAAGACGAATCATCTTAGAAGCTAGTAACTCCATAATGAAATAAAAATCAAGAGCTAAGTGCTTGATTTTTTAAGGAGACACTAGATTGGTTGCTAAATCAATAGCTGCGATATTATCACAGTACAATAATTGTGGAGAAGACAGACAGTAGTTCAAATCATGAAGAAGATGACATATCCAAACCACCTCAGCAGTAGATTGAGCCAGAGCACGATATTCAGCCTCTGTGGAGGAGCGAGAAATTATTTGTTACTTCTCGGCTATCAAAAGGACTCCCAACCCAATCAGCATCAACATAAGCTGTGATTCCAAAATGAGAGGATTTAGAAATCCTAATACCATGAGAGACAGTTCCTTTGAGATATCCGAGAATTCTCTTAGCAGCATCAAAATGCACAATTGAGGGAGAGTGCATAAACTGACACACTTGGCTAACAGCAAAGTTAATGTCATGTCTTGTCCAGGTGAGGTATTGAAGACCTCCCACCATACTTTTATAACCAAAAGGATCAGAAAGAGGAAGTCCATCAGTGGGAAGAAGTCTGGTCTTAGCAGCAAGAGGAGTAGCACAAGGCTTTGCTCCAATCATATTGGTCTTGTCTAAAAGATCAAGTATATACTTAGACTGAGTAAGAGTAATCCCCTGGCTATCTCTATGAGCTTCCAAGCCTAGAAAATAGCTAAGAGGACCAAAATCCTTCAGGGAGGTGCCTAAATCAAAGATGATTTGATGACATAGAGTAGAGTTTGAGCCTGTAATCAAAATGTCGTCAACATAGAACAATATGTATACCAAATCAGAACCAAATTTATATGTAAACAAAGAGGAATCAGCATTCGACTTCTGAAAACCCAGACCAAGAAGAGAATCAACTAATTCTTCATACCAAGCTCTAGGTGCTTGTTTCAGACCATATAAAGACTTGTGAAGTTTACACACATAATTTGGATGAAGAGGGTCTTGAATACTAGATGGTTGTGACATATAATCTATTTCTTTTAAAGTGCCATGAAGAAAATGCATTGCTAACATCTAACTGTCGAGTTTCCTAATCATGTTGAACTACAAGTGTCAGGAGAACTCTAATGGTGGTAGATTTGGCAACAAGACTAAAAGTATCAGTGTAGTCAACACCTTCCTGTTGATTATAACCTTTGCAAACCAACCTAGCTTTGTACCTTTCAATGGAACCATCTGATTTTTGTTTAATCTTAAAGACCCATTTACATCCCACTAAGTTCTTATTTGGACTAGGAGGGACCAAGGACCAAGTCCCAGCCTTTTGAAGAGCATGAAACTCCTTACTCATTGCTTCCCTCCACTTGGGGCCTTTATTAGTGATGGGTCATGAAAATGTCCCATCAGAGTCGTTTAAATTAGCCGAGTTAGTCTGTTTCGAGTCTTTATTGTAATAAAATGGTTGGTTTTCTTGATTAGGTGTCTTTTGCAGAGTTAGGTGTGAAAAACGGTTAAAAATGAGAAAAAGATGCATAAAGGGTATTTTGGTCATTTGGAGTCAAGGACATTCTGGAAATTTGGCCAAGGTCAGTGCATGGTTGAAAAGTAGAGGTCGAGACGAGTCCGTAGGAGAAAACGGAAGTCAAATCGGAGTCCGGACGAAGGAATTAGCCAAAGTCAAAGTTGGGTCAAATGCTGTTGACCAAGTGGGACACTTTCGGTAGCCGTTCTGGCCCGCGGTATGATTAGGGACACGTGTCGTAGTACGGAGGTCGGAGCATCTAAATCCCGTGTTCGCGCTAAGCAGCGAAGTGTGGCCATCGAGCATAATCCTGTGTAGCGCGTCTTAACTAGTTTCGGTAGCCCCGTCTCCACGTTTTAATCTTGGCCGCAACCTCCCGCGTCATCAAGATCCAACGGCTGCTGTGCATCTACACCTTTATTGCGTATTCCGTGCACCCGAAGCAGTTTAAGCTCCGTGCTCCTAGACACGTGGCCCTTTCCCGTCACTCCAGATCCGATCGTCTTCTAATCCAACGGATCCTATGCGCGCCGCAGCTTAACTCTATAGATCCGGGAGTACCTTATCAAACGAATTTCCAAACCCTAACCTAGCCGCCCAGACTTGTCCTTTCTTCATATTTAACCCATTAATTCCCAAAATGACCCTATCTTTTAAATCTTTTTACCATTTAACCCAGCCAAACCCTAACCCTATAAATAAATCTCTTTCTCCTCCATTAGAACCTAGACTTCAACAACCCTCTCAAGGCTTCCTTACCTAATTTCTAAGCCACTTCTTATCCTCTCTTAGCCTCCTTTTCTCTCTACCTCTTCTCAACTAAAAACCCTAGACACCATTCTTTTCTTCTACTTTCTCTACCACCTTCATCTTTTCTCTACATTTTCTTTCTAATTTCTTTCTCCTTCTAATTTCTTCTTCTAACCTTCTAATTTCTTCATACCTTCTTCTCTAAAATCTCTTCTTCTTCTATCTCTCTTCTAAATTTCTCTTCTTTTATCTTCTAATAAGCTATTATTTGGAGTTTTGAGCAATATTCTTGAGATACTTGGAGCTTAAATTAGACATCAAAATGGAGATACATGGGAGTATGGATTGTGAACATTCTTGGTGATTTCTTTCCATTAATCTTTTGTAATTCCATTTATTTTATGAATTCAATGAATATTATTTTAGATTCCATGAGTAGCTAAATTTTGTATCTAGGGTGTAGAGGAAACCCATATTTGGGCTTATTTTGAGATATGTTATAAATCAATGAATCCTTATTTTGAGCTTCAATGCCTATTGATTGTCATTTCATGTTGATTCTATAACTTTATTATCATTCATGTATTATAATTAGATATTTCATGCCTTTATTGATTTATTAGATGAGATATGCCTTTTAGATCTTGAATGATAGTGTAGGAAATTAGTTTTATATGGTAGTCAATCATACACTCTTGATTTTGAATTGTGCTATTAAAGAATATTATCCGAAACCTAATTAGTTCATTAAGCTAGGTTTTGAGTTATAAACAAATAGTGATTTGTTGATTGAATGCTTGTCTTAAGTAGTCCATTTATGTGGTGAAATCGAAATCCCTAGATTCTTCTCCTCATCTTGATTTAATTCTTATTAATCTATTAGTATTGCTTTCTTTTTGTCATAGTAGTTTCCAAATCAAATCAATTAGCCCGAGTGAAGCATGTGGGTGTGGATGGAAGAGAGTGAGATAGAAGAACTGGAGAGTTGGGGTGTTTTGTAGCAAGCATTGACTTGGGTTTGAAAATTCTAGAATTAGCTCGAGTTTGCATTGGGTGAGTGTTATTAAGAATGACATTACTTGTAGAAGAAGAATTGAATGGGGATGGGTGAGGAAAAGGAACAGGAGAATGAGGAAGTGGTAGAAGAGGTGGAACAGGATCAATAGGAGCAGGAACAATAGGAAGAAGATGAACAGTAGTGGGAATGATAGGAGAGGAATGTAAAGAAGGAAGAGAGACAGAAGAAACACGTGTGGGCGAAGGATGAACTAAGTATGGGAAATGAGATTCATTAAAAACAACATGCCTAGATATGTAAACACGACCAATGGACACATCAAGACATTTATAGCCCTTGTGATCATGAGTATAACCAATGATAACACATTATTTTCTTCTAGGAGTTAACTTGTTAGAAGAATATGGCTTAAGCCATGGAAAGCAAAAACGACCAAAAACTTTGAGGAAGTTGTAATCAGGAACTGAGTGAAAAAGCTTCTCAAATGGACATTGAAAGTTAATGGATCTTGTGGGGTAGTCTATTAATAAGAAAATTGGCAGTGAATAGAGCTTCCAACCAAAAGGATTGGGGAAGATGAGACTGTATAAGAAGAGTTCTGCCAAATTCAAGAAGATGCTTATGCTTTGATTCAGCTACTCCATTTTGCTCAGGAGTATAGGGACATGACATTTGATGAAAATACCTACAAGTTGAAGCATTTCTCGAAGCGAAGAATGTAAAAGTTCCCCTCCACCATCAGTTCTTAATACTTTTATCTTGACTTCAAATTGATTCTCGACATTAGTTTTGAATATAGAGAAAGCTTTTCGAAAACTAGACTTATTATGCAAAGGTAGAATCCAACAATATTTAGAAAACTCATCAATGATATTAGCATAATATCGAAACCCACTTACAGAAGACACTAGAGAAGGCCCCCATAAATCCACATGAAGTAATTCTAAGGGTTTAGAAGCATTAGAAAGAGAAACACGAAAACTAAGTTTCTTACTCCGACCAAATTGACAATCATTACATAAAATAGGCTTCATATAACCATTATTGAGAAAAAGGACAGATTTCAGTCTTTGGAGAGATTGAAATGATGGATGCCTAAGCGATTATACCACAGATGCGCATCTAAGCCTTGAGCAGAAAGAACATGAGCTTGTGCTGAATTATTGTGGGAAAGTGAGATAGGATGAAGACCAGCTTCAGTTGGCCCTTGGAAAAGAGTCTTGGTCGAGTGAAGATCCTTCACATAATATCCAAAAGGATTAAAAGTTAAGAAACAATTATTGTCAGTGGTAAATTTGTGCACTAGATTATGTGAAGCTTGAGGAACTCTGAGAACATTTTGAACCATAAAGTTTCTATTATTCTTAATAAAAGAGGAATTACCAGAATGAGTTATGAGCATACCTAGACCATTGGCAGCTATGATTATCTCATTACCATTGAAGTTAGAGGAAGAAGCTATTTGAGAGAGATCAGGAGTGATATGGTGAGATGTACCTGAATCAGCATACCAAAGATTTTGGCCAAAGATATTAGTTGAAGCAAGCATAGCATCAATATTAGATGGTGGAGATTTGCCTTGATAAGAAGGATAATAGCACTCCATGGCGGTATGCCCAATTTTGTTGCAAATTTGACAGATAGGTCGATTAGAAGGATTTTAGGCAGAACTTGGATATGGAGATCAATTTGATAGACCTCCTCTTCCACAAGAATTTGAAGAATATCCACCTGTGCCCCTTGATGGGTCATGAAAATGTCCCATCTAAGTCGTTTAATTTAGCCAAGTTAGTCGGTTTCGAGTCTTTATTATAATAAAATGGTTGATTTTCTTGATTAGGTGTCTTTTACAGAGTTAGGTGTGAAAAACGGTTAAAGACGAGGAAAAGATGCATGAAGGGTATTTTGGTCATTTAAAGTCAATGACATTCTGGTAATTTGGCCAATTTCAGTGCGTGGTTGAAAAGTAGAGGTCGAGACGAGTCCGTAGGAGAAAACAGAAGTCAAATCGGAGTCCGGACGAAGCAATAAATCAAGGTCAAAGTTGAGTCAAAGGATGTTGACTGGTGGGACACCTTCGGGCATAATTCTGGCACGAGGTACACTAAGGAACACGTGGCGCAATGTGGAGGTCGGTGTATCCAATTCCCCTGTTAGCGCTAAGCATCGAAACGTCCCTAAAGAACACGATATACTGTTGCCGGTGCAGCTTATTACCGTAGTCCCGGATCCCACCTTCTAATCTAGTCCTTTAGCTTTCGCGTTTTCAAGATCTAACGGCTTGGGCACGTCTGTCCCAATCTTATGTTTCATTGTTGCCCAAAGCAACATAGCTGCCCTGCTCCCAACCACGTGTCTCCCTCTAAACCGTCCAGATCCGCGCGCGTCAAGATCCAAGGGCTGCTGCTCCTAGCACAAGATAATATGGTGAACCGAGAACCACCTTAGCTTCCGAATTAAAACGTAACGGACAGAAGACGCGTGGCTCACTCTTTTCACTTTTAAGCCCTCCGCAAATTAGTTTTATGCCCCTCTTTTTTGTCTCACTTTATGTTCAACCACCTCTTGAATGAGAAAAACTCCTATTGGAATTATTATATGACTGATTTCAGAGGTATTTTGAGAGGAGTTGCCTTGATATTTGGGTTTAAAATTAGAACCAGTACTTGTTGGAGCTGCTAGAAATGCATTACTATATGAAGAGGATAGATTCTTCTTAATTTTATCATTAATGGTGATCTCCTCACTTAATAGGAGATTATGAAGTTCATTAACAGATACAGGTGGATGTCGAAATTGAATTTAAGTAGCAAGATAGTCAAATTCAGAAGATAAGCCACAAAAAATACTCACAATCACCTCCTTTGAAGAGGCTGGACTTCCAGCAGCAGTTAGGCTATCACACATCATTTTAATCTTAGCAAGAAATTGAGGAATTGAATCATTTTCCTTCTTACATTCTCTCAGTTGTCTCTCAAGTTGAAGAATGTGTGCAGTAAAAGAAGCTGCAAATGATTCTTCAATGTTCTTCCATAATTCAGCTGAAGAACTTGCTCCAACAACATTAGAAACCACTGAATCAGAAAGAGTTGAATCGATCAAAATTAAAATTGTTTGATCTTCTTGTATCCATTCAATATACACTGTGCTGCTTCCAGCTCTGCTTCTCTTTGTTCCAACTCCTAGTTTCTGTTCCTCGCTCCTGCTCCCTGCTCCTTGCTCTAGCTCTTTGCTCTTATTCGTCTATTTCTGAGGGGGGAAAACCTACAAAGGGTTCGAAAACCGCTTCGATGCTCAAGCCAGTCAGGGTGCTCTTTGTAGTAACAGAATGAATATTAATTGATCCTTTTGGGGGGAGAGTTATGAGAACTCTGAGTTTCTTGTGATCTTTTTTGGGGTAAAAAGATCGTGTCCTGTGAAGGACGATGTGGGGGGCCTTTTATAGGCGATGTTAGGCAGACTGTGATTAGTGGCGGTGGTGAGGCGGTTGCCGTCAAACCGAAGGGAAAGTTTCCTCTTTTGAGTATCTAGGGTTTCTCTCAGAGTCTATCCCGGATCTTTGATAAGTGGAAGTTCCTAAGTTCAAGGATTCTCCGCAGATATCTTGCCGGTGTGATAGACTCTAAAAGAGAAGTTTCCTCCTTTAGATATGTGGAGTCCAATTTGGCTTAAACACTTCGAGATTTGTAGTCGACATAGATCTTTCTATAAGTTTCGGGATTAAGTTGGTATGTCGCTTGGCGCTGTTGCCTCCCCAGTTCTGGGTGTAAGACACTGGCTGAACCTGTGTGGACCCCCTCACTCCTTTGAAGACCCTAGAGCTGATCTGTCCATGCCAAGAGAGTCTTGTAGGGATGGTTTCTTCTGGCCGACCTCCCAGTTAGGGGAACATCCGGTGGACCATCAGCAGCTCAGCGGTCCTGCTGCCTTAGGCCAGCTTGACTTTGTTGACTTCAGGTCTGATCTTAACTCTTCACACGTTAGTCAACGCCTGGACATTTTATGCATCATCACTCTGGATTGATAATCTCTCTATCCTGATCGATATATTTGTCAAGACAAGGCCTTGTTCCATCGATTAACCCTAAAACTTCCCTGCTAGATAATTGTCAGATTGAAGCTTAATTGGAATCGCGTTTCCCACGAAATTAATGAAAGAAATGTAATTTTACAAGTATCCATTGTTTTAGAAGAGAAGAAAGAAGAAAACAGGAAGTTAGAGAGAGAAAGCTAGAGGTTGAAGATGAAGAAGATATGGTGATTTAGAGAGAAAAAGTTGAAGGTTGAAGACGAGAGGAAACTTGAGGATCAAGCTCTGATACCATTTTTATGGTGATGCATAAAAATGTCCAGACGTTGACTAACGTCTGAAAAGTCAAGATCAGATCTGAAGTCCAATGGGTCAACCCGGCTTAAGGCAGCAGGACCGCTGAATCCTTGACGGTCCGCCACACTCTCCTAACTGGGAGGTCGGCTAGAAAAAACCAGCCTTGTAACGTCCTCGACATGACCAGATCAGCCCTGGGGTCTTTAAAAGAATAAGGGGGTCCGCACAGGTTCGACCAGTGTCTTACGCCAGAACTGGGGAGGCAGCAGCGCTACGCGACCTACCGACTTAGTCCCGAAATATGTTTAAAGATCCTAGCCAGTTACAGATCTGGTAGTGTTTAAGCAAGCTTGGACTTCAAAAGTCTTAAGGGAGGAAATATCTCCTTGAAGATCTATCACCTCCGCAGGATATTTACAAAATATCCTTGAACTTAGGATATTTCTATTTATCCTAGATACAGGATAATTACGAAGGAAAACCCTTATTCGGCCTATAAAAGAGCCTCATATCATCTTCTTCAAGGTAATCTAAACAAGTCTAACAAACTTAATAACCGAAAGGATTATTCAATACTCATTATTTTACTTTAAGAGCAATCTGACTGGATCGAGTCTCGGAGCGGTTTTCTTTCTTTTTGCAGGTTTTCCCCCCATATTTCTAAGAGAATGGGCGGGAATCGAAAGAATATTGATCATCTAGACGGAATATTTGCTCATAACGGAGGCTGTCATGCATCAACTCCCTTTTTCATGTTGATTTAACGGAAGACCAATTTTTGACATCAACATTTGGCGCTAGAAGGAGGGCATCTCTCCAGCAAAAATCCTTAACGATTCGACTTCTTGAATCTCGTTCTTCAATTTTGTTAACAAAATCATTCATTAAAAATCACGGCTCCTTGTTTATCCTCCCTATCAAGGTATTCTGTTAAGAATTCTTATCTTCTAATAGCTTGATGCGCGGGTTTCCTAAAGGCGGTCTGAGAAAAAGAAAAAGCTAGGGTTTCTACAAAAGTGGCTTGAAGTTGGGTTCCCAAAAAATGATAGTTTCTAGTGAGAGAAACCAAGGAGAAATAATGGGAGTCATCCTCCTGGATGGTGGAACTATCCGTATTAACATCTTAATGGAGTAGAAATCGTCGAGGGGATGTGATTTTCTGATAACCCGATCAGGGGGGAAAAAGAGAGATCAAGAGCAAGACGGTATAAACGTCTACCGGAACAGTTTTTCATGCCGATTGGATTAAACCACAGCAATATTTTTATGCAAATACAATCACTAAAAACTCGTGGACAGGAGCTCTGAATTGCCCATCAGAATCTAGAAGCGACAACTCCCGGATAGTTGATGGCAGCTGTCCATCGATTGGAGTTGCTCTTCATCTTGGCCGATTGCTATAGCCCTATCTAAGACGACATTTGGCTAATTTCCCCTAATTCAAGTTTAATTTCTCAACGAGGCAGGCTAGAAAGTTTGGTTGGTTAGGCTGCAACTATTTTCTAGAGAGAGAACAAAGCTCTAGGAGCTTTCATGGATGTCTTGGTAAGAAAAGTAGTGGTGGCCAACGGGTTGTGTCGGCACGGAAACGGACCGGCAAAACCCGTTTATAAGGCAACACGACACGGCACGGAACATCGCGTGCCATGTCGTGCCGACCCGTCACGGGTCAAGCGGGCCGTGGCAGGTCTGGGATTTTAAGCTCCCAGACCCGTCAACCACGACACGTTAGGAACGGAAACACGACACGCCACGGCCCAATAGATAGTCGTCTTTGATCCAAGCAAGTGTATGAAGGCAAGGATGGAATCTCTAAAAATTCCTTCGATTCTAGCCTTCCATATACACCAATAGATAGTCGAAGGAACAAGGTTCCATGGACCTCTCTTGGGTTTTCTCACTGGAATCTTCCTCCATTGAGTAATGAGCTGACCTAGCGAGGCTGGAAGGCTCCAACACACCCCGATGGATTGGAGAAAAAAGTTCCAAAGCTTCACAACCTCCGAACAGTGAGTCAATAGGTGAGACACTGATTCTTCACTCTCTTTACACCTGCCACATCTATTAGGTAAGACCCATCCACGCTTCTTGAGGTTGTCTACTGTTGGAATCTTACCCTGGACTGCTGCCCACATCAAGAAGCTCACTTTAGGAGGGATATGACTCGGCCACAATGAACTGAAATCAAACTGGTCAATCAAAGGATCTGGGTTGAGATTAAGTCTGGCGTAACAGTTTTTAACCGATAAGGCCTCGTCCCCTTCGTTAGCCCACACCCTTGAATCCTCCTTGCCTACAGATGGCACAAACTGATCAAGAACCCTTAGGAGGTTAACAAAGATTAGGATTTCCCAATCATTAAGATTCCTTCTCGTCCTGATCTCCCAAGCTCCTAAAGACCAGTGAAAGTGATTAAAGGATGATTCCTTTTGAGAAGACGAGATGAAGTATATGGCTGGAAATCTTTCTTTAAAAGGTATCGGGAGACACCACTCGTCTTCCCAAAAGTTCATACGCTTGCCATCCCCAATTTCCACTTAGTGATTTGCAAAAATTTCTTTTCTCGAGCTGTTATACCCTTCCAAAGACCACACCCGGATGAAGCTTTAATGCTGGCTTGTCTCCACCCTCCGCTATAACATCCAAACTTCTCCATCATTATGGTCCTCCAAAGAGAGGTTATCTCTTGAGCAAATCTCCATAACCACTTAGTGAGTATTGCATCATTCATCATCTTTAGGTTCTTGATTCCCATCCCCCCAACCTCCAGCTCCTTGCAAATAGCCTCCCAAGCCACCCAATGAATCCTCTTTGTGTTATCCTCGTCATGCCAGAGGAATTCACACATTTTCCTATCGATCACTTTTAGTACTGCCGCTGGCATACTGAATAGAGAGAGATAGTACAGAGGCATGGCCGAAAGAACGAACTTGATTAAAGTTAATTTACCTCCTCTCGAGAGGATTTTAGCCTTCTAAGCAGATAGTCATTCTATTCACCCTTTCTATCACTGGGTCCCAAACAGCCTTGCACTTATAAGACTGCCCAAGAGGAAGGCCGAGGTAATTAGAAGGAAGAGAGCTTACCTCACAACCCAAAGCATTAACTAGAGCTACCATTGGAACACTTTGGATAACCGGCATGATCACTGATTTAGAGTAGTTCACTTTTAAGCCTGAAGCAATCTCGAACCAAATCAAAATATCCTTTAATTTGGCTACCTGGCTCGTAGAGTCATCTAAGAAAAAGAGAGTGTCATCCGCAAATTGGAGATGATTAACTGCTTTCCCATTTTCCTCCACCTGGAACCCTTGCACCCACTATTTGCTCTCTGCCACTTGAAGACAATGACTCAGAGATTCAGCAATCAAGAGAAACAACAGGGGGGATATCGGATCCCCCTGCCTCAACCCTCTCGAGCTTTGGAAAGGCCTAGAAGGGACTCCATTAAGAAGAATCGAAAATGAAGGCCTTGCAATCTTGATTTCGAACAACCCTCTTTCACCGAAGAGAACATGAAAAAGCTCATTTGGAGGGAGTCCGTAAAGTTTAACCCAAATCCAACTCATTGAAGAGAGAGAAACGGATTAAGATGTAATCTATGCAGCAGAAGGGTACATAAATACCTGCCCGAAATGCAAAAAATTGGCACTATGATGTGTAAGTGATTAGAGAAGTTGTCAGAAAATTACTATAAAATCCTTAAACATCATTATATCATAAGGATGGAATAAATACGTAATTGTAACGGAATTGCTCTAATATCCATCAGAAAGGCCCCTATGTGGGTTGTAAAACAACTACTTCAAGACGTGCCATAAGAAATTTTTTGAAGTAACCTCCATTTCCTCACAATTACACAACAAACAGGTTACATGCCCATATGATTGATATATCATGTATTTGTTCTTAGTACCTAAACTAAGGATATAAAAGCTATAACACAGAAATGAGATGTTCGATATCTTGCCTTAGTCAAAGAACTAAACTAATATGAAGTAGAAGCAGATGAAAGAACTAAATATATATGCTGCAATTAAATCTAAATGATTTCATTTTCTATGCACATTGTTCATGAGATTCTAATGTAGAAACGGATAACAAAACCTAACCGAGTAATGAAGAATATAAGAAGGTTAGAATATCAAACCTGATGGAGCCATTGTTATTGATGTCAGCAGCAGCAAATCCTGAACTACTCTAATTCTCCTTTGTCTATTATTAATTCTTGCCTCTGCCAAATAAAGGAACGCAGAAGCCACCACCAGAGTCGAAAAAGAAGCCAAATTGAAGCAAACAATCTCCCAGGCAAGGTTTTGAAACCTCTATCTCCATACCCAACTGTTGTAACATGCCATGAACAAAATGATTAAAAAAACACAATGTTGGCAAAAACAAATCAATGTTTCCAAAGACTCAAACAACATTTCTTCAAACACCTTGACTGCAGGAACGCCACATTCCCAGTCATACTCAAAAGGCAAAACTAATTATTTAAACTTCTCAATAAATAAAATCGAGAGGTAAAGAGGGATAAAGGGGTTAAGAAACCAAACCTTTGAGACATATGAAGCAAAACGCATGAAACAACACTGCAATAAAGAATTGGATGATTCACGTTTTTGTTCATTTTTGCTCAAAAATAGAATCTCACTTTAATTGCTTCGGAATCAAAAAACTATAAGACGAATAAAAAAGGCAAAGTAGAAAAACATCAAAATCTGTGAAGTAGAAAACCAAAAAAACTACAAACCTTGCGCCATAAATCACCAAATTTCAGCAAACGTTTTTCGAAATTACAGCATAAACCTTGCTTAAATTCCTATAAAACAAACAAAAGGAAAAAAGTTTGCATTTAACAAAAATAAACTATGAGTTTGCACTATAGAACTAAATGATTGAGTAAAACAGTAGTCTTTGATGTACTAAAAGATGAAGATAGATAAACTGTTGGAATCGGTACCTAGCTCAAAAGCAGCAGGACCAGTTTTTGGTTAATTTGATGTAACTATATTCATTAGAATCTCGAGCAAGACGTCTCGTTGGATTCGTCTCGTCGAGCTCTTGAATTTAGACTCAAATTTTGTCCAAATTCGATTCCGTACGAGTGAGTTATTACAAAATTCGTTTGGTATGGGTACTATTAACTCAAAACAGGGATTTTGAGTTAGTACCACATTTATGATGGAGGAAATGGTTTATTTCCTTATATAGAATCTTCCATATATTTATGGTATGTTCTTTAAAATAGAAAGGTGACTCACGTGGTTTGCACCACGCAAACCACGCACGCGCGGCGTGGGCGAATGGGCGTTTAGGGCGCATTGGGCGCTTTTGAGGCGCCCGCACGCACTTTGCACCAAACAAAATCCGTTGAGATCTGACGGTCAAGATGGCACCCGAAAACCAACAGACAAATATGACTGTTGGGAAGCATCCATTCGTCTATAGGCACCTGTCTGAAGTGTCACCAATACTCCTATAAATACCAAACAGAATCCAGCAAACAAAAACACGAAAGTTTTAGCATTCAAAGTTACAAGAGCGTTTAGAGTTTAAGAAGT
>BEHA01002399.1:59010-79743 GCA_002897215.1 Eschscholzia californica subsp. californica | reverse complement strand
TCCTATTTTGGTAGTTGAGGTCTTCGATGTGTGGGGCATCGATTTCATGGGTCCCTTCCCAAATTCATTTGGAAATCTGTACATCCTAGTTGCAGTTGACTATGTGTCAAAGTGGATAGAGGCGGTTGCTGCCAAAACAAATGATCACAAAGTCGTGATCACTTTCTTAAAGGAAAACAGACTTTCACGTTTTGGTACACCGCGAGCAATTATTAGTGACGGGGGCACATACTTTTGTAATAGGTAGTTTGAGCTTTTAATGAAATAATATGGTATTACCCATAAAGTGTCGACCCCATATCATCCACTGACTAGTGGTCAAGTCGAGGTGTCGAATAGGGAGATTAAACGCATTCTGGAAAAAACGGTTAACACCAATAGGAAGGATTGGTCTTTACGACTAACCGATGCACTATGGGCTTATCGTACAGCGTTTAAAACCCCTATTGGAATGTCTCCATGTAGACTAGTGTATGGCAGAGAGTTTTATTATATAACACACGTTTGCATTTATTTCCTGGGAAGCTCCGTTCTAGATGGTCAGGACCTTTCACGGTCAAGTTTGTTTATCCTTATGGTGCGGTCGACATTGAAGACAAAAATGGTAGTGTGTTCAAAGTGAATGGACAACGGCTAAAACCATTTTTAGAGATGTTGAACGATACAGAGGATGTCTCTATCGAAGATTCTGTCTATCCAGACTGATCCGCTATGATCAGTTTCGTCTGGCTGAAGACGTTAAACTTAGCGCTTTCTGGGAGGCAACCCATGCATAGGACTTCTGAATCTGATAACATCTTTCCTTACATCTTATTATTTTTGCATAGTCTTCAGAACATTGAGGACAATGTTCGGTTTAAGTTTGGGGATAGGGGATTGAATTTTTAGTCCTTATTTCATAAATTCAAAAGGGTTCAAAATTTTTAAATTTTTGGATTGAAAAATGTGAGTCTAGCTGTTTTTGGTTGTTAATGGTAATAGAGTCTAGTTGGTCGTGCTATGCTTTTGCTAAAGGTTTTTCCACGAATTTCAAGTATTGAAGTTGTCTGTGCACTAGCCATGTGAGTGTTAGATAGGTGAAGAATTGACTTTTCTGAGAGAGCTTAATCAATCATTAGTGGAGACTTAACCTATGTGAGATTCTGGGCCTTTCTTTTAGTTTTGAGTGACCTCTTCTGAGCTAATTCCGAGTAGAGTGAAGAGGTACTCAACCTCGCAATATTCATTAGAGCTCATTTGATCTCTTGAGTTCACATTTTACAACCACTAGGAATGACCTCAGGAATGCAAACTTTACTCTTGTAGTCTGAGAATCTTGAAAACAATGTCAACTAGAGGAAGATAGGAACCTCATCCATCATTTAGAACCCTGAGAATGAGGCATGAAGCAAAGTGTAGAGAGTTTTACCCAAGGAAAGAGTAGTACCAAGAAAGTGATCTATGTATTATGTGTCCTGTCAAAAAAAATATATATATTTATATAGAAAAATCAAAGAAAAAGTGTTGGTTTAAGTGTTTATCCTTGATATAGTTCTTGAAGATTTGAAGACGTCGAGTTCTCAAGAGTTCTAGTCACGTCATCATTATAGTCTATTGACCTCTAGGAAGCATTGCTAGATAGTTGATCAAGTGAGAAGAGTTGGTTAGCTTCCCCATTCCGTATTAGTGGTTGTTTCCTTTCTATGAGATCAGTCGTTTACCAAAAATTTAGTCCGCTTTTGTAATGTGTTGAGTTTTTCTTCATGCTCATACTCACACATTGAGTGAAACATTTCTGAGTGACTTAAATTTTTGAGTGTATGACCGTGAGGCAGTAGTCGAGGCGAAATGTATTGAGAAGGTAATCAAGGTCTTGTCTGTTCTGAACCGAAATGATACTCATATTGGCTGGTCACGTGCACTTTAGGTCTTGATTACCAGTGAAGGGAATTTTAGCTTTTGTATGGTTTGGTTGGCTTGGATTTCATTCCTATTAAGTTTCAAAAACTTATCTCGGATAAACATTTTTGGTCCATGTCATATTTAGACCCTTCTAGATTTTTAAAATATCTGAATTTTGTGAGTATATTCACTGCAAACCCTCACGAGACAAAACTCGTCCTCTAGGGCAACCTAGAGGTTTAACGGCTTGTTGCACGTGCTAAGTGCAATCGTGATTCCCTACGAAACTGGTGAAGTGGGCTTAGTTTTATTTTTCTGTTTTGCTCGAGGACTAGCAAAATCTAAGTTTGGGGATGTTTGATGAGACATGAAAATATCCCATCTGAATCTCTTAACTCGGGTTAGTTAGTCTATTTCGAGCGTTTACTCTGATGAATTATGTGTTTCTTTTGTTCCAGGTGTCTTTTACAGAATTGAACGCGGAAAACAGATAAAAATCGAGAGAAAGACGCACTTGAGGGCATTTTGGTTCTCTGGAGGTTAGGGTATTCTAAAAATTTTAGTGCTCGAATGAAATTTAAAGTCAAAGACATATCCATAGGTGAAAACGGGAGTCGATTCGGAGTCCAGATGGGGAAGTTAGTTCGAGTCAAAGTTGAGTCAAGATCATTTGACTAAAAGAGAACCAAAAACGTCCAGCAACACATGGCAAGCATCTGACGGTGCGCGGAAAGTTTTCAGTACACTCGTGGGCGTCAGTGGTGCACATTCGGGATAGAGGAATAGAGCTGATCCGATACCTTGTGTGCAACTAACATTCGGTGCTCCCGCCCATGTTCGAGAAATCCTTGATGAACACATGCATATCAGCCAGATCCAACGACCATTCCACCACGTCGTAAGTTATTCAGTAGCCCGCCATGTACCTGCTAATTTTTATAATCTGCAATCACGGGTACAATCTTTCCTTTCCCTCTCTTTAAACCTTCTCATATTATTTTGGAAAGAGAACTTGATAAAATAAATAGATAGCGAAGTAGATGTGACGAGAAGGAGAATGATAGAGAACAGAAAGGAAGGTTGAACGAGAGTGAGCAAGAAATTCAAATTTCTTTCTTAAACAGAGATATTTTCTCTCTCTTTTAATGGAAATGAATCAAAACATGAAATTGGAAAGAGCTGGAGATAGAAACCAGGAAGGAGGATTGATCGTTTTTGGGATTGGATTGAGAGAGAAAATATTGCTGGATTTTGTTCTACAATATAATAGGGGGCAGCTCGGCTTAGAAGGGACATCTCTCCACGGCTTACAACAATAGCAACACCACTTTTGCTTCAAACCACGGTTTAGACAGAAGAGAGAGAAAAGGATCACCACGGTTAGAGAGAGAAACCGAGATCATCATCCACTCGATCATCACCATCTATCTTTCTTCTTCTTCTTCTTCTTCTGTTTGTAATTCTTTTTAGTGAGAGAAAAGATTATTAAGAGAGAAAGAGAGAAAGAATTTCATGAGATTCATAGAGAGAGAGTGTGTGTCCTGTAGTGAGAGAAAGAAAGAAAAATAGATATTTCTTTAAACAATTTATTATCAAATCTCTTTATCTCCATCTCATCTTCTCGGTTATTTGAAGAGTTTTCAGTTTATTTATCATCTCTGGACGGTTTAGAGAGAGAGAGACAGAAACAGTAGAGAGATAAAGTAAGTGAAGAAGACGAGAAAATAGGTGGGAAAACTATTTTCCCACAGAGAATTCAATTCCGGGAAGACGAGAAAATCGTTTTCCATCAGGGGTGTGTTTGGCTGTCAGTGGAAAATTAGAAGGAAACTTTTCCAGCAAAGAAAAAGTTTGTTTTCTCCTCTCTCTCTTTACTTTATTTTCCAATTTTTTTTATATAATGTCCATGAGTAACTAATCTTTTATCTAGGGTTTTAGATGAAGTTCTTCATAATTAATTTTATCGATATGATTTGTTAATAATTTTTTTTGTTTTTCATGATCAAATCTTCCGGATTTTTAGACCATTCATGGACTGGAATCTGAGTTATATGAGAAATTTCCTAATTAAATCATAATAAATCGTCGTTAGAATTGTTAGGAGAACGGATTCGAAAACCCTAGGTTCTTCCATCTCTTGGATCTTATATCATTTAAGTTTATTTGTTATCTTTATCTGAATTATATCATCAAAACTAAGTTAGAATCCAAGTTAGAATTAAGGTTAGAATTTGAGTTTGACTAAGTCTCTGAGGAACGACCGGTCTTACCGGAATTTATTACAACTTGACACCCGTGCACTTGCGGGTGTAGACCTATTTAGTAAACTTTCTAGGCCCATCAAGTTTTTGGCGCCGCTGCCGGGGACTAAGTTTGAATTTGTCTTATCTTATTTCTATATTTGGAAAGTTTTATTTTTGGTAAGTTTTTATTTTTGGACACTTTGACTTGCTTTTCCATTTTTGGTGTGTAGAACACTAAGGAGAAAAAGAAAAGGCGCAACAGAGAGAGACTCTTAGACTTTCTAGTTTTTATTTTGGTTTTAAAGTTTTGACCCTAAATTGGAGGGCTTTATAAATTGTAACCGAAAACCAAAACGAAGCCTCAGGTTGGAACACTCACGGGAGAGTGGCCCGGGTCGTCTGCAAGGGTCATCGCCCGTCTCGAACAGGAGGTAATTTCTCTAATCACCCACGAAGCCCCTGTCAGTGGGTAATTGTGTGTTTTGTGTGCCTAATTGCTTTGATCGAATTGTTTAGTATAAGCATTCTAGTAAGGGAAATAACCCAATTAAAAGATAGGAGACGAATTTCATCACCGTTCTCTTGCCCAAATAGGTAACAACATTCACGATCCTAAACCTCACCTAAAAAAAACTAAAATCTGATTTAGACATTGGCCCTAAGGTTTCGAGCTCATAGGATCTTTGAAACAATTCAGGGACTTGATTTTTATTTGGGCATTCCTCAAAGGAAAGTGTCACTCAATTCTTTAAAAGGTCACCTCGAGAAGAGGAAACGTTACCGAAGGTTGGACGGCTATCACAACGTTCATCGTTGCCTGTCACCAAGAATTGTTTGACCGTATTACTTTGACGGAGTAACCCTCATAACATTTATAGTTCAAGCTTTGTAACGAAGTAGGAGCTGTCTAGATTTTTTAGGGTGAATCTGACCAACTTGTCTGTCGTCTAGATTTTGTTTTGGTTGCTTGGTGAAGTCAGACTGATTGTGTTTGTTTTCCTCTAGGGTCTTCGTAGTGATTCCTCGGTTTTTGATTTTAAGAAAAAAAAGAAGAAGTTTTGTTTAAAATATCCTTGGTCATTGGGCTCTAGTTTATGCCCGATAGATATCGTGATAAGAGAGGTCGTTTCATTAGTAGAGAAACTCATCTAAGTAATCTTCTAGCCAATCTCTCTTTGAGTGACACTATGGGTGAAAATCTAAACCAAGCCAGGAATGGAAATCCACCTATGACACTCAGGGATTACATGAACCCTACTAGAACATGTCAACCATCATGCATACAGTTACCCCACTCCACGGCTCACTTCGAGTTAAAGTCGAGCATTATCCAAATGCTCCCACTCTTTCGTGGGGTTGAGAACGAGAATCCCTACCACCATGTTAGGGATTTTGAAGAAATCTGTGGGACTATAAGATTTCCCAATATGTCTGATGAAATAGTGAGGCTTAGGTTGTTCCCTTTCTCTTTGAGAGAGAAAGCAAAATCTTGGTTGTATGCCTTACAACCTCATTCCATCACCACATGGGAAGAATTAACCAGTTTATTCCTTCTGAAATTCTTTCTCAAGCACAAAACCACCTATTTAAGGCAAAGTCTTAATAATTTTGTGCAACAAGAAGGAGAGTTTCTCTACAAATATCTTGAGAGATTTAAAGAACTGGAACTACAGTGTCCACACCATGGTTATGAAAAGAGCAGACTAGTCCAAATTCTCTATGACGGACTAGACTATCCCACTACATCCATGGTGGAGTCATTCTGTGGTGGCGGATTTACTTATAAATCCGTTGATGATTGCATGGCTTTTCTAGAAGATCTAGCTGAGAAATCCCACCAATGGGAAACTTCTAGAGGACCTCCTACTAGGGCAAACCCTACTCCGAATAAAGGTGGCATGTAGAGAGTTGACGAGTCGGAACTTAAACTCGCGGCCATGACGAGAAGGATAGAAGCCCTAGAGCTTGGTCAGCCTAAAGCAGTTAGGGAGGATCCCACTTAGGTCATGAGTGTTGGAAATGAATCCATCTCTTATTCGTGATCCGTCTGTGGAGACCCATCTCATACAGGGAATAAGTGTACCACATTCTTTGTTTCTGACGAAAAAGAGCATGTTAATGCTCTTTATCTAAACTCTAGGCAAGATAACCGTCAGAAATATGATCCCTATTCGAACACTTATAATCCGGGTTGGAGAAATCACCCCAATTTTTCTTGGTCCAAGGGTCAAAATCAGGGTCAGGTTAGTAGTTCCATGAACCCTTATGGGTTTAACGCTCCTAGGAATCCTTATGCTCAAAACCAGGATCAATCTAGTACCCAATATCCTTCTCAAAACAATGAGTCTTTAGAGGAAACCATGAAACAACTAGCTAAAACCCAGATAGAGTTTGCACAACAGACTAACCAGACTATACAACATACCAACCAGGCTGTACAACAGACTAACCAGGCTGTAACTAGTTTAAGAACCGAGGTAGGTCAACTTAGAGAGGCCCATAGGCAGAGAGAACAGGGTATGTTCCCTAGTCAACCAGAACCAAACCCGAAGGGTAAACAGTCGATGGACCAGGCCAATGCAGTAACCACCCTTAGAAGTGGTATGGTAATTGACAATAAGGTAGGAGTTCCCGAAGATAGTGAACTAAACTCTGAACAACCCACCTTACCAACTAGTGTCCCTAGTAAAGAGCTTGAGAAGGCTCTTGAGTCTGAAGACCCACCCATTGTGCTTAAGTCGTATGTTCTTAGAGCCCCATATCCTCAACGTTTGGTAGAACTAAGGAAGATAACTCAGTTTGAGGAGATAATGGAAATGTTCAAACAGGTTAGTTCTAACTTTCCATTATTAGATGTTATTAAACAGATACCAGCTTACGCTAAGTTCCTTGAAGGCTTATGTACTAGGAAGCGTAAGATGAATGTGCATAAGAAAGTCTTTTTGACTAATCAAGTCAGCTTTATTCTCCAGCAAACCCTTCCAGCTAAGTATAAAGACCCAGGAAGCCCTACATTACCGTGCACCATAGGGGAACATGAGATCGAACGAGCATTGTTAGATCTGAGTGCCAGTGTTAACTTACTTCCTTACTCGGTTTACTTACAGTTAGGGTTAGGAGAAATAAAACCCACTTCTATAGTTCTCCAGTTGGCAGATCGGTCTGTTAGGCGACCACGTGGGATAGTGGAAGATGTTTTGATAAAAGTTGGTAAATTCATCTTTCATGTAGATTTCATCATCTTAGATACTGAACCAGTTCGGGATACCCAAAACCAAATTCCCGTCATTTTAGGACGACCATTCTTAGCTACATCTGATGCTGTCATATCCTGTAGGAGTGGACTTTTAAGATTGTCTTTTAGAAACATGACTGTAGAGATGAACATCTTTAAAGCTGGGCTTTTCCCTGATGATGTTAATGTTTTAGCGAGATGAACCAAATAGATATGTTCGTTCAGGATTCTTTACCTGAGACTTTATCCGAGGATCCTTTAGAAACACTGTTGACTCATTTTGGCTTAGACTTTGAAGAGGAGGGAAGTATCAATGAGGTGAATGCTTTGTTGGATTCTACACCATTACTGGATACTGATAAGTGGAAAGCAAAAGCTGAACCCCTCATTTTGTCCGAGCCAATTGACTCGCCAACTGTAGAGACAAATCAACTATCATCCACCAGTGAGTCCAGTGGTCCTTCTATCCCAGACTTGCTTCCATCCACAGAGAAACCACCTCTCATAGAATTGAAACCCTTGCCTGACAACTTAAAGTATTCGTTTGTAGGCCCATCTGAAACTTTACCCGTCATTATTGCTTCTGAGTTAGAAAAAGAACAGGAAAGTAGACTGCTAGACGTCCTTAGAAACCACAAAGAGGCTTTAGGGTGGTCAGTAGCTGATTTAAAGGGTATAAGTCCTTCTGTTTGCATGCACCATATCTACTTAGAGGAAGATGCTAAACCGTCAAGGGAAATGCAACGTTGACTTAACCCTCACATGAAGGAGCTTGTTAGAGCTGAAGTCCTGAAATTGTTAGAAGCGGGTATCATAAACCCTATTTCAGATAGTACTTGGGTCAGCCCTGTTCAAACTGACCCAAGAAATCAGGCATTACTGTAGTCAAGAACGAGTCAAATGAGTTAATACCCACCAGGATGACCCCTGGGTGGCATGTTTGTGTTGACTACAGGAAATTGAACACGGTCACGAGGAAAGACCATTTTCCTCTTCCTTTCATTGATCACATGCTAGAAAGACTAGCTGGACATAACTACTATTGTTTCTTAGATGGCTATTCAGGCTATAATCAGATTCTGATAGCCCCTGAGGACCAAGAGAAAACCACTTTTACTTGCCCATTTAGAACTTATGCTTATCGTCGGATGCTTTTTGGGTTGTGTAATGCACCAGCCACTTTTCAACGATGTATGATGAGCATATTTTCAGATATGGTAGAGAGGTTTCTCGAGGTTTTTATGGATGATTTTTCAGTCTTTGGTTCATCATTCGATCAGTGTCTGCATCACCTCACACTCGTGTTGGTTCGATGCAAAGAGAAGAACCTAGTTCTCCATTGGGAGAAATGTCACTTTATGGTTCGCTCAGGAATAGTCCTAGGGCATGTCATTTCTGAAAAGGGCATTGAAGTAGATAAGACAAAAGTTGAGTTGATAAAAAGCCACCCAGTCTCTAAAACGGTCAAAGATATTCGATCGTTCTTAGGACATGCTGGATTTTATCGACGGTTTATTAAAGATTTCAGCAAGATATCTAGACCTCTTTGTAATCTCTTGGTAAAAGAGAACAAATTCGTCTTCGATGGTCCTTGTTTAGAAGCCTTCGAGAAACTCAAGCTTCTGCTTACTTCAACCCCTATTGTCCAACCTCCCAACTGGAGTACTCCATTTGAGATCATGTGTGATGCATCTGATTATGCCATTGGAGTCGTGTTAGTCAACGTGAGAATAAACTTCTTCACGTTATATACTATGCCAGTAAGACGTTGAACGATGCACAGCTCAACTACTCTACCACTGAAAAAGAGTTGTTAGCTGTAGTGTATGCCCTAGAGAAGTTCAGATCATATCTCGTTGGGTCTAAGGTCATTATATTCTCTGATCATGCTGCATTAAAATATCTCCTTTCTAAAAAGGATGCAAAACCTAGGTTGATTAGATGGATACTACTGCTACAGGAATTTGACATGGAGATTCGGGACAAAAAGGGTTCCGAGAATTTAGTAGCAGACCACTTGTCTAGACTTGTAGTCGAGTCTGTAGAAGACAAGTTACCCATGAGAGAGAGCTTTCCTGACGAGCAACTTTTTAGTGTCTCCCAATTACCTTGGTTTACTGATATAGTGAACTATCTTGCTACTGGTCAAATACCCAAAAACTTGATGGGCCTAAAAAGTTTCCTAAATAGGTCTACACCCGCAAGTGCACGGGTGTCAAGTTGTAATAAATTCCGGTAAGACCGGTCGTTCCTCAGAGACTTAGTCAAACTCAAATTCTAACCTTAATTCTCACTTGGATTCTAACTTAGTTTTGATGATATAATTCAGATAAAGATAACAAATAAACTTAAATGATATAAAATCCAAGAGATGGAAGAACCTAGGGTTTTCGAATTTGTTCTCCTAACAATTCTAACGACGATTTATTATGATTTAATTAGGAAATTTCTCATATAACTCAGATTCCAGTCCATGAATGGTCTAAAAATCCGGAAGATTTGATCATGAAAAACAATAAAAATTATTAACAAATCATATCGATAAAATTAATTATGAAGAACTTCATCTAAAACCCTAGATAAAAATTTAGTTACTCATGGACATTATATAAAAAAAATTGGAAAATAAAGTAAAAAAGAGAGAGAGAGGAGAAAACAGACTTTTTCTTTGCTGGAAACGGTTTCCTTTTAATTTTCCACTGACAGCCAAACACACCCCTGATGGAAAACGATTTTCTCGTCTTCTCGGAATTGAATTCTCTGTGGGAAAATAGTTTTCCCGCCTATTTTCTTGTCTTTTTCACTTACTTTCTCTCTCTACTGTTTCTGTCTCTCTGTCTAAACCGTCCAGAGATGATAAATATGCTGAAAACTCTTCAAATAACCGAGAAGATGAGATGGAGATAAAGAGATTTGATAATAAATTGTTTAAAGAAATATCTATTTTTATTTCTTTCTCTCACTACAGGACACACTCTCTCTCTCTATGAATCTCTTGAAATTCTTTCTCTCTTTCTCTCTTAATAATCTTTTCTCTCACTAAAAAGAATTACAAACAGAAGAAGAAGAAGAAAGATAGATGATGATGATGATCGAGTGGATGATGATCTCGGTTTCTCTCTCTAACCGTGGTGATCCTCTTCTCTCTCTTCTGTCTAAACCGTGGTTTGAAGCAAAAGTGGTGTTGCTCTTGTTGTAAGCCGTGGAAAGATGTCCCTTCTAAGCCGAGCTGCCCCCTGTTATATAGTAGAACAAAATCCAGCAATATTTTCTCTTTCAATCCAATCCCAAAAGCGATCAATCCTCCTTCCTGGTTTCTATCTCCAGCTCTTTCAATTTCATGTTTTGATTCATTTCCATTAAAAGAGAGAGAAAATCTCTCTGTTTAAGAAAGAAATTTGAATTTCTTGCTCACTCTCGTTCAACCTTCCTTTCTGTTCTCTATCATTCTCCTTCTCGGTCTCATCTACTTCGCTATCTATTTATTTGTATCAAGTTCTCTTTCCAAAATAATATGAGAAGGTTTAAAGAGAGAGAAAGGAAAGATTGTACCCGTGATTGCTGATTATAGAAATTAGCAGGTACATTGCGGGCTACTGAATAACTTACGACGTGGTGGAATGGTCGTTGGATCTGGCTGATATGCATGTGTTTATCAGGGATTTCTCGAACACGGGCGGGAGCACCAAATGTTAGTTGCACACAAGGTATCGGATCAGCTCTATTTCTCTATCCCGAATGTGCACCACTGATGCCCACGAGTGTACCGAAAACTTCCCGCGCACCATCAGATGCTTGCCATGTGTTGCTAGACGTTTTTGGTTCTCTTTTAGTCAAATGATCTTGACTCAACTTTGACTCGAACTAACTTCCCCATCTGGACTCCGAATCGACTCCCGTTTTCACCTACGGATCCGTCTTTGACTCTAAATTTCATTCGAGCACTAAAATTTCCAGAATACCCTAACGGACCAAAATGCCCTCAAGTGCGTCTTTCTCTCGATTTCTATCTGTTTTCCGCGTTCAATTCTGTAGAAGACACTTGGAACAAAAGAAACACATAATTCATCAGAGTAAACGCTCGAAATAGACTAACTAACCCGAGTTAAGAGATTCAGATGGGACATTTTCATGTCTCATCAAACATCCCCAAACTTAGATTTTGCTAGTCCTCGAGCAAAACAGAAAAATAAAACTAAGCTCAGTTCACCACTTTCGTAGGGAATCATGATTGCACTTAGCACGTGCAATAAGCCGTTAAACCTCTAGGTTGCCCTAGAGGATGAGTTTTGTCGTGTGAGGGTTTGCAGTGAATATATTCACAAAATTCAGATATTTCAAAAATCTAGAAGGGTCTAAATATGACATGGACCAAAAATGTTTATCCGAGATAAGTTTTTGAAAGTTAATATGAGTATCATTTCGGTTCAGAACAGACAAGACCTTGATTACCTTCTCAATACATTTCGCCTTAACTACTGCCTCACGGTCATACACTCAAAAATTTAAGTCACTCAGAAATGTTTCACTCAATGTGTGAGTATGAGCATGAAGAAAAACTCAACACATTACAAAAGACGGACTAAATTTTTGGTAAACGACTGATCTCATAGAAAGGAAACAACCACTAATACGGAATGGGGAAGCTAACCAACTCTTCTCACCTGATCTACTATCTAACAATGCTTCCTAGAGGTCAATAGACTATAATGACGATGTGACTAGAACTCCTGAGAACTCGACGTCTTCAAATCTTCAAGAACTATATCAAGGATAAACACTTAAACCAACACTTTTTCTTTGATTTTTCTATATATATATATGTTTTTTTTTTACAGGACACATAATACATAGATCACTTTCTTGGTACTACTCTTTCCTTGGGTAAAACTCTCTACACTTTGCTTCATGCCTCATTCTCAGGGTTCTAAATGATGGATGAGGTTCCTATCTTCCTCTAGTTGACATTGTTTTCAAGATCCTCAGACTACAAGAGTAAAGTTTGCATTCCTGAGGTCATTCCTAGTGGTTGTAAAATGTGAACTTAAGAGATTAAATGAGCTCTAATGAATATTGCGAGATTGAGTAGCTCTTCACTCTACTCGGAATTAGCTCAGAAGAGGTCACTCAAAACAAAAAGAAAGGCCCAGAATCTCACATAGGTTAAGTCTCCACTAATGATTGATTAATCTCTCTCAGAAAAGTCAACTCTTTACCTATCTAAGACTCACATGGCTAGTGCACAGAAAACTTCAATACTTGAAATTCGTGGAAAAACCTTTAGCAAAAGCATAGCACGACCAACTAGACTGTATGACCATTAACAACCAAAAACAGCTAGACTCACATTTTTCAATCCAAAAATTTAAAAATTTTGAACCCTTTTGAATTTTTGAAATAAGGACTAAAAATTCAATCCCCTATCCCCAAACTTAAACCGAACATTGTCCTCAATATTCTGAAGACTATGCAAAAATAATAAGATGTAAGGAAAGATGTTATCAGATTCAGAAGTCCTATGCATGGGTTGCCTCCCAGAAAGCGCTAAGTTTAACATCTTCAGCCAGACGAAACTAATCATAGCGGATCAGTCTGGATAGACAGAATCTTCGATAGAAACATCCTCTGTATCGTTCAACATCTCTAAAAATGATTTTAGCCGTTGTCCATTCACTTTGAACACACTACCATTTTTGTCTTCAATGTCGACCGCACCATAAGGATAAACAAACTTGACCATGAAAGGTCCTGACCATCTAGAACGGAGCTTCCCAGGAAATAAATGCAAACGTGTGTTATATAATAAAACTTTCTGACCCGGTGAAAATGTTTTTCTTAAAATATTTTTATCATGAAACATTTTCATCTTATGCTTATATAACCTAGCACTTTCATATGCATCATTTCTCAACTCCTCCAATTCACTGAGTTGCAACTTTCTCTCTCTACCTGCTTTGTCAAGGAAAAATTCAATTGCTTGATAGCCCAATATGCTCTATGCTCTAACTCAACAGGTAGGTGACATGCTCTGCCATACACTAGTCTACATGGAGACATTCCAATAGGGGTTTTAAACGTTGTACGATAAGCCCATTGTGCATCGGTTAGTCGTAAAGACCAATCCTTCCTATTGGTGTTAACCGTTTTCTCCAGAATGCGTTTAATCTCCCTATTCGACACCTCGACTTGACCACTAGTCTGTGGATGATATAGGGTCGACACTTTATGGGTAATACCATATTTTTTCATTAAAAGCTCAAACTGCCTATTACAAAAGTATGTGCCCCCGTCACTAATAATTGCTCGCGGTGTACCAAAACGTGAAAGTCTGTTTTCCTTTAAGAAAGTGCTCACAACGTTGTGATCATTCGTTTTGGCAGCAACCGCCTCTATCCACTAATACACATAGTCAACTGCAACTAGGATGTACAGATTTCCAAATGAATTTGAGAAGGGACCCATGAAACCGATGCCCCACACAGCGAAGACCTCAACTACCAAAAATAGGATTAAGGGGCATCATGTTCCTATGAGAAATGCTTCCCAACTTTTGGCATCGTTCACATGCCAAAAAATATGCATGGGTATCCTTAAAGATAGACGGCCAGTACAAACATCATTGTATAATTTTTGCAGCCGTCTTCTTACCACTAAAATGCCCTCCACATGCATGATCATGACAAAAGGAGATGATTTTGGATTGTTCCTCATTAGGAACACATCTCCTAATGATCTGGTCGGGACAATACTTGAATAAGTATGGGTCATCCAGAAGAACCGTTTTACCTCGGATAAAAATTTATCACGATCTTGCTTGGTCCAGTGTTTGGGTATTTGACCAGTAGCAAGATAGTTCACTATATCAGCAAACCAAGGTAATTGGGAGACACTAAAAAGTTGCTCGTCAGGAAAACTCTCTCTCATGGGTAACTTGTCTTCTATAGACTTGACTACAAGTCTAGACAAGTGATCTGCTACTAAATTCTCGGAACCTTTTTTGTCTCGAATCTCTATGTCAAATTCCTGTAGCAGTAGTATCCATCTAATCAGCCTAGGTTTTGCATCCTTTTTAGAAAGGAGATATTTTAATGCAGCATGATCAGAGAATATAATGACCTTAGACCCAATGAGATATGATCTGAACTTCTCTAGGGCATACACTACAGCTAACAACTCTTTTTCAGTGGTAGAGTAGTTTAGTTGTGCATCGTTCAACGTCTTACTGGCATAGTATATAACGTGAAGAAGTTTATTCTCACGTTGACCTAACACGACTCCAGTTGGGAGGTTGGACAATAGGGGTTGAAGTAAGCAGAAGCTTGAGTTTCTCGAAGGCTTCTAAACAAAGACCATCGAAAAAGAATTTGTTCTCTTTTACCATAAGATTACAAAGAGGTCTAGATATCTTGCTGAAATCTTTAATAAACCGTCGATAAAATCCAGCATGTCCTAAGAACGATCGAATATCTTTGACCGTTTTAGGGACTGGGAGGCTTTTTATCAACTCAACTTTTGTCTTATCTACTTCAATGCCCTTTTCAGAAATGACATGCCCTAGGACTATTCCTGAGCGAACCATAAAGTGACATTTCTCCCAATTGAGAACTAGGTTCTTCTCTTTGCATCGAACCAACACGAGTGTGAGGTGATGCAGACACTGATCGAATGATGAACCAAAGACTGAAAAATCATCCATAAAAACCTCGAGAAACCTCTCTACCATATCTGAAAATATGCTCATCATACATCGTTGAAAAGTGGCGGGTGCATTATACAACCCAAAAAGCATCCGACGATAAGCATAAGTTCCAAATGGGCAAGTAAAAGTGGTTTTCTCTTGGTCCTCAGGGGCTATCAGAATCTGATTATAGCCTGAATAGCCATCTAAGAATCAATAGTAGTTATGTCCAGCTAGTCTTTCTAGCATGTGATCAATGAAAGGAAGAGGAAAATGGTCTTTCCTCGTGACCGTGTTCAATTTCCTGTAGTCAACACAAACACGCCACCCAGTGGTCATCCTGGTGGGTATTAACTCATTTGACTCGTTCTTGACTACAGTAATGCCTGATTTCTTGGGTACAGTTTGAACAGGGCTAACCCAAGTACTATCTGAAATAGGGTATATGATACCCTCTCCTAACAATTTCAGGACTTCAGCTCTAACAACCTCCTTCATGTGAGGGTTAAGTCTACGTTGCATTTCCCTTGACGGTTTAGCATCTTCCTCTAAGTAGATATGGTGCATGCAAACAGAAGGACTTATACCCTTTAAATCAGCTATTGACCACCGTAAAGCCTCTTTGTGGTTTCTAAGGACATCTAGCAGTCTACTTTCTTGTTCTTTTTCTAACTCAGAAGCAATAATGACAGGTAAAGTTTCAGATGGGCCTAGAAACGAATACTTTAAGTTGTCAGGCAAGGGTTTCAATTCTAAGGAAGGTGGTTTCTCTGTGGATGGAAGCAACTCTGGGATAGAAGGACCACTGGACTAATTGGTGGATGATAGTTGATTTGTCTCTACAGTTGGCGAGTCAATTGGCTCGGAAAAAATGAGGGGTTCAGCTTTTGCTTTCCACTTAATAGTATCCAGTCATGAGGTAAAATCCAACAAAGCATTCACCTCATTGATATGCAACAAGGGGACAAAAACATAGAAAGCTTTTATATCTCGGTTAATTTAAGGAGGAGAAAAAACAAAATAACATCTAATATATAAAAACAGGTCAGTTGGTTATTTTGGATAACTCTGACTGTCCATTTTTGTTGGGATCTTGATAGAGATCACATTCGACGACTGGTATAAATTCCTCTGTATGTAAATAAACTCTAAAGGGAAGGGTAGTAGTGTCATTAATTATTATTTTGGATATTTCTCAGTTGCAACGCAGATCAGTTTATCTGAATTTGATTGGCGATGACCATAGATACTCTAAGTATTTAAGACGTCCAGGCGAATGCTAATCATGTCCAACATGACCGATCTTATGCCTTTAGCATAACCATATTTTCTCATGCGTGCTTGCTCATCAAAATCACTCGGATGCTGAATCTTGCTAAGCCGAGTGCCATGAGCCTTGGGTAGAAATACTCTTTTTGAGTCTTTCACATTTCTCTTTTCAAGACTTTTTCTTGAGTCTTATCATCTCCTCAATCTATCGTCATAGTGTTGGGTTGTGGTGTCTTCTAGTGTTCTAAGCGGAATCCCAGACATCTCATGTCGAACACCAGTAGGTCCCAAGATCATCATTCGTAGGCTAATAATTAACTAAGAGTTTTAGGATTACCTTAATCGCTAAATTTTCCCTCGAACTTTTCCAATCAAATGCGAATACTAAGAGCTCCACGTGTAGCTCCTCCACTCAACACACCTGAATGATCAATTTGATCTCCCACCTTGTTGTTAGGTTAGAACTTCAATGGTGGTTTGATATGAAGAACACCTTCTTCTTTATGACTAGTTAGATAGCTTGGGAATTACCTCTCTTTTCTTCTCTACTTGATGTTGTAGAGATTCAATGTTTTTTTAAAAATTGCACGCCTTATTCAAGTCCCTAAGAGACCTTATATAGAGTACTAAGTTGGACTCCAACCCTAATTAGGTTTCCTAAAAGTCTATTTTGAATAAGATTAAGGAAATAGTCGAAAATAGAAACTAGTTTCTATTTTCTCTTTTTCCAAACTTGTAGCCGCCCAATTTAAGCCCAACTGGGCAGACCTGGCCGGCTCCATAAAGGGGAACTGACCAACCAAGGCCGACCCTTATCTGGGCCCAAAAACTTCACTTTTTGGCCCCGACCCAAAACCCTTCTTTCAAGGCTTTTGTGTTATCTTTACCTAAACTTCTTTTAGGCCTATGAGACATGTTTATGGGACTCTCCCATGATTATATGTCTCATCCCACTAGTCATATCATCCGATCAAATAGACATTCTTATGTGTAATTGATGTGTCATTAAAATGTCCCACCCGAGTCGTTTAATTTAGCAGAGTTAGTCTGTTTCGAGTCTCTATTATATTAAAATGGTTGATTTTCTTGATTAGGTGTGTTTTGCACAGTTAGGTGTGAAGACGGTTAAAAATGATAAAAAAGATACATGAAGGGTATTTTGGTCATTTGGAGTCAAGGACATTCTGTAATTTGGACAAGGTCAGTGCATGTATGAAAAGTGGAGTCCAAGATGAACCCGTAGGCGACAACGGAAGTCAATTCGGAGTCCGGAAGAGTGAAATATGCAAAGTCAAAGTTGGAGTCAAACATGGTTGACTGTTAGGACACTTTCGGGCTATTTTCTGGTTTATCGGATAATAGTAAGTGACGTGGCGGAGTGTAAAGCGTGGAATATCTTTGTTCGCTATTTCCGTTGAGCAGCAAAATGGTCCCACCAGAGCATAATCTAGTGTTTCCGGTGCATTTTATTAGTATAGTCCCAGGTCCCACGTTTTAATCTTAACCCTCCATATCCTTGCATGCTCAAATCTAACGGCTTCTGCTTGATGCCCTACGTATATTTAACACCCGTGAAGCACCATATCCGTGGCTTTCCCTCCCTTTATTCCCAGCCGACAGAACCTTTTGAAATGAGTTTAGGGTTTCTAATTTTAAGCCCCTAGAATTCCATAAACAGCCCTCCATTTCTAACCTTCTACCATTTTAACATTAATAAACTCTAACCCTATATAATACCTCTTTCTCCTTCATTTGAGACTAGACTTGAAAACCCTCTCAATCCATATTTCTCTACTCTCCTCTTAACCTCTCTCTCCCCCTTCTTGTAGTAGTAAAACCCTAAAACTAATTCTTTCTCCTATCTCTAGCCTCCATCACTTCTTCTACCCAATTTCTTTCTCTTCTAATTTCTAGTTCTACTTTCTAATTCTATCCCATCTTCTTCCTTCATTTCGTTTCTACAAATAATTCCTTTCTAATTTTTTTTCTAAGCTTTTCTACTTCCACCTACTCTCATAGTGCTATTAATTGGATTTGGAGTATAATTTTGGATCATACTTAGGAGCCATTGGAGCAAGGAGTTGGGTGATTTCTTTTCTTTGTCTCATTTATTTCCATGTATTTTATTTTATCAATGTATATGTCTCTAAATTCAATGAGTAGCTAATCTTGTATCTAGGGTTTTAGAGGAACCCATACTTGGGCTTATTTTGAAGTATGTTATAGATTAATAAATCCTTCTATTGAGCTTCAATGCCTATTAATTGTCATTTCATATAGATTTTATGGTCTTTTCATTGTTCATGCTTCATAGTGAGATATTTCATGCTTTTGTTAAGTTATTAGATGGGGTATGTTTATTAGATGATGAATGATTGTTAAGGAATATAGTCTTTATATGATAATCAATTAGAAATACTTGATTTTGAAATGTGTTATTTAAGAGTATATCCAAATAGTTTATTATGTTAGATTTTGAGTTATACATGAAAAAAAAGGAGTGGTTAATGAAATGTATGTTTTAGATAGTCCATTTATGTGGTGGAATCAAGAACCCTAGATTTCTTTCCCACCTTGATTTCATTCTTATTAGTCTATTAGTATTGTTTTCTTTTTAAAATAGTTTTCAAAATCAAATCAAATTTTCGAAAGGGGTTTTAATTTAAGATTTAGGTGAAATTGCTTGTCCCTTAGAACGATTCTCGTACTTATTAGAAGTACTATAACTTGATCCATACACTTCGGGAATAGACCTATTTTGGGCCTACCAAGTTTTTGGCGCCGCTGCTGGGGATAGGTTTAATTTTATTTTTCAATCTTGAATTTTTTTTTTGTCTCTTTTGGTTACTTTGACTTGCTTTTCTTTTCTTTGTATAGATTCACAAAGGAGCTAAGGGTCCGTTTGATACGTGGGAAATGATTGAGTAAGAAAATCAAACTTTTTAAGATGGGTAAGAAATCAAAATTTTCTTATGAAAACTTGTTGAATAAACACAAAGAAAGTGGAGAAGGGTTCTTGTATAATCTTATTAGAGTATAGAAGAAAGATGTTACAAAACTCTAACAAAATATTTTGTTGTCTGTCATTACTAGGTTTTCTAACAAACAATTACATGTACACTATACTCCGTCTTCTATTGTTTTCCTCTTCTTTATCAGAGATTTGACCATATGCCCCTTTGTTGGTGGCAAAGTTCTTTTTCTAGGAATCATCCGCACCGCAGGTGTGTCTGAAGTACGATCCTTCACAACACTCGAAGATCCACCATTTACGTTTCTTTCCGTCGGAAGCTTTAATCTCGCATTTTATCACAATATGCAAAATGTTATCCAATAAACAAAAACATTTTTTTAATTAAATCCGTTATATTCTACAACTAAAATCCAAACGAATGAATTTCAAGTTAAGGGTTAACCAAAATATTAGAGAATTGGAGGTTGGGCCATAACCAATTATCAGCTTTTATCAGAATTTTCGAAATGCTAGACAAGAAAATTAAAAAATAGTAATTAATCTAATATATTATAGAACTAAAACCCAAATTTAGGATTTTCTAGAATCAGTAAAATGCTGAACAAAAAAACATAGGGCTTTTGTCAAATGCTAAACCAAATATAGAGTTTTTACTAGAATATGTAAAATATGAACCAAATTTATGGTTTTAATATAATCAGAATTGTCAACACTTGGTTGCCCGAGTGGTTAAAATGTTGACATATACTCCAAAGGTCCCTGGAGGTCTCGGTTTCGATCCCCAGAGAAGGTGGAATTTCAAGATTATTGAACTTGGGGTGATTAGGGCATAAATAATGTAGATGGGCTTTAGGCCATAGTTTAGAAGGGGGTTTAGGCCGTAGTTAAGATGGGCTTTAGGCCAGTTCTTGTTTGATTTGGCAGCTACCGTGCTTATCACATCCTTGATGCATCAACGCCTTGTAATGACTATCGCACATCGAAGTCAGATTTCCAAAAAAAAATAAAAAAAATATAATCAGAACTTCATTAAATCTTGAAAATTAGAAGCACATATAATCGAGGTCTAGATTGTAATCAATTATTAGATTTTATCAAAATCTTCAATATGGTAGGCAATTTTTATTTCAAATGATAGTAGTAAATTTGATATATTCTAGAACTAAAACCCAAACTTAGTTTTTTTTTCTAAAATAAGTTAAAAAAAAGGATAAATGCTAAACTAAATTTAAGATTTTTCCTGGAATCTGTAAAATGCTGAACCAAATTTATGGTGTTACTATAATTAGAACTACATTGAATCATGAAAAATTAAAACATCACATACCACATTGAATCAAAATTACGTTTAACCAAACTACAATGAATCAAAACTTGAAGAGAATGGAGAGAAGTTTCTGTCAAAACATATATTACAAAGAAGAGAGATTATTACATAGATAGTGAAAGATAA
>BEHA01002399.1:19730-56893 GCA_002897215.1 Eschscholzia californica subsp. californica | reverse complement strand
TCAAAAATAGAAAGGGTTATTTCCCAAATAGCCCCTCACTTTGTGACCGGTTTCCTACCTAGCCTCCTACATTATCAAAAATACCCAGATGGCCCCCTTTTTAAGATTCCATTATAACACCGTTACCTAGTCATCATTTCTCTCTCCTACATCTCATCACCTCTCTCTGCCACCTCATCGTCTTCACCGGCAAAGGTCGTCGGCCGGCCAATTTTTCGGCCGACGACCTTCAACCCAAAAAAAAAATTTTTTTGTATCTCCTCTCACTCTCTCTCTAAAAAAATCTTTTTTTTTCTTTCCTCTCTCTCTCTCTAGAATTCTAGAGAGAGAAGAGGTTCGTTCAAGAACTCATATGGATTACATTACCTACCTGACGCAAAAGTTTGATGACGTTATTTTCACTTACACTCCATTAAAAAATAACACTCAGGCGGACCAGTTAGCTAAATGAGGACGAAGGAATTGTAGCAGACAGATTTGGCTCTCGGTGTAAGATCTTCCTTGGGATGTAGATTCGTCTTCTCTGTAGTTCTTGTGCATGTAATGTCTCAACAAAAAAAAGTTCCAACATACTTTAGTTTTCGTCATCGTTATTTGTAGACCTTGAAATTAAAGCTGAATTTAAAGAATTTATTCAACTGAAAGAGTGAAGAAAAGCAAAACCTTACCTTAATAGAGTTGTTTCTTCTTCCAAATCGAGAATTATAGAGATAACAAATATCGTGAGTTATAGAGAGAAGAAGCGAGATCTAGAGTTGCAAAGAGAAGAAGTGAGAATGAGAGTTATAGAGAGATGAAGAGAGAGCGAGAATTAGTAAAGAAGAGAAAGTGAGAGTTTTACAAAAGAAGAGACACCGATAGTTCTGGAGGGAAGAAGATGAAAGATGCGAGAGAGATAACCTGCTGCGAGAACATGAGAGAAAGGGAAAGCGAGACGATTCAATTAGGGATGAACATATTCGACGACACAGAAAGTCGTCGAAAATAGAATTCACGGAAAATTTCTACAAAATTATGGAAGAAAATGTTTCGCGCCAGGAATTTTTGTTCTCTAGTGATGAGAAGTGGTTTCTCACCGTTGGAAAAAGAGTCACCAGGGACCGAAAGGAAAGTCGTCGTAAGTTTTTTTTCAACAAAGTTTATGGTTCTTCGAAAAGAATATTTTCTGAAAATAGCCACAAAAAGTTTCGACGGAATCAAGGAGGAAATGTCGTTGCTAATACTAACTATTTTCAGTCAATAGCTTAGGGAATTACTTCCTAGATTAGAGCGAGGGAAAGATAGCAGAGAATTTATTCCTGTAATATTAGGTCAAGATTTTTCATGATCGGAGAAACTTCAAATTAATGAATAAAGTTGAAGAAACTAAAAAGGTAATTTATCTCTCTTAATATTTGGTGTATTTTTTAAGTTGTTCATAGGTTAGGAAGTAATAGATAAAATAAAGGCCAAACATGTAAATTACTCCTAATAGAGGAATTTCTATTGAATTTTTGGGCTTATAGCCCAAAAAACGGGTCCTAATAGTAGATATAATCCTCTCTAATCCTATAAAGGGTTTTAAAACCAAAAAAATAATATAAATGGATATCTAGTCCATTTGGTCTCATCTAGAGAGAAAACACAAATCTCTAGAATAAATATTATTTCATAATCCCTAATCTAACCTTTCCATATGTTATAACTAATTTACCTTCGAAATCTATACATATCTTTTTCCATATTTATCTCCCATATTTCTCTCCAATCATGATTCTATTCAAAGTAAGGATATCTTCATTATTTTCAGTAACGGAAACTCTGTATTTGCTCTCTCTAAAACTGATTCAGTTGACAAACCTCCATTAAACTCAGAAAATCTTCTTCTTCTACATTATATTGCTGTCCAAATTCATCATTTATCAGGTTTAATACTTTCGAAATCTTTATAAACACCATTGTTAATATCTAATATTTCTTCTTATAACTAAAACCCTAATTATTTCGCTCTATTATAAAACGTATCAGATTTATGATACATATCTATAAGATCTGTTTACTAATTCATTAACTTCGAATGAATGATGTTTATTTTATCTCTCTAAAATTTTCATAACTGTTTAAGATCTTTATGTTTATTCCTTATTCAATGATTCATAACTAAAACCCTAAAATTTTCATAACTGTTTAAGATCTTTATGTTTATTCCTTATTCAATGATTCCTTCAAAGTTAGTATGTTCTGTTTGCATCCAGTGATAATATCATATTTCTTTAGGTCTATGTTTAATCTTCTATTGTTTCTCTCTCTTAAAATTTCATTTACGTTTTTGTTCTTGATGTTTAATCCTTCAACTCGAGTTTGACATTATTGCAATCAATCATCATAGCAGATATCTTTAGATTTGTAGTTTAAACTTAATGATATTCTCATTTTTTTCTTCAGATCTGGTTTTCAATCCGTACGGATCTATGAAACATTTGTTCTTTCGTACGGTTACTCATAACAGAATTTACAGTACATGTACTTTATCATAAATTACCAGACTTAATAGTAAATTATGGGTAATTTATAGAACATTACCCGTGCTTTAACACCAAAACAATACTCATTTCATTAGTAGAAATACTTCGCTTTACTATCAAATCTCGTGTACTTTTCAATAAAGTGTATATAATTTACGTATATCTTCATGTTCTTACCATTATGTATACAATTTACGTATAAGTACACATAAATTATGTGTTATTTATTTACCATTACATGTACTTTTCACCCAAAATTGTAGCCTTGATAAGTTTACCAAACTACTCAAAACCTTCAAATGTTGTCAAAATTTGACAAACATTATACATAATCTATGAAACTGTACATGTAATTTATAATACAATATATGATTTTTTTCTTTAATGTATGTGTATTTATGTGTGTAGATTTGATATACCAGATGAAATTTCAAAGAGAATCATCAAATCAAAGTGAGTCAACGAAACTAATGGAGAGTACATGGATGGGCACCATTTTTTATCCAAAGAAGATTCTGTACTTTTTTTTTGTAACAGAATGTAAAGGATGTGTAATGTAAAAGAAATTATGTGTAATTTATTGAACAAGATCCACATACATTTGATAAATTATGTTGTATACTTGACAAATGATAAATTCCTCGTCATAAATAATACATAATTTACGTATTTGTTTCATAATTTGTATTCTATGAGTATTTATGTATGAGTAAAAACGAAGACATATGTTGCTTTAATGTTCCCAGAAAAATATACTATTTTCAAATCTGAAAGTTAAGTGAGAGAAAGTGATATATATGTTTTGTATATTAACCCCCAAATCACGCTAAATTGATCCTAGAAAATATACTATTTCCAAAACTGAAAGTCAAGTGAGAGAAAATTGATTTGAATCGAAAAAAATTTACATAGTAAGTACATAGTAAGAGAGAGAAAATTGATTTGGTTTCCAAATCTTTAAAAAGAGAGAAAATTGATTTGGTTAAGATTTTCGTTTTGAATTGATTTGGAAATAGATTTGCTTTCCAAAACGGTTAGAAGATAGAGAAAAATCAATTTCGGATTCATACGTTAGCTGCTTCAAATCCCCTAAATCACGCCCACATTATAAACATTCCAAATTCACCCTGGAAAATTAAAAATCCCGTGATTTTTGTAGGAGGACATGGACGGTAGTTATCTCATAAAGAATGGGTTATTATGTCCATAATGTAAAAGGACTAAATATCTATGTTTTGGGAAGATTTGATCATAAACCTTTTTTGAATATTATTTTGGTCTATATACCCACGGACCCAATTCTATTTCACATTATCTTTGGTCTCTAAACCCATTGACCCAATGAGTTTGGACCTTAAACCTATGCCCAGTAAAATTATCTCTCGTTTTTGTAAATCATGCAATTTAAATGTTATTTGAAACTCATAAGATATGCCCAAAGCATCTCTATTAAGTTATGATTTTTTTTTCCAACTCATGTGACTGAATCTACAATTTTTAATATCTATGTTTCCACGCCAACTTTTGGTTGGCGAAGATTTAGTACCAAAAAAGATTCAGAAAAAAAATCTCTCAGATAGAGTTTTATTAATAGTGCTATTTTTCTAATTATGATTCAAGAAAGAAAAATCTTATAAATTGTAGTCTTTTTCTTGGTTACTCCACCATTTCTGAAGTAGTAAAAGAGCTAATTGGAGGAAGAAAAATATAATTGTGTTTTGGTTGAGATGGAGAGTAAGTTGAGGTGTGAAAAGAAAACTGTAATTCTGCTGATGATAACAGTTTTAGTGTTGGGCATGTTTGCAGAGCAAGCTCAAGCAGGTTGGTGGTGTGTGACCAAGTGTTTTCTTAATTGTAATAGCTGGGCACATGACTCATGTCTACAATATTGTAAGGACAAGTGTAAGAGAGCATTATCTATCGATGAGGTCAATATCAACAATACATGTCAGTTTCAGTGTGCTTTATCTGATTGCTCTAATATCAGTACTCCTGAAAATCCTCGTAAGTTTTTGATTTTTTTACACAGTCAATTTTTATTTAAAACTAGATATTACTTAAAAAAATCCAAGTTTGTTTAGCTTAATTTTTTCGGATTTTGTTTTAATGCAGGTCCGGAAGAGGAGAAAATATGCTTGAACTTTTGCAATGATAAATGCAACAAAAAAATACTAGATTATAGCGTACTTGTATAAACTAATTTGGAAGTATAAGTGCAAATGCAAAGAAAGATTCACTTTAGTTGATGATAATGTTTCTATGGTGTACTTTCTGGGTTATAAAATAAATGGAGTCTATAATTAATTCATATGAATTATATCTCATTTTTTGATCTCATGTAAGTAGTTTTTTCCGTATAAGCATTAGAAATTTTCAAATTTATTAAGGCATTTGCTTGCAACAAAAAGATGAGGCATTTGGCCACCATGGGAAGGGATGGCTTGGATGGAAGACATAATGTGCTATCATCGTAAAATAAGAAGGAAATTTTGAATGGGTGTAATGTCCACTCTAATTGTTTTGGACTGAGGCATCCAGTCCCATGAGATGAGATGATTCTACATATTTCCATCTAATATAAATTAGGTGGCAATCAACCCATCTTGAACATATCCAACAAATTTCACTCAGTATCTCTATTCTTTTTCACAGTATTGCATTTCCTATCTTACTGTCCATTCGAAGATGTGTTTTTTTAGTATTTTGTTACTCAAATTATTTGGGAAATTCAGAGTCGATTTCTCTTGCCATTATCAACTAAATACATCGATATTGGTCAAAGTGAACATATTTTGAATCGGGATGGTTATTAAAGAGGTGTCTTGAAGGGATAGTTCAGACCCGTTGTGTACTAGTGGTTTATACTAGATAGGGACGAATTATTATCTAAAAGAATCGATTTTATCGAGCTTTGACGTTTTGTGTACAACAAAATTATTTTCTCATTTCCCATTTCAAACTAGTAGCAATATTTTCAAACATACTTTAGTTTCCGTCATCCTTTATTTGTAAACCTTGAAATCGAGGATGAATTTGTTAGAAGTCACCAGGGGCGGCCTCACTTGTGTAAAGGGCCACAAACTTTCACGTCTTAAAAGCACCTACAGAAAAAATAAGTGGTTCACTAGTATAATTAAATGAAGACTCTTGATAATAACTCCCACCGTACATATTAGGAACAGACCGGCCTCTGAAGTCATTGGTCTCAGAATAGTGCGGACTATAAGGTCTCTCATATATATCTGGTGTCGGACCATATCCATCACTAATTTGACCATCTCTATACATTTGTCGGTATTCTCTTAATGTCATACGAGATTGATCACGTTCTGGTCTACTCCATTCACTAATCGAACCGTCCCTACACATTCGTTGATAATCTCCAAATGTGATAACAAGTCGGTTAGGCTCGTTTCTACTCATCTATTGGTATTCTCCAAATGTCATACCAGGTCGGTTAGGCTCAACTTGCCTATTCCCCTCATGAACTCGTTAATAATCTCTAAGAGTCATATCAGGTCAGTTAAGTTCGTTTCTACGCAACTCTTGGTATTCTCTGAAGGTCATATCAGGTCGGGTAATGATGGGTCCCTTTAGATCAAGGTTATAATCATCAACAGGGTACGTCCAACTGTTAGAAAAAAGTGTCATGATTTCTAAAGTATTCAATATGGTAAGGCACGATCACGAGATGAAAACTGACACTTATAAAACGAAACTTGATTCATTTCTTTTGGTCCTATTTCTTTTTTGAAATCGAAAACCGAGGAAGCACTTCGAAGATCCTAGAAGGAAAACAACTACAATCAAGCTGACTCAACCAAGCAACCTAAACAAAATCTAGACGACAGACAGGTTGGTCAATTTCACTTAAAAATTTAGACAACTCTTACTTCGTAACAAAGCTTGAACTATGATTGTTATGAGGGTTACTCCGTCAAAGTACTATGGTCAAACAATTCTTGAAGACAGCCAACGATGAACGTTGTGATAACCGTCCTACCTTTGGTAATGTTTCCTCTTATCGAGGCGACCTTTTAAAGAATTGAGTGACACTTCCCTTTTAGAATGCCCAAATAAAAATCAACTTCCTTAATAGTTTCAAAGATCCTATGAGCTCGATACCTTAGTGGCGGATGTCTAAAGTAGATTTTAGTTCAAGTGAGGTTTGGGATTCACAACGTTGTTTCCTAGATAGGAAGAGACCGGTGATAAAATCCGACTCTTATCTTGTCATAGGGTTAGTGCCCTTACTAAAGACGATCAATATAAGCAGTTCGTCAAATCAATTAGCCACATAAAACCATCACAATGACCCACTAACAGGGGATTCGTGGGTGATAAAGAAAAGTTACCTCCCGTTTAAGACGAGCGACGACCTTTGCAGACGACCCGGGCCACTCTTCCCTTAAGTGTCCGAACCCGAGGCTTCTTTGATTTCAATTACAATTTAAACCTTTCAAATTAGGGTGAAAACTTAAAACATAAAAAGTACTAGAAAGTTTAAGTCTCTCTCTCACCAAATAAATACAAAAAAATAAAAACTATAAATAAAAATAGAGAAGCAAGTGAAAATATCCAAATATTCAAAACTTACCAAAAATAAAAACTTTCCAAGATTATAACAAATTTAAAACATAGTCCCCGACAGCGGCGCCAAAAACTTGATGGGCCTAGAAGGTTACCCTAAAAGGTCTATACCCGCAAGTTTACGGACGTCAAGTAGTAATAACCCGGCAAGACCGGGGTCGATCCGCAGAGACGAATAATTAGACGAATTCACCACATACAATCAGTTTAAGAACCAATAATTAGACGAATTAAATCTCTCTTTTTATAACTCAACATTCAAGGTAATGAACTACCCGAATTCCGGAAGATGTTTTAGTTAAAACCACGATTAAAAGATTGACAATGGTTTCATCATCATCCCGAGATAGAAGATTAGCTAATCATAATAAGAGATTAAATTTAATATGATGAATAAGAGAAATTGGAAGAAAAATATAACTTTTCTCACTGATTTTCCCCTGGCAGCCAAACGCGCCCTAAGGGAGCATTTTTCTCATCTTCTCAGAAATGATTTCTCTGTGGGAAAATAATTTTCCAACAAGTTTCCTCGTCTTCCTCAACTGAATTTCTCTTTCTTTCTCTACTATTTTTCAATTCTTCTAACTTTTCTATCACTAAACTATAAGTACAAGAAAATACAGAAAGAGTTTGAAAGAATACTGAGTTAAACTTCTGATTTCTCCCTCTCTCTACAATAAAGAAATTAATCAATCTCTCTTCTCATTCTCTATTTTATATCTTTCTCTCCATACACATCTCTCTTCTCACTCTCTCTGTTTCTCTTTTCTGACTAAAAGAAACTTAACAAAGCAAGAATAAGAAAATTGATAATGATGATAAAACCAACTAAAATGAATATAACTCTCTGTTTTTTTAGTTGTTGCCGTGAGATGTATATCAATGGTGCTCTCTCTCTCTAATATTGCTGGTTTGGTTGAGCTCGAGAGGATGACCCCCTCATTGAGAGATACCCTAACTGGGAGGTCGGCCGCAAGAAACCAGCTCTGCACAAAACGCCCTTGACATGGATAGATCAGCCCTGGGGTTTCAAAAAGAAAAAAAAGGTCTCCATAGGTTCGGCCCATATCTTACGCCCAGAACTGGGGAGATATCAGCGCTGCGCGACCTAAAGACTTAATCCCGAACTTTCTAGAAAGATCTCAGTCGACCGCATATCTTGAAGTGCTTAAGCCCGATTGAACTCCACGTATATAAAGGAGGAAACTCCTCCTTTATAGTCTATCACTCCGGCAAGATATACAAAAAGTATCCTTGAACTTAGGAACTTTCGCTTATCAAAGATCCGGGATAGACTCAAAGAGAAACCCACGCTAAAGAGGAAACTTCCCTTACGGTTTGACGGCAACCGCCTCACCACCGCCACTAATTACAGTCGGCCTAACTTCGCCTATAAAAGGCCCCCCACATCGTCCTTCTCGGAACACGATCTCTTCACCCCGAAAAGATCACCCAATACTCAGAGTTCTGATAACTCGCCCCCCAAAAGGATCGATCAATATTCATTCTTTTACTTCATAGAGCACCCTGGCTGTCTTGAGCATCGGAGCGATTTTAGAACCCTTTGCAGGTTTTCCCCCTCGGGAACAGGTAAACAGGAGCAAGGAGCGAGGAACTAGAGCGAGGAGATGAAACAGAGAAGTAGAGCAGAGAACCAGGGCTGAACGGAAGAATCTCTCCTCTTGTAACAGAATATACCATCATAACGGAGGTTGTCATGCATCAACCCCTTTTTCATGCTGATTTAACGAGAGGCTAATTTTCGACATCAGCATTTGGTGCTAGAAGGAGGGTCATCTCTCCAACAAATCATCAGATTCGGTAACCCAAACCTCATTCAATGCCTTTTTTAGAACTATTTCCCCTAAGTTCCCCTGGCAGACATGTCCTCGGACAAACACACTCCACATGGGACACCCCACAGGCTTCCCGACTCGGTCGAGCATATGGCCGAACTGGAACAGCTCAAGGCTGAATACGTCCGAAGGGATCAGGAGGAAAAATGATTGGAGGAAAGCCTCCGCAAAGCCGAGACAGCCAGGAAGGATGCCACACCCGAGGAAAGGAAAGAAGTGATCAGATCGTATGCGAGAAAGGTCTTCTCGCCTGGCGACGCCTACACTTCCGGAACCCTAACTCTACAGCCAGGCGACCAGATGCATCTGGAGAGCATCTTGGATGAACAAGGCGTGCTGGACCCGAACCGACCTTACCTCCCCAAGAAGGCGGGGATAGGCGAAGGATGCATGGATGACCCTACTATTTGCGACGTACTCTTACACTAGGTAGCAGAATTGACAAGAGAAAGAGAGAAGGATAAGCTCTGGGGGAGGACGGTAATTCGACAGCCACCCCTGTGCCGGGAAATATTGGAGTCCGAAAAACCGAAAAACTTCATATGTCCCTTGCTGGATCATTATCACGGTCTAGAAGACAGGGGTATTCATCAACAACTACGTTGCGATGATGAGCTTATGCACCACTAACCGAAACATATGGTGCGTGGTCTTTGCTACTATCCTGAAAGGACCAGCTCAGGCATGATACCAAGCGCTAGCCCCAGGATCGATCAAGTCCTTTGATCAGCTCGCCAGGCCTTCTACGAAGCCTTCCGGGGAAGCACCACCATCAAAAGAGGAACCGAAGAGCTGTTCAATGTGGTACAAGGAAAAAGCGAGGCTCTGGCAAGCTACTGGCAGAGGTTTCGTAACCTTATGGTATAGGTCCCCGACCTAGAACCAAAGGTCGCCTTTGTCGCCTTACAAAGAGGCCTCAGACAGGACGACATAATTAGAGATATCTCGGGGAGGAAACCAGACACCCTTGCAGAACTAATAGAAAGGCTGCAATAGTTTGTTAGAAGAGAGGAAAGTTATCTACGAATGAAGAAAGTGGCCAACATCCCATAGGAGAGTGAACCTCCCCGAAAGAAGGAACGGGACGAAGCCAGGCCGCCCAGGGATCGAGAGCGAGAAAAGAGGCCCAGACCTGACTTCGCCACCAACACCCCACTGATTAAAGGGAGGAAGGAAATCTTGGAGGTGTTGATAGCAAAAGGAAAGGTTGAGTTACCCAAACCCAATGATGATAGAGAGGAATTCGGGCTCAAGACCGACAACTGTCGGCACGTCAAAAATCTTATCGAAGAAATGGTGAGAAAGGGCGAGCTGGACAAATACATCCAGAAAGAACAGTGACCCTACAAACACCGGAACAAGAGGCCAATAAACAGGGCAGGAATTGGATCGGAACTAGAAACTAACGACCAGGGCCCGACTTTCAAAAAGGCGAACAAGGGCTTTGAGGATCCCGCCAGAGTGATGGGAAATATCACTACCATAGCAGGAGGACCAACCCTCGGCGGAGCTTCCAAGGGAGAATAGCGTAGATATGCCAACGAGGCAAAGAACCCGCCAGTCTTGCTAATCAAACCTACCATGGAAACACCACCCACTGTTTTTACTAATGATGATCTAGTTGGGGTAATAACTCCGCACGCGGATCCGTTGGTAATAACAGTTGTGGTGGCCAATTAGAGGGTAGGACGCATCCTGGTCGATACAGGAAGCTCGACGGAAGTCATGAGTCGGACATGCTTCCAAAAACTCGGGGTAAGTCAGCACTACCTCAAATCTTATAAGTCTTGCTTGACAGGGTTCGGCAACAACCAGGTCGAAACAGACGGAAGAGCAACCCTGCCCGTACTAATCGGCGAAGGAGAATCAAAGAAAGCAATAATGCTAAACTTCGCCATTATCGATAAGATGTACGCCTATAACATCATACTAGGCAGGAACTTCTTGAGGGAACCAGGAGCAATAGTTTCCATGAACCACCTCATGATGAAATTCCCAATTCCGCGAACGAATCTCATAGGGACGGTCAGAGGAGACCAAAAGGTAGCCAGGGAATGCTACCTCATTTCCACCCAGGGCTGCGAGGAAGATGCGATCAACCCGATCACCGTTGGAGGAGACAAAGTGTTCTACGATGACCCCACAACAGACATGCAGAGCTGAGAAAATCAGGTCACCACTACCCCTAATCTATTTCCTTTTTTAAATAAAGTCATTAGGCAAAAGAAGTAGCGCTACTAGCTACATATTTTACCTAATAAAATAAATTATTTTAGCAAAAGAAGCTATAAAAGGAGGAGTCCTAGTTAAACTCGCTCTAACTGAGCAGGTAGCCCTGATAGCGAAAGCTAAAACCAGGGGACCCAAAAGGTAGCCTTGGTAGCGAAAGCAGCGACCAAGGGCCCTAATTTAAAAACAGCCTTTCTAGCGAAAGTCACGACCAGGGACAGGACAACCTCGGTAGCCATGGCAACGACCGAGGGCCCTAAGGAGCAGTCCTAGTTAAACTGAAACTTTACTCGAGTAAAACTGACCCTTCACCAAGGTCCCAAAGAGAAGTCTGAGTCAAACTGATCGGCTTAAGCCGACAAATGAGGTAGCTCTGGTAGCCACGGCTGCGACCCGAGGCCTCGCAAGGAGAAGTCTTAGTTAAACTTAAAATCTTTACTCGAGAAAACGTGGTCCCCACTGAGGATCCCAAGGAGAAGTCCTAGTTAACGAAGCTTGTTAGGCGAAAGCAGACAAAACAGCTCTAGTAGCCCAAGCTACGACTAGAGGTACGGGATGAGTCCCGGCGAAAACTAGTTGTGCTCAAGCCAACGAAACCAGCCCTGGTAGCGAAAGCAACGACCAAGGGTCTAAGGAGAAGTCCTAGCTAAACTAGTTGTGCTCAAGCCAACGAAACCAGCACTGGTAGCGAAAGCAACGACTAGGGGTCTAAGGAGAAGTCCTAGCTAAACTAGTTGTGCTCAAGCCAACGAAACCAACCCTGCTAGCGAAAGCAACGACCAGGGGCCTAAGGAGAAGTCCTAGCTAAACTAGTTGAGCTCAAGCCAACGAAACCAGCCCCAGTAGCGAAAGCAACGACCCGGGGTCCAAGGAGAAATTTTAGTTAAACGGTTCAAAATCAAATAAATAAAAGACAACCCTGGAAGCAATAGCCATGATCAGGGGCAAAATTAAGCTCGGAAATCGTCATGATTTACAGAGCCACGCTAATTTGGGTTCTATTTTGCAGAAGGAAATAGTAAGATTAGAGCATGATAGATTAAGCCTAACTTTCTTTGAATTTTGCAGAAGCGATCATTCGGAGCATGCGTAGTAAGTTTAGGAATGCATTAGTAAGATTATGGCTTTAGATAAAAAACCATTCTACATTTAAGTATTTGCAGATAAAAACAGAGTAAAAAAAGAAGAGCATCAAGAAACGCCCATCATCAACTATTTACAGTTTAGACGAAGAAGAAGAAATAGGAGTGGAGGCAGAAAGAGAGATTACATCAGAAGGAATTAGTTCTATGGAAGTTCGTATAATCACTGCCACGAGACTACCATCTAACAAACAAACTAAATATCTCGTTATTTCAAAAGTCATTCGCCGCTCGTTATCCAATACCCCTCTCTGAGAAAGTTGCAAGGGACAGAAGGGTTCGCCAAACAGAATCGCTTCTAAATTCTCAAAAACGGACAAGCCGATAAACCGAAAAACCCTAATCGGAGCTTCACCTTTAACATTTATGTGATAAGGCGAACGTAAAAACTTTCAGCAAGAAGCGTCAGACGAAAACTAATCCCAAGGTTATCTTAGGGAATAAGCCCCTCGATGAACAAACTGGCCATGAAGGAAATGGATGGAATTATCCACTCATTCGAGTCATATTTATAGGCCTAGGTCAGAGGAAGACGGAACGAACATGCGGATCGGTCAGGAAAAATGAACCGAACAGTCAGTATGGAAGATAAATCGTCGCTCTTTCGTAAGAGGTCGGTCAATATTGATGATGCATAAAATGTCCAGACGTTGACTAATGTCTGAAGAGTCAAAGATCAGACCAGAAGTCTCTTGGAACAGCTCGGCTTAAGGCAGCAGGACAACTAAACACCTGATGGTCCACCACACGTTCCCCTAACTGGGAGGTCGGCCAGAAGAAACCAGCTCTGCACAAAACGCCCTCGGCATGGACAGATCAACCCTGGGATCTCTAAAGGAATAAGGGAGGTCTCCACAGGTTCGACCCATATCTTACGCCCAGAACTATGGAGATACCAGCGCTGCGCGACCTAATGGCTTAATCCCGGACTTTCCAGAAAGATCTCAGTCGGCTACACATCTTGAAGTGTTTAACCCCGATTGGACTCCACGTATCTAAAGGAGGAAACTTCTCCTTAAGATTCTATCACTCTGACAAGATATCAACGAAGTATCCTTGAACTTAGGAACTTTCACTTATCAAAGATCCGGGATAGACTCGAAGAGAAACCCTAGATACGCAAAAGAGGTAACTTCTGTTACGGTTTGACGGCCATTGCCTCACCACCGCCACTACTCACAGTCGGCCTAACTTCGTTTATAAAAGGCCCCCCACATCGTCCTTCATAGGACACGGTCTCTGGAGAACAGACACACTCTCTCCCCCAAAAATACGATCTCTTCATACCAGAAGGATCACCCCCAAAAACAGAGTTCTCACAACTCGCCCCCAAAAGGATCAATCAATATTCATTCTTTTACTGCAAAGAGCACCCTGACTGTCTTGAGCGTCGGAGGGGTTTTCGAACCCTTTGCAGGTTTTCCCCCCCTTTGGGAACAGACGAGCAGGAACAAGGAGCAAGGAACAAGGAGCGAGGAACTGGGAGAGAGAAGCAGAGCAGAGCAGCAGAACAGAGAAGCAGAGCAGAGAAGCAGCGCTGAACAGAGGAATCTCTCTTCTCTTAACAGAATATTCGATCATAACGGTGGCTGTCATGCATCAACTCCCTTTTCCATGCTGATTTGACCAGGAGCCAATTTTCGACATCAACAAATATCAGGAAAACAATAAACAGTAAAGGGAGAGCTCTAACAGGTGACTTTATTCAATTACTCAGCAAAAGTTAGTACAGAAGAAATTACAACATGAATACATCAAGAAGAATGTGACCACTCAGGTTTATTACAGAAGAAATTGCTCAAGGTGAGAGGAAAAGAAGTTGACGATAAAAAGCACTAAAAGAGCAAAAGAATAAGCCCCCGATGCAATCAGAAGGAAAAACTAAGAAATTACCCAGTACCCCTTTCTAGAAAAGTTGCCAAGACAAGAAGACAACCAAGGGAAAAATAACCCCCTTTGTCATCATCACCATGTCCTGAGCATCCCAATCGGAGGCAGCACTGGTAACTACAACCATTATGGAGAAGTCCACCCACTACAAAAAAAGCGCTCAATAGGGACAGCCGTTTTTACGTCTGTCCCTAACAAATCAGCAATAGGGACAATTTTATATAAAGATTTGTTTTTCTAAAGCAATTGTAAAAGGAAATTTCCCACCCAAAAAAGGAGGAGCTAAGTAAAACACAAAATCTTTTCTTCCCATTATTTTTTTTCATTCTCTATTTTCCTCCCTTTTTATTTCTCTCTCCTCTCTTCTCCAGCACGACTTTCTCCACCATATTCTCTTCCAGAGTAGGCATGACCGATCTTCTTCTCGTTTTAAAAACGTTCTAGGGTTTTCTTAGTGGTCTTCTTCTTTGATGTTGCAGGCTTAGGGTTTCTGTTGGGTCTAGGCTTTGCGTCAAGCAACTTCTAGGGTTTCTGTTGCAGCTTCTAGGGTTTCTGTTGCGAGCAGGCTTTATATCCAGGTCAGTTCTTCTTCTTTCACTTCTTAATCTTCAAATTAAGAAATCGTTAGGTGATATGAATCTAATTTGTGACCCTTATTTTAATTGAACAACCATTCAATTCTTGGGTATTTTGTGTTATTTCAAGAACATGATGAGGATTATTTCGATAGGTTTCGTTTGTTGTTGAAGTGAGGATCAGTTTTTTTTTTTTTGGAAGTTGACTACGATCAACGTATGTCGTTACATTTGGCATTGATACATCAAAGATGTGATAAGCTCGATAACTGCCCACTGAAACTCTAACAGAACCGGGCCTATAGCCCAACTAAACAATGGCCTAAAGCCCAACTACATTATTTATACCCTAATAATCCCAATTCAAATAACCAAAGATTCCACCTTCTCTGGGATTTGAACCTGGGACCTCCAGGGCTTTCTGGAGTTTATGTCAACACCTTGGAACCACTTGGGCTACCAACCGTTGACAAATCAGGATAAGTTTATAACAACCCAAAATGCCATTAAACAATATGAGAGTTCATCTCTATTGACTTATGCATCAGAAGGATTCTATTCTGTGACGAGTATTAACGGAACAAGCAAGTCGTTTTTCTTAGTATTAATTCAGTAGATGATATTGATGACATCTTCCATAAAGATTGTTATCATTTGTATGAAACTTCCCAATTCAAAATGGCATAAAAAATGAGACGAAGGGTGCAACCAAAAGTAATCTGTTGGTTCTGATTTATGATTGTTGTATTGGACTAGAAGGGTTTAATGTCGAAGAATCGGAGGATGGAAACCACCTAAAAATTATGAAAGAAGCCAACCTGATCGATAGTGGTAAAACTGAAAGCTTTCTTGGTCGGGATTCTACTTTAGATAATAAAATTTTAGGATGTGGCAACCCCTCCATTGACAAGGAGTCGGCTAATTTTGATAGTAAAAACTTTGAAAAGGAATCTGGTTTGGAAATTCAAGTTTGTGAGCAACCCTCCGAACCAATTGAAGATGATTGCTTTGAAATAGACGATAGTTTTTTAATGCTGAAGAAGCCCATGATGCTCCAGTTGCTGATGATGGAGAAAATTGCAGTACTAAAAACAACCTGCCAATATATGAAGCCCGTGAGGATGAATACAAAGTCTTCGATCTGAGAATTTTTCATCGAAAAAATAGGTAAGAATTCAAACATTAGACCAGATAATGAGGGTTTAATGTTATTCAATTTGCAACCCGAATTTTAGTACGCCCTCTTATAACTTATTTGACTTTTTCTTTCTAACCTTCAATGATCTATCTACTTGGTCAGATTCTTTTATAATTTTCTGTTACCAATATATTGAATGGATAATTTACAGGACGGGTTTTGAAGCGAGCAAAGATCTGCCTATTGGTTTTAGTACTATCTTAGCTGGCATATATTATTATTGTCTGTGAACTTCTTCGAGCAAACTTATATGAATTCCAAAAATTTAATTGGTATTCTGGTGCAGAGGTTTATTTTACACTACCCATTTGTTCAAAACAGTATTCGTACTTTCAGTTTTAGGCATACCCTCTGTCTAATTCTTCACCATTGGTCAACCGTCTTGCCTTTAATTTGTGTTATTAATTAGCTGTTCATTCCTTTTTCCATAGTAATATTAATTGGCAATATTTAGAGGCGTTAGAATTCTTGCAACAATCGGGGATCATCCATTCTGACCTAAAGCCAGAGAATATTCTTATAAAAAATTATAGCAGATGCAAGATAAAAGTTATTGATCTTTGGAGTAGTTGTTCTCGGTCAGACAACTTGAACTTATATGTGCAGTCTCGCTCTTATAGAGCCCTAGAAGTTATCCTTGGTCTTCCGTATGAAGAAAAGATCAACCTATGGTCTCTTGGTTGTAGGTATCTTAGCTGAGCTCTCTTCTAGACATGTATGTTTTAGTATCTTTCCTCGTGAACTCGATTCATTGATAGAGTTCTTAACAGTAGTATTCTAACGGTCGCATATCCGGCCGTGAAAGATTTTTTGCAGCCGAACCCTAGGAAATGAGATAAGACTTCTATTTGTGATTTCCGAAACTGTTACTTTTACACCTTTTGATATTCCTTCACAGACCTTAGGATTTTGGAGATAAAAGCAATATTGAGCAATGCATTATCGATCATGTATATATTCTTCCTTGTGATTTCGTCTGGTGTTCCTGACAGGTACTCTTCCCGAACGAAGCATTGGTAATAATCCTTGCACGGATTATCGGGATGCTTGGTCTTATATATGGAGATGATAGTAAACGGGCTGGAAACATACATATACTTCACGAAAGAATATGATTTATATCATATGAATGAGGTTTCTTTACAATCTCTTACTTATTTTGAATCAAACTGAGATATTAAGATGAATGTTCTTATTCGAGTTTTAGTTTTCTTTGTTGATTTGGTTCCACCACTAAACTCCCAAAAGCGAAGCCTTAAAGTAGTGTTGATTTCATATGTAAAGTTGAGTTCTCATTTCAGGAAACAAACCAATTAGAGTATATAATTCCAGAGGAAACGTCATTGGAGCATCTACTAGAGGTTACTGATATCAGATTTATCGAGTTCATCAAGGAATTGCTCGAAAAGAATCCAAGGAGGCGTCCATCTACAAGTGAAGCACTGAAGCATTCATGGCTCTCGTAGCGGTACGAGTAAAGTTGTTTCCGTAATATCAAACTGACCGAGCAGGGGATTTTTCCGCACAAGATTTGAGTATGTCTATCTCTTTCTGTTTTTTTATTTGTGTATGAATGTATAGTTTTGGTTTTCATTATTGGTATACTTCACGTTGTCACGTAGTGGTAATAACCTCTTGTTTTATTTGTTGCATTTGCTTGCAATAATGCATTCTCTTCAGTGTCATCTCTCTCTTTGATTTTGGTAGTTTGGTCATTTGCCCTTTAATGGATTTTCGGTCTTTTCTACACTATTTATTTATGTGTTTGGTGCTACTTCGCAATAGCCAAGGGGCTGTTGTTGCTTCGCAGTATGTTATTGTGTTATGTTTTACTGAATTAGATCATTGTTCTAGAACTTATGCGGTATTACATGACCTGGACACCTAATATGAAACGTTTATGTAAAAGAACTTTCTTCTAAATTCAATGTAAAGACCCGTGAGAGTATGCTCGTTAGATTACTAGAACAATAAACACGAACTTGTTATGAAGCTACCGCTTTTAAGAGGATTTTGTGTGAATATTTGCTCTTTTAACAGTTTTATAGAAATTTATACATGTTTTAATATTTGTCGTGTCCTGATTTCCGAAAAGGTAATAAACTAATAGCGTTCGTTGTCTTCTGTTTTTTTTGTGTCCGTGACACAGGGATAGGATGAAGATAGGATGGAGCTTTGCTGAGATGACGATATGCTAATAGTGTTAGAGTAGTTTATGTGAATATGTTATATTCCTACAACGTGAGAAAAAGATGGGAGGATGAAGTCGGAGTAGTTTATTTTTAATAGAATTGTATCTTACTGTGGAAAAGTTATTAGCCTCTTATCTTATTTTGGTTTGACCTTTGTATTTATCTAGGCTTGTGAATTTCTTCGGGGATTTCTCACAACATATTAATGTTAATACGTGCTTTTTAAATTGTTTTAAGGAAAGTTTTATCTTTTTATTTACACTAATTTTTGTGTGTAAAAATCCTAGCCAAATTTGTAGGGACGAATATTAACTATATCAAGTAAAGGCAAAAGAAAATTACCGCCGATCTTATAGGGATGGCTATTACCTGTCCCAAATGTTAACAAGAGAAATTCCCACTAAATTTTTAGGGACAGATATTAATTGTCCCGGATGCTAACAAGAGAAATTCCCGCTACATTTTTTAGGGACAAACATATGTTGTTCCGAATAATCGTTGATATTGGGACAGTTTCTAACCGTCCCAACATAGCTTTGGGACAGATTTCATCCGTCCCTATACATGTCCCAAATACTATTTGGGACGCCGCTTTCGGGGACAGATGTAAACCGTCCCCAATACTATATTAGGGACGGATTGTCTACTTTTGGGACGGTTTTTGTCCGTCCCTAATGGACCTATTTTTTGTAGTGACCCTTTACCACAGCCATTATGGAAAAAGATACTTCAAGCAGACAACCGATGTGAACTCGAACAAAGGTCTCATCTTGGATCTCTAACGAAAACAGAAGACAAAGAGCAAAATTGAAAAATATTTGCAAAGGGAGGATTTTCTTTCCTCTAACTCTCGATGATGAAGAGTTGAAGAACCAGAGTATGCTATTTATACTAGAAGAAGGATAGCCAAGGGGTTTCTTGGAAACAAACAAGGGTCATTAAAAGGGAAGACCAAACACACTTTGGAAACACTCAAAGGAGTAATTACCGAGAGACAAGACAGCCCGAGGGCAGCGGACTCGTTAGAATAACAACGGATTTCAAGATAACGCATCCTATCCCCCAATGGAAAGACTCCACGCGTCCTTGCGTGAGGGAACGAACTGCCGTGTGCAATAACCCAAAAGATCAACACTGAAAGCGCATGATCTGAGGATCAAATCTATGGCGTCACAAAATCACGCATGGAAAAGATTAATTACTTAAGCAGAAGATGAGACGTGTCTTGGGAGAACAAACCACATGTCAAGACAAAACACAGCTGGAATGGCTCAGGCAAAAACAACACTTAATGAGAAAAGATCTCCACTTAGCAGATACCAATCAGCTCTGGAATATCAACAAAGAGACCGAGCACTACGAAATATCCCAGATCCAGGTAAGACCCAAAGAGTTTCACGAAACAACTCTGGGACAAGTATCACTCTCGACTTCAGGTCTTCAAATAAAGTATAAACACACAAGTTACTTCTACTCCTTAGTCTCTTTACTTTCAACTAAGGAGTGGCGGGACTCATGATGATGCACAAAATGTCCAGACGTTGACTAACGTCTGAAGAGTCAAACTCAGACCTGAAGTTTCTTTGATCGACTCGGCTTAAGGCAGCAGGACAGCTAAATACCTAACGGTCCACCACATTTTCCCCTAACTGGGAGGTCGGAAGAAACCAGCTCTGCACAAAACGCCCTTGACATGGATAGATCAGCCATGTGGTCTCAAAAGGAAAAAGGGGGTCTCCACAGGTTCGGCCCATATCTTACGCCCAGAACTAGGGAGATATTAGCGCTGCGCGACCTAAAGACTTAATCCCGAACTTTCTAGAAAGATCTCAGTCAGCCGCATATCTTGAAGTGTTTAAGCCTGATTGAACTCCACCTATCTAAAAGAGGAAACTTCTCCTTTAGAGTCTATCACTCTGGCAAGATATATACAAAGTATCCTTGAACTTAGGAACATTCGCTTATCCAAGATCCGGGGTAGACTCAAAGAGAAACCCTAGATACGCTAAAGACGAAACTTCCCTTACGGTTTGACGGCAACCGCCTCACCACCGTCACTAATTACCGTCGGCTTAAATTCGCCTATAAAAGGCCTCCCACATCGTCCTTCTCGGGACACGATCTCTTCACCCCGAAAAGATCACCCAATATTCAGAGTTGCCATAACTCGCACCCAAAAGAATGGATCAATATTCATTCTTTTAATGCAAAGAGCACCCTGACTGTCTTCAGCTTCGAAGCGGTTTTCGAACCCTTTGCAGGTTCTTCCCCTCTCGGGAACAGGTGAACAAGAGCAAGGAGCGAGGAACTAGAGCGAGGAGCTGGAATAGAGAAGCAGAGCAGAGAACCAGGGCTGAACAGAGGAATCTCTCCTCTCCTAACAGAATATACCATCATAACGGAGGCTGTCATGCATCAACTCCCTTTTTCATGCTGATTTAACGGGAGACCAATTTTTGACATCAGCAATTCTCATGCTACATTCATTTACTACGATAATAATTAGGGCTAAAACCCCCTTTATTTGCAATTTTAACATATAACTCCTATAATTGGATGTCTCTCACTAATAGACAATATTCTTTATGTAGATACATGAACATGTGTTTGAATTTTGTAAGCTATTATCCTACATAGATCAATTCTTGCACAACGTTATCGGTATGAAACTAGTAGGTCATAATATATTGGCGAATATGATTTTGATTTATGTATGTTGTGGTGTGATGCTATTATGTGTGTGTGAATTGATGGAGTTGGTGGAGGGTTGTAGGAGTTTTGTGGTTGGTTTGACCCTCTCCACCGGGTGTTTATTACGATGATCGACGGGTTCGCATAGTAAACGCGTACGGAGGTACGACCTAGGTATGAAGCGTATGGGGTGGGTGCTAACCCAAGGGTAGCCTTATGGACCACACTCTTATACAGCGTGGACACCAACTTGTCATATCGCTTTTGGTTTTTTGTTACAAAATACGTGGTATCAGAGCCGAGGACGGCTCTTCCCTGAGGGTGGGGGATTGTAATAGTCTCACATTGCTCACAAGAGTGCCCAGAGACTGGGCTATAGGTGTACGCTCAAGCTTAGTAAGTAGCGAGGCCTTTTGGAAGGCTCATGAAGCCTTGGCCAAGAACAAAACTCCGTACCTGTGTGAGGTGGTTAAAGAAGGAAAAATATCGACAACTACTAAGGCTTGGGGCGTTACAAGTTTCTTGGTCAAAATGAAATGCTGCAAAAAGAAAATTGACAAAGAAAAAAAATAGTTGTTATAACAGTGTTCTTTTTACTTAGTAGTCATAAGAAAAATCTAATAAACTATAGTTTTTCTTTTGGTTTCTCCAGCATATTTAAAGTGGTAGAAAACTAATAGGAAGAAATAAAAACAAATTGTGTTTATTTGAGATGGAGGGTAAGATGAGATGTGGAAATCAAACTGTAATTATGTTGATGATAACAGTTTTAGTGTTGGGCACCTTTACCGAGCAAGCTCAAGCAGGTTGGTGGTGCGTTACCAAATGTTTTCTTGGTTGTGATTTTGATCCAGTTGTTTACGTGGTTGTAAGGAGAAGTGCATTATCTATCGCTGAGGTCAATATCAACTATACATGCCAGTCTCAATGTGATTTATCTAAATGTTCTAATATTAGCACACCAGAACGTCCTCGTAAGTTTCGATATTCTTACAAGATCAAATTTTATTTTAAACTCAATACTACTTAAAAAATCCAAGTTTTTTTAACTTAATTTTCTTATTTGTTTTTGGATTTTGTATTAATGCAGGTCTGGAAGAATAAAAAAGTTGTTTAAATTATTGCTCTGATAAGGGCAACAAAAAATACTAGATTATAGAGTAATTGTATTATTGATGTCCGTGTGGTATTCTTTCTGGTTTATAAAATAAATGGAGTCTATAACTTATTGACATGGATTTTATTTGTAATCTTGTGGTACTCATTTCGGTGATATTTCCAAAATATTTATTTTTCGTCATAGTTTATTTGTAGATTTTGAAGTTAATGTAACTCCTAATGCTTGAAGCATCGTTCTATCCTTAATTTACCAACAAGACTACTTCGGGTTAAATTTACAACTTTGATTATACTAGCAAGAATAATACACGTCAACTAGTAATTCTGGTAAGACTGAGGTCGATCTATGGAGACTAATAAAATATATTGTAAACCTATAAATTATTAGCACGATCTTTCCAAGTAAGTGGTGATGAAACAATAAAATAACAAATAATATAGAAACAACTGAAAAGATAAATCATTCGAAATAAAAGACAATCAATGAGAGGGAGAAAACCGAGGGCTTTGGTTATGCATAAACATCGACCTAAATCTCCATAGCTTTTATAACTCGATAGTGGGTTACTATTTAAATTCAAGTCTCGGCAGATGACCACTTTAAAAACTCTAACTCTTACCTTTTATCTATCAAGTATCCATCATTAAAGAACGTAATCTAAACATAATGGATCAAGATTAGGAAACATAAGCAATGAAAGATAAGACATGACAAAACAGTTGATTATTGACTAATAAGTATTAACCATTAAAGATGTTACACTAAACATTATAAACCAACTCGGAAGTATAATCAACAAAAAATCACGAAGGTAATCGAAAAGCAATATATGTGAAATACTTAACAAGCTATCATGGCTGTGATGGATATTAATGATGATAATGGCAGTGATGGATATTGAAGGTGGAGGAAAGTTGTTAATGAGATTAGGATGAGAATAGTGATAATGTCGCTCCTCTTAAAGACACTAATATAAACAGATAAACCAAAACTTCTTCCTTTATAAAACAAGACCACAAAATGCTCATTTCAGAGTTCTCTTAATTGATACTCGTTGAAGATGAAAATGAAAGAATGACGAGTTCATATAAGAAGATTGGGTTTATGGAGTAATAAGAAAAGAAATGGGTTACACTTAGATTATAGGAGATAGATTTAAAAGGAAGATAATTTTTTTCATTATCCACACCTCAATTTATTTCATTCTTCTTAGTTATCGTAACCTTCCCCTTCCTAATTACTATTGAAATCACCTCCCCATCTCTAATTACTATGGAAATCAAAGGGATATTATACGTTTTACAAGTAAATGCTAAGTTTTAATAAGGGAAATATGAGATTTGATAACGTGGATATGATAATGATCTAAAGGTTGATATTATTGTTGACCTGGAACAGACGACCAACATTTGATGTGAGGAGATTTTTAACAGTGAGATTCAACGGAAGATGGTGAGTTATTTTTAACGGTTAGATTTTTCAACGTTAATAAGGTTGATTTTTCCTCAACAAAAAAAAGGTTGATTTGAAACGAACGACCAGATTTATCTCTGGGTTTGTCCCAGAATTTGTCTTTGAGCTTGTCCCAACACTAAATGTTAAGTTTTAATAAGGGAAATATGGGTTTTGATAACATGGATATGATGATGATCTAAAGGTTGATATTATTGTTGACCTGAAACGGATAGGGGTGGGAAAACGGTTCGGGAACCCGGTACCCGGCCCAGACCGTTTGACCTCGGGAACCCGATGCAACCCGAGCCGGGCATACCCGACCCAATGGTTCGGGTAATAAGGGGCGGGACTCGGACATGCCCTCATATCCGAGCCCCGGCCCGAATACCCGCACGAACTACCCGTCCGTGAAGTTATACCCGCTACCCGCTAGAAGACCCGCGTATGACCTTTAGATCCAACGGCTGAGTACACCTCGCCCGTTGGATTAAATGGGGGGCGCTCCTTGAACTATAAATACCACTCAATAGAAAACCCTAAATCTAATCAGTCTCTCTCTGCCTCTCTCTCCCTCTCTCCACCTCTCTCTCTCTAACTTCCATTACCATTTAAACTCTCCCTTCTCAGTTCTCATGTAAGAGTAAGAGCAAAAGACCAAGATAAGCTAAAAAGAAGCCTTCTTCATCATTTTCTCCGATCTACATGTGGGTTAAGATTTAAGAAGATATATATGTTCTTAGCTTTTACTGTAATTGCTTTTTATTTATAGATGAATCTTGATATGTTTTACGTTTTTTTTATTATTTATAGATGAACCTTGATTTTTTTATATTTATACATGTGGGTTAAGTTTGTAAGACAGATCTTAAAAAATTTAGATCAAACAAATATAGATAGATAAATGTTCTTGATTTGTTTTTTTGTTATTTTTGAGTTATTCTTTGTGTGAACATCTCTCTGGGTCGATGAATCTTGGTCAGTAATGTTATAGTTTTGGTTAGTAATGTTGTAATTTTAGTTAGTAAAGTTATAATTTTGGTTAGTAATGTTGTAATAATGTTGTAATTTTGGTTAGTAATGTTTAGATTATCTTGTTTAGTAATGTTTTTATTTTTGTTTATATTATAAACTACTTTTTTTTATGAAAACTATCATTAAAGGAAACCGTCTCACACACAAAACTAAATAAAAGCGGAAATAAAAGAGGGAACAACATTCCAAATTTTCTTTTGACAATATTTACGACCCATTTAGCGAGAGCGTCCTCCTGCGAATTACATTCTCTAGGAACGTGGGAGAAGATGAGTCCTGTGAATTTGTCTTTGAGATCTATAATCTGTTGTATGACTCTTTTGGATTGCCAGTGAATCTCTACACTATTGCCGTTGAGGAAGAGGATTAAAGCTTGATTGTCGCTTTCTAAATGAACATGAGAGATTTGCAGTTGGATAGACCATACAAGACGGGATAGAATGGCCATACTTTCGCATTCTTCCGCGTTCTGACCTCGCACTGAATCAGCTGCAACTATGATGTAGTTGGCATCTGCGTCTCGGATAATACAACCAATTCCAGTTGGTTCATTGATGTTAGTAAGAGAGGCGTCGACGTTGATCTTCAAATATGGTGTCGATGGAGGTCTCCATGTTTGGTCCTTGGTTTTTTTCCTGCATTTATTATTAATAACTGGCGCAATCTTGAATGGAGTAGCCGAGGTATTGTTTATCCTATTTATCATTTGCAAAGGATTTTGCTTAGTCGTAGAAAAACAAATTTCACATCTCGCTTTCCAAATAAACCAAAGAATTTTGGCATATAGGTTGGTAATTTCTTCCTCAAGAGTTTTCAATTGTTGTATCTAATGTATTATAGTTGTGAACTGATCTGTCTGAACCCGATAGTGAAACCAAATGGCTTTAGCGAACGTGCAGTGGAGCATAACATGGTCTAGAGTTTCGTCTTCGTTACAGTTAACACAGGAGTATGTATTGCCAATAAATTTACCAATTTTAGCTTTCACAGGTAAGCTATTTGTACAACATTTCCATAAAAATAGTTTTATGCGAGGGAGTGTATTCATGTTCCAGTTAAAAAACCAGTCCATCTGGTCTTGCATAGGATTTGCATAACCTGTTCTTAAATAGTTATACATAGATTTGAGTGAGAAGTTACCAGTTTTTGTCAGTATCCAAGTTGCTTTGTCCTCCTGGTTTGGTAGAATGCTGATGCTGAGAAATGAGCTGCAAATATCACTATTAAAACAATTGTTAATCACATTTATATTCCACGTACCATTCGTAATAAGTTGAGAGACCTTTTCCATCGTAGATTCGTTATGGTTATTTATGGGGGGGATGATTGGGTATCCAGTAGTCCTGCCAAATATTGATGTGCTTACCTCTATTAATGTCCCAGAAGATTAGACTCTCGATTTGATTATGTTGTTACGAGATGGATTTCCAGGGCCAAGAATTGCTTTTTTTGGGAGGTTTGGGTTTATGGGAGTTATGGAAGTATTTCCCTTTGAGCACTTTAACCCTAATAGCATGCGGATTGTTAATGAGGCGTCAGTTAATTTTGTGGAGGAAGGCTTGGTTGTCGAGATTAGGGAGACGAAATCCGAGTCCGCCCAGTTTACGAGGTTTGCAGATGGCTAGCTAGTTGATGGTATGGAATGTTTTGGATTTTCCCCACCAGAAAGTCCTTTGGAGGAACTCAATGCTGTTGCAAATGCCTTTGGGAAGGGGAAAGCACTGCATTTGGTATAGGGGAACAGCCGCTGCGATAGTGAAGAGTACTACCGAGCGGCCAGCTTGCGAGAGGAGATGAGTTTGCCATTTGGCAAGTTTGTTCTTGATTTGGGTAAGGAGAGGTTGAAAGGCCTGCTTTTTATTACGATCAATGAATAGATCGGTGCCCAGATATTTATCACTTGCGGAAGATTGATGGACCTTAAGTTCTCGAATGATCATACGCTTGAACTTGGGGTGAGAATTTTTGGAGAAGAAAATGTTAGATTTAGCGTAATTGATAATTTGACCAGAGGCTTCACTAAACTCTTTCGGAATAAGCTTAAGATTGTAGATGTTATCAAGGGAGTTCTGCCCAAAAATGATACAGTCATCCGCGAAAAGGAGGTGTTTAATAGAAAAGTCAGAGTTCGGAATGGGAAAGCCGATAAAAGAGGAATTATTATTATTCTTCTCTAATAGACGGCTAAGCCCTTCCATAGCGATAGCAAACAAGAAAGGAGATAGCGGATCGCCCTGCCGGATACCCCGACTATCATCAAATATTAGCCCAGGTGGCCCGTTGATGAGAACAGCCCTGGAACTGGTAGAAATGCATGTGTTAATGAGTTTGATCCAAGAATGCGAAAAACCCATCAACGTCATAACATTTTCCAGATAACTCCATTTAATTCTGTCAAAAGCCTTCGACATGTCTACTTTAAGACCAAAGTAGCATTTGGCTCCCTTGACTTTTTTGTAAGAGTGAATGAGTTCTTGGCTGATGATAATATTATCAGTGATTTGCCTACCCGGCACATTGGCTCCTTGGAAAGGAAAGATAATGTCGGCGAGGATTGGTTTAAGTCTATTGGCTAGGATTTTGGTAATGATTTTATAAGTGGTATTAAGCAAGCTAATCCGACGGTAGTCAGCAGGCAATTGAGGGGTTTTGGACTTAGGGGGAAGGCAAGTGTGCGTGTGATTAGACATCGCAGGCAGAGTTGAGTTGTGAAAGAAGGAGGATATCATCAGCATTGTATCCTCCTTGACAGTGTCCCAATTGGATTGGTGGAAAAGAGGGGGAAAACCGTCAGGACCAGGGGCCGCCCTCGGTTTGAGAGAGAAAGTGGCGGTCCGGATCACCTCAATAAGAGGGATCACAGTGAGAGACTCATTTTGAGCGGAAGAAATCTGAGGGTAGAAACAATCCGTGATATTAGGGGACATAGTGGAGCCAGCAGTCGAGGAGATATTCTGGATGTGAGTGGAAAAAATAGTTGATATCTCCACTTCATCATTAGACCACGTATTATCTTCCCTTATGATGGAAAGGATTTTATTCCGGTTTCTCGTAGTAGCTTTGGCATGGAAGTATTGGGTATTTCTATCTCCAAGGTTTATATTGGCTATTCTCGACTTTTCCTTCCACCGACTCTCTTGCTGGAGTATGAGAGTTTCGATCTGGGTATAAGTTTCTTTGAAAGCATCTATGTTTTTAATCGATTGGAGTTTATGAGTGAGATGCTTAATATTATTATCCAGATTATTGAAAACCTCTTTATTCCATTTGGAGAGTTTAATGGTCAGGGAGTTGAGTTTGGATTGAATAGGGTTACGAATGGTGATCCAATTAGATTTGATGAAACTAACACAGTTGGGATGAGACATCCAAGTACGAATGAATTTGAAGGGTGTACGCCCCAGAGAAGAGGATTGCTTGGTAGTGAGGAGGATAGGATTATGATCAAATCCAAGGGTAGAGAGATGGGAGAGCTTAAAATGGGAATAAGTGGTGAGCCAATTCTAGTTGGCAATGGCTCTGTCAAGTCTCTCTTCAATGAGGTTTCCTGCAAACTGCCTGTTAGTCCAAGTATACGGATATCCAATAAAACCTAAATCATGCAGACCTAAATTGTTGATGGTTTGTTTACTATGCAGGAGAGTTGGGATGTGAGCCGGCTTACCTCCCGACTTCTCCGATTGGTCAAGGATGCAATTGAGGTCACCTATGACTAGCCAAGGAATGTTGTTCTCGGGGATAAGGTGAGCAAGGGTATCCCTGGGCTTCATTTTATTATTCTTATAAGGGCATCCATAGAAGCCCATGAGGTAAAAGTAATTACTAGTCTCCGTCTGGGTGCTTTTAACATGAATCATGTTATTGTCTTCGTATTTAATGTCGATATCATAATTAGGGGCCTAGAAGACAGCCAGACCCCCCGCTTTGTTTACCGGGTTAATGACATGCTTGTCATAAATATTGTTGAGATTTAGAATTTTTCCTAGGTTCGTCTTCATGCATTTGGTTTCGGACAGGAAGATGAAGTCCGGGTTATGTTCCTTGATGACGCAATGGAGATGTTTGCGATTAGCAAACTTATTACAGCCTCGAACATTCCAGGCCATAACAGAGATCTCCATGAGTTCAGCCAACGAAATAAATCTAGAGGCACTCCTCCTAAGGGCCAGGGGTCTAAGGCAAAGCCTGAACTATAAAGGTGCCCAGTCAAGAGGTCTGCTGCTAAAACCAGAAATCTAAGGCTAGCAGTCAAAAAAGACAACGGCCAAGGGTGAAAATTGACCTAAAGCAAGATAGTCTAAAGACACGCCTCTTGCAAGGGTCAGGGAGTTTAGAGACTCCTCCTACCTAACAAAAGCTAAGGCCACTAAACTAGCGTCTAAGGACACTCCTCGAGAGCAGAATAGGGGAGTCTAGCGACACCCACTATTGGCCAAATCTGAAGGCACTCCCTAGCTAACTAATAATCTAATCTACAAGAGAGAACAGAGAGGAAGAAGGTTAGAAAAGCTGAAAAGAAAATAAAGAAAAAAAGATAACAGAAACAAAAGGAAAGTAAATGGAAGTAAGTAAAAACTAAAAGTCTGTTCTCATTCTTCTAACTGACTACTACAAATAAAAGTGACTGAGACCAGAGTGTCTACTACCACTCCAGCTCGGACTACCACAGCTGAAAATCAAAAGGGGTCCAGATATGGACAATAGTCGACTGAGGATCAAAACAGACTTTCACCTAAGATAATAGACTAAACAACAAGATAGAACCACAATAACTAACTACATAACAGAGACACAGACAACAAAAGGAAACACCAGACAACAAAAAAAAAACACCAGACACAACCAGAGCTAACAACCAGAATAGGATTCAGTGAGAAGACGAGACTGAGAGTGCAACATCATCCCTTTCCCCTGCATTTGTAATGATATTTAAGCTTTGATCCAAGAGCAATGATTCCTGTAAAAGTCTTCTCGCATCCATATTATCTATCATGGTAGTGTCTTCTAGGGATTTATCACTCGAGAGAATAAGGGTACCAGCAGATGAGGGTCTGGAGTGATTACGGGTCCTCTTACCAAAAGCTATGAATAATTGATGAGGGGGAATAACACCATGAACTGGTGAGGGAGGTGGTGCCAACAGTTGAGGGGGTTCAGGAATATCCAAGTGATGGTCAACCATGATGTCTTCCATTGGTTCATGGTTCAAGCTTTTATCTTCATCTGTGGTGTTCGCAAAGATCGGACAGTTACTGATGGGGTGTTCGACAATCCTACACAATTGACAAATGGCCCCAAGAAATTTTTGATAACTAATCTTAATCTCTTTTTCTCCATCAAAGAAGATAGGGTTGATGACTGCTAATAGATAACATTTTACATCATGAGGGGGATAATGGCTAAAAAAAGGGATTTAAAAAAATTATAAATGAAATGGTTGGATGGTATTATATTTTTTCTCAAAATAACCCGAGCCCGTTCGGCCCGAGTCCGATTGAGCCCGTTCGGGCAGGCGGGCTCAGACGGGCTACGTGCCCTGAATTTGTTGAATCTGTCCGGCCCGATCCGCCCGGTGACTAGTAGCGGGCTAGGTATTGTATTGCCCGATCTGCCCGAGTTTGACTCTATTACGCCCTAGCCCGACCGAACCCACCCGATTCCCACCCCTACGAACGGACGACCAACATTTGATGAGAGGAGATTATTAACGGTGAGATTTAATGGAAGATGGTGAGTTATTTATAATGGTTAGATTTTTTCAACGTTAACTAGATTGATTTGAGACCGATGACCCGATTTATCTCCGCGTTTGTCCCACAATTTGTCTTTGAGCTTGTCCCAGTCAACACTCTTCATTCTGTTTTATATAATAAATATTTAGTTTGTAGTCATGAAGATCTACAGAATCATCACAGATTAGGACTCAAATTTTCTCTAACAAAATTAATTAATCTTCCTTTATCAAATATTACCAATATAATGTATTTATTATCTCTCATATTTGTAAATCCTATGCCATCTAAATATCATTTGGATACTTCTAAGATATACCTAAAACATATGTATTAAGTTATAAATTTGTTCTTTTCCAAATCATCTGACTGAATATATAATTTTCAATATTTCTAAGAAAAAGATTCAGAGAAACAAAATCTCTCAGATAGAGTTTTATTAAGAGAATTATTTTCCTAATCATGATTCAAAAAAAAAATCTTATAAATTATACTCTTTCTCTTGGTTTCTCCACCATATCTCAAGTAGTGAGAGAGCTACCAGGAGGAAAGAAAAATAAAATTGTGTTTTGGTTTAGATGGAGGGTCAGAAGAGGTGCCGAAATCAAACTGTAATTATGTTGATGGTAACAGTTTTAGTGTTGGGCACGTTTGCAGAGCAAGCTCAAGCAGGTTGGTGGTGTGTTACCAAATGTTTTCTTGGTTGTAATTTTGATCCAGCTGACGTATGTTTATGCGGTTGTCAGGAGAAGTGCAATAGAGCATTATCTATTGATGAGCTCAATATCAATTATACATGTCAGTCTTGGTGTGCTTTATCTGACTGCTCTAATATTAGTACCCTCGAAAATCCTCGTAAGTTTTTGATATTCTTACTTTTTATTTAAATTACATATTAGTTCCAAAAAATTCAAGTTAGTTTAGCTTAATTTGATTATTTTATTTTGGATTTTGTTTTAATGTAGGACCAGATCGAAGAAGAAAAAAACTGCTTGAATTCTTGCTCCGATAAGTGCAACAAGGAATACCAGATTATAGGATAACTGTATTATTGATATGGAAGTTTACGTAAATTTGTTAGGAAAACCTCACTTTCTATGACGATAAAGTTCGTGCGGTATACTTTATGATTATATATCATTTTTTTGGCACTCATTATTTAGATCGTTTTTCCCAGAATACTTTAGTTTTGGTCATTATCTTTTTTTTGTAGACTTTGAAGTTACCGCTAAATTGATTTAGTCTCCATTAACTAGCTCTGGATGCTTATAGCATTTTTCTCTACTTGATGTCTTGATCTACCACCAAGCTATATCGGGTTAAATTCACAACTTTTGTTGTTTTAGTGAGATATAACTCATGGAAGTGTATTTATTTCCGTGAGTACTTGTGCATATCTGATTTTATGTGGGAAGTAGGGGTGGAAAAAGATCCGGAAGACCGCTATCCGATCCGTTCGACCGAGATAAAAAGTGTCCATGGACACCCGATGGTCATAACGATCAGCGTCCGACCGGCTCGAAAGAATTGGTGGACGGTCACGGTCAAAATTCTACGTCGAAGGACCGACCGCTAACCGATCGGTACGAGTGACCGAATAGGTTGACCGACTAAACTGTCCTCATTTTTAGAAGTTGACGGTTGAATTTTATAGACATATGAATATATGATGGTAGTTGGCTATAGTCATATAGTCCTCTAGAAGGCCAAACATTAGTACATGGCTTAATTATGTCTTGTCAAATGATGATCAACTGTGTTTTTTTCGTTTTTACATTTACTTTTTATTTCTTGGTTAAAACATCTTCATTTGTTCGTAATTTTGTTTGTCGTAATAAAAATAAAGTTCTGAATTTAAGTAAATTTTATTGGAAAGTGCGGACCGAGACCGTCCGGTGTCCAACTGGTCCGGTAAAATAAACGGTCTTGGACGGTCAATGGACAAAAAATTCTTGAGAGCCACCGTCTGAGTCCGCCCGAGTAAATAGGTGGTTACCAACAGTTTATGTCCGGGTCGACCGGTTCGATGAAGTTAGAGCCCGGACTGATTCCCACCCCTAGTGGGAAGTACAAAAGTTTATTATATATAATTACTAGAGCATACCCTTGTTCTTGGCACGCAAAAATCCGTTGAGCACTTTCAGAGTTCAAACACACATTTGAAGTAAATATGTTCAAAATGTATACAATAAATTACGTAGTACGAGTCAATGAATCCCATTTTTCTAAGAAACTAAGTAATACGCCCATATAAGAAATCAATGACCATATTAATCCTGATGTCAATACATTATTATATAAATCAATTTTTTTTGTAGATAGTATAATTTTTTACTTTTTGGGTATAGTTTACGTATACTCAACTAAATCAAGAGTTCCTTTCAAGTCCTCCCTGGCTGCTGCCCCTAGATACCGAATGGCTGTTTTTGATCTTCCTTCAAAGATCAAGAACTCCATTACTTCTCTTCAGAGAGAATTTTGGTGGGGACCTAAAACTAACAAGAAGAGAATATATTTTAAGAATTGGAATTCTATTTGTACTCCTAAAGCTATTGGAGGACTAGGATTTAGGAACATTGAAAAAGATAACCTAGCTTTAAGAAGTAAACTCAACTGGGAGATTAAAACTCAACCTAATTCTTTATGGGTTCAACACATTAAAGGAAAATATGATCTTGACTCAGTTGGATATCCATCAAACTCCTCTGGTCTTTGGAAATCTATCAAGAGAAATCAACAGAACATTAATCAACATGTTGCTTGGGAGATAGGAGATGGATCTAAAGTTAATATATGGTTGGACAAATGGATTCCAGGAATGGAAGAACTGGGACACCATCACAACAATCATGGTTTTACTTGGGTCTCTCAGCTCATTAGTCCTAATCATACTTGGAATTCCACTGCTCTATCTCTCCTTTTCAATTCAGACATTCAAGGCAGAATCCAATCTATTCCTCTCAACTCCAGTCAGGACCAACAGAAATGGATGCTATCTAACTCGGGTGAATTTTCTGTTTCTTCTCTCTATAAGTTTATGGCTTTTCAGAATATACCTTCTACACATTCTACAATTTGGAAATCTATTTGGAAACTTGGAATCCACCCAAGAATTCAGTTATTTTTATGGAAGCTGGCTCAAGGTATCCTTCCTCTCAAATATCTGCTTAAGAACTATATGCCAGAGATTGATGCTCTCTGTAAAACTGAGGATGAAACTCAAATACATTTCCTCCAAAACTGTCCTGTTACTAGAGATATCTTAAGAAACTTCACCAACACAAATGTTAATGATCTCTCGCATGCATCCTTCACAGACTGGTTTAACAATGTTCCTGATATTGAATCTATGGTCACTAGTCTGTGGCACATATGGAAATCAAGATGTGATCTGGTTTTTAGAGGAAAACAAATTAATATGGGATTCTTGTCTAATTCCATTCAAAGTTACTTGCAAGCTCAAAAGACTCTCTTAAACAATCTGCCTCAAGAACATATTAATTCAAATCTAATTTGGAAGGCTCCTAATTCTGGGTTCATTAAAATTAATTATGATGTTTCTTACATTAGACAGACTCTTACTGCTGCTTTGGCTATGGTTGTATCGGATTGCACATGAAACCAAAGAGCAAGAGAATCCATCATCTCAACAGCAAGATCGGTAGATGAAGGAGAAGGCAAGGCTGCTCAACTTGGTATTTTGTGGGCTATCAAACATGGTGTAAAGAATCTCATTTTGGAGGGAGACTCTATAAATATTAACAACTCCCTTAATGGCCGGAAAAGCTCAACTCATTGGACGGCTAAACATGTTTTGAAGAATATAAAGCAGCTTTCCCTTTCTTTTGATAATATCTCCTTTGTATATGTTAATAGGTCTACTAACAATATGGCTAATACTCTAGCTCTTAGCACTAGGAAGAACCAGACTTGTATATCTCTTTGTCTTCCTTTATGCTCTCTCTCCAAGCATAACATCACTGTAAACTGTTTGAACTATCAATAGATGTTATCTCTGTTTTTAAAAAAAAAAAAAAAAAAACAAAAAAACCTAAATCTATAGTTAAAGTTCCATAAAATTAATCATAAAAACTATATTGACTAGGTCTAATACTCTTCTTCCTTCTAGCTGAAACATTGTGATGGGGTGGGCACACTGTTGGGCCGTCGTCCATATGCATGGTCACATAGCAGACCTAGATATTTCTACTTTACAATCATAAAGATTTTTCAGAATCACCACAGTATATTAAGACCCAATATTTTTTCAAACAATGTTAATTAATCTCCTTTTATTAGATATTACCAATATGATCTATTCATTAATATCTCTCATTCTTGTAAATCATGCCACCTAAACATTATTTTAGTGCCCCTAAGATATACTCAAGCATACGTGTTAAGTTATAATTTTTTTTCCAACTCATCTAACTGAATATATAGTTTTCCATATTTCCAAGTTACAAAAAAAAAGTATGTAGCCATGCCAACTTTTAGTTAACAGAGATTTAATAACAAAAAGACTTAGAAAAACAAAATCTCTCAGATAGAGTTTTATTATAAAGTTATTTTCCTAATCATGATTCAAGAAAGAAAAATCTTATAAATTGTAGTCTTTTTTTTGCTTTCTCCACCATATCTGAAGTAGTAAGAGACCTAATAGGAGGAAAGAAAAATATAGTTGTGTTCTGGTTAAGATGAAGGGTAAGATGAGTGGAAATCAATCTGTAATTATGTTGGCGATAACAGTTTTAGTGTTGGGCATGTTTGTAGAGCAAGCTCAAGCAAGATGGTGGTGTATTACTAAATGTTTTCTTGGTTGTAATTTTGATCCAGCCGACGTGTGTTTACGTCGTTGTCAGGAGAAGTGTCGTAGAGCATTATCTATCGATGAAGTCAATGACAACTATACATGTCAGTTTCTATGTGCTTTATCTTATTGCTCTAGTATCAGTACCCCTGAAAATCCTCGTAAGTTTTTGCTAATCTCACACAGTCAATTTCAGTTAGAATTTAAATTAAAATTAAATATTACTTTCTAAAATTTTTATGTTGTTTAAGAACAATTTTCTTATTTCTTATCGGATTTTTTTATTGCAGGTTTGGAAGAAGAAAAAAGATGCTTGAATTCTTGCTCTGATGAGTGCAACAAAAAATACTAGATTATTGTGTCATTGTATAAATTAATCTGGAAGTTTAAATAGAAATGTAAAAAAGTGCTCACTTTATTTAATGTTAATGTTCGCGCAGTGTACTTTCTGGTTTATAAAAATAAGAATTTTTGAGTCTAAGGTCCAAAAATAGGGGGTAATTAGTCATATATCCACTCCAGTAACTTGTTTGGGGTTTTCCCAAACCAGTCAATGTTGGCTGATTTGTGAAAACCCCAAACCAATGCCGTTTCCAGCGATATTTTGGTCGGAAAATGACTAAATAGTAAGAGAACGAGAGAGGGGAGAGAGAGAGAGAGTGTGAGAGAGAGACAGAGAGAGAGAGAGAGAAAAGGAGAGAAAGAAGAGGAGAGAAAGAAGAGAGAAAATAATGGTTTCTCTCTAACAATTAAAAAAACATGAGCCAACTGAAGTTGACCAATTTTTGGGGAAGTTTTTGCACCCCGGATACTGTTTTTATTTTCCCAAATCACCCACCTAAGTTTATCATTAACAAGCTCCCGTAGAAAATAATATTTGGTACAAATATGCTTTGTTCGTCCATCATTATCTTCAACTAAAAGCAATTGATTCCTATCTAAATTGGTTTAATTTATGCTTTGGATATGTCTTTTATTTTGTTTTCACTCAACAAGGTTTTTTGGACTATCGTTGGAGCCACTTCATTATGTGGAATTATGAAACCTTCCTCAAAAAAATTTCATAAATCCATCGATTTAAGCAACACTTTTAAATTGTTGGTCCAATAAAAATTATCCTCTCCATTGAAACGAGGAATTAGTGTAACCATGTTGTTACTACTACTTGTCATCTCTCACTGAACTTTTTCTCACAATTTGTTTTTGAACCTCGCTCGGCTACCAATTTGTTGGTAATGAAAGTGGACAAGAAAAGGAGATGACTAAAACTTTTTACTTCTGTTAACTGTCTTTATCACTTCTTTTCCATATTTTATAAAAGCAAGAGGTTGTTCAACATAAACTTCTTCATTGAGCACGCCATTCAAAAATACAGATTTTACATCCATTTAGAAGATGCTCCAATTATTCTGAGCTGGAGAAGATATGATTAGACGAACCGTATCAAGTCTAGAGACAGAAGAAAATACCTCAGTATAATCTTCTCCTTCTTTTTGTTATAACCTTTTGCTACACGCCTAGCCTTGTACTTATTGATTGAGCCATCTGGATTAATCTTCGTATTATAGACCCATTTCACACCAATTAAATTCTTGTTTGAAGGCAAATCAGTAAGCTCCAATCGGGGTTACAGCATTTTATTTTGGTGTGTATCGTACAGTCAACTCATTTGTTATGCCCAATCGGGGTTAATGTGAACAATACGAGTAATCCAAGACAAGCAATAGGAATAGTAAAGAACAATCAAGAACAGAACACAAAGATTTACGTGGTTCAGTTGGTGAGACCTACTCCACGGCGACAACGGCGCGATGATTTCCACTATGATGAGCAAACAAGTTTACACAAGAGATTCGTGAGATTGTGTCCTACTGATATCTCCTTAGGGTTTAGTTTATATAGCCACTAAACCCTTATCCCACCGCCTTGTTGGGTTTTACACCCTTCTACTAGTGTTTATAGCGGAATTAAGACATCTAATGTCTTCAAGTGTAGCTCCTCTACTTGGGACACGAGAAAACAATTTGATCTCCCACCTTGTTGTATAGCTAGCACACCAATGGTGGTTGGAAAAGAAGAACTCCTTTCTTCTTGACTAGATAGATAGTTAATGGGAATTAGCTCACTTTCTCCTCTCTACTTGATGT
>BEHA01002399.1:0-12578 GCA_002897215.1 Eschscholzia californica subsp. californica | reverse complement strand
AATTCCACACCTTATTCTCTGCCCTAAGAGTGTTTATATAGAACCCTAATAAGAATCCACCTCCTTTTAGGTTTCCTAAAACACCCTTTAGAATAAGATTTAGGGAAACAGTCGAAAATAGCAACTATTGATATTTTCTCAATTCCCTAAGGAGGAGGTGCCCAAACACCACGAAAATTGGCAGATATAATTTTTATTATATCAGCAACTAACCCTCCAAAATTCAGCCCAATCCGAGTCCTAGAAGTACCCGAACCGGTCTAGGCCCAAAAACTCTGTTTTTGGCCTTTTTGTACTATCTTTGCCTAATTCCTTTTTAGGCCTATGAGATATGTTTATGGGACACTCCCATGATTATATCTCACTCCCACTAGTCATATCCTAGATCAATTTGTCACTCTTATGTGTAACCCGTTGTAGGATCCGATCGAAGTTAGCCGCGAATTACTTCGTAATTCGACGATCGTAGTTGGTCTCTAGCTACAACTCTACGATCCCTAAATCAATCGGACTTGATGATCTTCCACATCAATTGTCCTATCCGACAAATTGTTCGCATTGTCACCTTGGTCGAAGGACATCTCCTTCAACTCCTTCACGCCTCACCGACTCTCTACAACCAACTCTCTCTACAACCGACATTATACACAGATAACACTAATCACCGACATAAGCCTAGCTTCCGCATTCGAGCTCTGTCTCGGAGTCCAGCTCTGCCTCACAGCCCTGCTTCTCATACCAGCTCTGTCTCAGTAATCAGCTCTGGTAACGGGTCCAAAATTCGACGCCGAGACTCTTGTAAACGGGTTCGCGGGTCGTAAACCGGGTTCGATACCATTCCATATTCGAGTCACTTCTAACATCATGCTTATACCATATTATTTACAATATGTTTCAATAGGAAGATACCCACGTCCCCTATCAGTTCTTAAAATTTTAACATGCAAACCAGAAATTTTTTCTACTCCGCCTTAAATTCTTTAAAAGCTTGAAACGACTCAGATTTTTCTTTCATAAAATACACCCAAACTTTTCTTGAAAAATCATCAATAAAAGTAAAAAAATATTTTTTACCTCCATTACACTCGGGAAATGGACCACATAAATTTGAATGTACCTATTCCGATGGTCTTTTTGCTCTCGAAGTATTTTTTTCGGAAACGATTCTCTATGTTGCTTATCGAGTTGGCATTCCTCACAAACTTCTTTTGTTCCATAAATTGCAGGCAACCCATCAACCATATGATTCACTTTAAGCAATTTCAAATTACTTCCATAGTTCAAGTGTCAATAGCTATCATACCACAACTTACAAATTCCATTGTTATGAACAGCTGAAAAACAAGACTTGTTAGCAATTTGGAGTTCAAGAGGAAACATATTATTTGGTGCTACTCCAATTTTTGCAACAAGTTGATCTGTTTTTTATAAGAAACAACTATTGCCAGGAATATAATAAACTTCGACATTTTTTCAGTTATGCAAGATTTTGTGTGAAAAAATTTCACCAATACCTCTTATTTTATAGGTTCTAGCATCTCCAATTTTCACCTGTCCACTGTCTGGCTCAATTAATTTTGAGAATAAATTTTCGTTACCTGTCATATACTTGCTAGCTCCACTGTCTAAATACCAAACATGATCAGTTACATCAGTATCATGATAACATGCAAGTAACAAAGTTCTTGGCGGATCTTTTTCATTTGCATCATTATTATTTTCATGCATAAAACAATATTCATCATAATTATCTTGTTACTTATAGCGACATTCTTTAGCAGTATGACAGGGTTATGACAGTTATACCATTCAAAATACCCTCTACCTCTTCCTTTTTGATAACCACGACCTCTACCTACATTATAATACTGATTTTCAGTAACTATTTTAGCATCAATGTTGTTTGAGTAAAAATAACCTCTTCCTCTACCACAAAAATTTATTCTTTGAAAATGTATACCACGACTACCGTAAGAACCACAGTCTCCCATACGTAATTTGGGATTTAAGAGCATGATCGGGAAGAGTAGGATTTTTATAGTTAATTCTAAACTCATCTACTTTTAGAGTTTCTAATTGTAAATCTTCTAAAGAAAGTGAAAAATATTTTCAACAATTGGTAAACTATGAAAAATATTTTCAACAATTCTTTCATTTTCCAAAATTTCTCCATTAGATGCCATTTGATTAACGACACAGTTTACTCTTGCAAAATAATCAGAAATATTTTCATTTTTCTTCATTTCAAATTCCGCTCAATGTCTGCAGACGTAACTTTTTTTCCTTTTCTTCACCTTTGTATGCAATTTCATTAATTTTCAATGCTTGCTTTGAAGTTTCAGCTGTAACAATTCTTTCATACACCGACTTCTCAATTGCTTGATAAATATGGAACAATGTTTTGTTATCTTTCATGAAGTATCGGATCCTTAGTGACAGCAATAGTTGAACTATTACCACAGAACAATTTGACATCTCGCCAAAGCAGCATCTATATATTTAGATTCGGTAGTAGATAGAGAAACAACAGGTTGTTTCTTAATTTGAACACCATGAAATTGGTCTGCTACCAAGACTAAAGGTGTGACGCCCCGTGCCCAAAATAGACACGACCACGCCCCGGCAATTCACAGACGAGACAGAAATCCGACAGAGTCTCCTCTGTAAATCGAACCGATCGCACCTGTAAAACCTGTTATGCAAACCATACATTCGCATAAACAAAGAAATAAACTATCAGGCGGAAGCTAAACAAACTGAACTCAGTTCGGGTCGAAACCCGAACCACAAACATATAAACGCCTCATAAAACACCGATGCAACTTATGAACAACTCTAAGTGTTTTACGTATATATATATACATATTCGAGTTCAGTTCTGCAATAACTACATAACTTTAAAATAACGGAAAACGAATAAACAAAACCAAAGACAACGACATAACCCTGTTAGCCTCGTCAGACAAGATCACCGGCTGGAATACACACTCCGCCTCGAGGCTACAACCAAGAACCTGCACACTAACAACTGGTAGGGGGTCAGAATACTCATCTACACGAGTTATTCTGGTAGAAGACCAATCCAAGACCCATCACGTTTTCAAAAGTTCCTTTAATAAGTTGTAAACATCATGACAAAACGAGTTATCAAACCAGTTACAGTATATACTATATACAAAACCATTTTCCTTAATCTAGCAAGCAATAGCAGTGATTAGCTGCCCACCCATGGTGCGCTCCCAATAAGAGGAGAGTACCTCAGGAGAGCCTAGAGTGCGTTAGATAGTACCAGCCCATTTAGGCACTAGCTAATGCACTACGTCTCCTCGAGAAAGAGACTTACCCCTAGCCGGTAAGTCCCTCTCCCACTAAGGGACTCCGCAATCATTGAAGAGTTTACCTCGTGATACATATATACCTTAAGTATCTAAATACGTTTTTCTGATCACCGAGTTCGAATAAGAGAGCCGTCCCCCAATTACCATGGAAAGACCTGAACCTCATTTTCTTCGGTACCCTGTCATGCATCTAATGCAATCTTTCAAAATCAGTTTTATTCATTTATCAAAACCAATATTCATATTCGATTCATTATCTTATCAAACACGGAAATGGAACAACCAAGAGCCATATCGCACAAGGCAGAGGGATTCCCAATCAATGTCACCTCCCAGACGAGCGGTCAAAAGTACGTCCCTGAGCCTCGAACTGGAGGCACGAGCACCAATGGCCAGCAAGTGAAGCACTGTACTCCCACAGGTCTCATGACTAGTGTCGCCCACCTCACCGGTCTCACACGGGTCACACCCGTGTCCATATGTCATCCTACCCTCAATGGCTACATGCCCGTAGGTTGACATAATCCGCAGTCAGGTACATACAAGAAAATCCCAGTAGTTCACAATAATCGTAAAGTCTGTTCGAAAACATTTCTCATATCGCATCAACAGATTTCAAGCATATTTCAGTTCATCACATAAATCGAGTTTCATGTCACCTAAACTCTAGTTATAATGGCGCATATATAACTATAGAATCTAGCATATTCATTATCTATAAAACCATGTTGGATAAAGGATTCAGAACCCCTACCTCAGTCCTTGCATCACCAAAGACCTCCCGCCTACCAGACGACATAATTCCTCCTCATTCGCATACTCTGGGATAAGGAAAAATAACCAAAAATCGAAAAGAAACATTAGGTTCTTATACTAAGAACCTTCGTAAATAAAAAGAATCATTAAAACAAAACCATGAAAACTTAAAAGCAAATTCGCTAACTGCGGGAGACTTCGAATAACCGCATTGGTCTCTAACTTTCATAGCCATATCCACTGAATACCCGAAATGTATACAAACCAACCAACTAACTTCCCATAAACTTTATTTTTCATTTTAGTCTTCATAAGCTGACAAATCATATGTTGAATTCCATACTATAAATCTATAGCTAAAAACTGTCCATTTATATGAAATATGATAAAGTTCGGGTAACCATCTCTATATCAATTTATTTCCAAAACTAGTCCAAATCTGAAATTCGAGTCCTGAAATAATTCGGCAGCACCCCGTCTATAAACGAACACCCGAAATATCCCATAACATCCTAAACATGGTCCTGAACATTAATCATTCGACGAAACTAAAGAATAACTGCTCCAAATCATGAACCCAAAAGAAACTAGTACAACTATACTGTTATCGAAATAACCATCATAAATCCACCAAATACGGACGAAATTGAGAATTCTAAACGGATAGATATGTAGAACAAGTCGAGTGGGATTACCTGGAAGAAGTTTCACTGAATTCCGACAAACCATCACGAAGAAATCGACGAAAGAATTTCATAGCCGTTGAACCCTAAATTTCTTTCACTTACCACGGCTAAGTCTCAATGCTGTTTATTGATTCTCAAATCAATTTGGGACAAAGATGGAAAAGGGAATAAAAGGTGGGGTGAGATAGATGGAAATTGGGACGGCACGTGTATAAGCATGCAGTGACTAGGTATGGGTTGGTTTTTTTTGAAAATAATTAAATATTATTATAAGCCAACATTTGGGTCAATCGTTCAACAAAAAAAAAAAAAAAAAAAACATTTGGGTCAATCCATTTACAATTATTAACCAATCAAATTAAAAATCCACATGCTTACAAACCCACCCGGCAAAAATCATTTTCAGAATCTGCCATATTTACAGTTTGGTCCCTGGTTTTTTCCATGTTCGCAAAATACCCACTAATTTGTCCTCTTTGTTGTTTAACCCTTCTTTTGATTTGACCTAAATGTCAAATAGTCCTTCAATTAACCTTGAAAACGTGGGATGTTACAAAAGGCATAACCCGAAGTACTTTCCTATCATCCAAACTTCCTGCCAAATCAATGTTTGTATAGCCAACAAGATTAACGGGAATATTTGCTTCATGAAAATGGCATAGTCAATTGTACCTTTCAAATATCGTAAAAGTTTCTTTACTGCTTCCCGGTGAGTAGAATATGGTTTTTCCATGAATCTACAAACAAAACTTACGGCAAACATAATATGTGGTCTTTTAGCAGTCAAATACACAGATTTCCAACCAAACTTCGGAACATGGTGGAATCAACAAGTTTTCCATCCCAATCTTTGCTTAACTTCAAACCTATAACACAGAGACTTGAACTGGATTTGCATCTTGGATTCTGATTTTTTTAATATTTCTTTTCGTACCTTTCTTGTGAAATAAAAATTTCTTTTTGAGATTGATGACCTTTTATTCCAAAAAAGTGATGCATTTTCCCAAATCTGTTATCTCAAACTCATTTATCATAGACAATTTAAAATCTTCTAACATCTTCAAGCTATGATAAAAATTAGATCATCAACATAAAGACTTACAATGATGAAATTTTGTGAACCCTCCTTGATTTAGAGAGTGTGATCATATGGACATCTTTAAACCCATTTTTTTCAAAGTAAGCATTAATTCGATGATACCAAACTCTTAGTGACTGCTTCAATCCATAAAGAGATTTCTGCAACTTGTATACTTTCTCTTGAAATCTTATCCACTTAAAGGCTTTGTGAACACATCTGCTGCTTGATCATTCGGCATTTAATACTTGACCTGAAATTTTTTTATCATTCACAAGCTTCCCTGGAAAATGATATTTGATACAAATATGCTTTGTTCTTCCATCATATCTTCAATGAAAAGTAATTGTTGGAAATAAAACTAAAATGGATTTGGAAAGAAGGAGATATAACAAAAACTAAACTTGGAGATGTACCGGCTAGATGCCCGTACAAAGCTACTTGAACACACTTACTTTCATAAGCTTTCTTTTACTTATTGGTTTATGATTTGGATAATTTTTTATATCCTTTTGTTTTTTTTTGACCAACATCTTCATGTTCATACTAATACAGTGACCCTCTCAAGACTCTACATCTTCTCATTAAATGCAAGCAAGTCAAAGGACTCTTTAGACCATTAACTATGACTCTTTAGATTATTAACTTATGACTCTTAAAATTATTACATAATGACTAACAATTCTAATAACTCCTTACTCTCCAAATTCTCCATGACTCCAATCCATAGCTATCAATATTTCAAATTAGTATTTCCAATACTCCCCCTTAATTTGAATTATCCTCTTTTTCGTTTTCTATGTCACAGGATCACACATTACACTCAGGTTTTAGACACTCACTAAAATAATTCATATTGTCTTTCTTGTCGAGGTTGAAATCATCAACTTCAAATTTATATATTTCCTTCAAAAACTTACTCTTTGTTGCATCATTTTCTCCAATCTTCCCTACAATTATTTCCATTGATTTCAACTAGGCCGTAAACATTCACTCTATGTATCTGGATTATTACTTGAAATTGCTCTTTGGATCTTTCCTTTATGTATGCTACTAATAGTCATAAAATATTTGGAATATGTTGTTCAACACGTTTTTGAACAAGTACGACCATTTTTTGGATGTTTTCCACAATCTATACAATAAGAAAATACTAATTTCCCCATTTTTCATTTTGATAACCTGGTGTATTTTGGACTAGCACTTGTACTTTACATCTCATAATGTAATTTAGAGCTTGATCGTTTTAGATTCAGAGGCCCTTCAATCTCAATGACATTAGATTTATAGGATCTCCACCTCACATTGGATGTAAAGGTTCTTCACATCACTTGAGCATAATCACATTTGATTCAGAGGCTCAATCATTCACACCACCAGGTCGACAAACTCCTTTTGGATATTTTTATCCTTCTTTTTGTTCTCTTTTGTTTCGAATTGTTTTCTACTTTCTTTCTTCATGTTTTTTTTTATTGCTAAAATTTTCCTCGATGAGAATTTCTCTTGTCGACGTCATTCTCCATCTATCGTGTTGATTTTTTTAGTACTGCAATTTTTTCCTTCTTCGTTCTGTTTTTGCACGAACATACACCAATCTTCATTTTTCTTCAATTATCATAGGACTATTGCTTTAACAAGATAAGACTCTGGATTGAACCTCCGACACTGATACCACTTGTTGGGAATAAAATTAAAATGGACTAGGGAAGAAGGAGATTTAATAAAAACTAAACTTGGAGATGTATGGGCTAGACGCCCGTACAAAGCTCCTTGAACACACTTACTTTCACAAGCTTTCTTTTACTTCTTGGTTTATGAGTTGGATAATTTCTTATATCTTCTTGTTTTTTACCAACATCTTCATGTTCATACTTATACAGTGACTCTCTCAAGACTCTACATCTTCTCATTAAATGCAAGCAACTCAAATGACTCCCAAGACCGTTAAATATGACTCTTTAGATTAGTAACTTAGAGCATCTCCAATGGGACACTCTAACAAAAACTCCAAAGTCTAGTTGTCAAGTGTCAAATAAAGATTCTCTTTTCTAAGTGTCAATATAGAGACACTCTAAATTTTTTTGGTCTCTAATGGAGATCTCTAAAATCTCTCTACTTAATACACATGTAACTCTTAAATTGAATATGGAAAAAGTAGTTGAAAAGAAAAGGTTTCCATTGGTTTATATTTAAAGTGACACTTAGAGAGTCTCAAAGAGACACTCTATTTTTGGAGTTTCTCTCTCTAGACACTCAATAATAAATGTGTCCACCTCATAATAGAGTGTCTAACATTTTTTTTGTTGAAATATATTGCATTAATTAAATCAAAAAGTTATTACAATATTTATTAGCTAAAATACACGGGACATTCGACCACACTTTATTTCGGTGATTCTTCCTCGCCCATCTTGCGAATTTGTCTGCATTAAAATTCAGCTCTCTCCTGGTATAATAGAATTTGATCATCTGGAAATCTGTCATATATTTCTTAATTTTCTTTATATTTGATTGCCATTGAACTGCATGTTTTCCATTGTGAAGATGATGGATAAGATTGATGTTATCACTTTCTATGATGATGGAAGTATGATTCATCTCTTTAGCCCATTCAATACCTAGTAAGATTGCCTTAGCTTCGCTTTCTTCACTATTTCTCGCTCTGCTTGATTTAACTAGTGCTCCGATGAATTTAGATTTATCATTATGTGCAATAATGCTAATTCCCATATTCGATATGATAGAGTGTCTAACATAGTGTTCCATTGGAGATGGTTTTTTAACAAAAATTCCAAAAAGTCATATGTGGCACTCTAAGTGTTAGAGATTGAGTGTCCCATTGGAGATCCTCTTGAGACTCTCTACATTATCCATAATGACTAATAATTCTAATAACTCCTTATTCTTCAAAATCCCATGACTCCAACCCATAACTATCCATAATTCAAATAAGTATTTCCAACGGGTCTTTAAGGAACTTCACATAATCAGAGACGGAGCCAGGAATTAATCAAGGCACGGGCTGAAATTAATTCTAATAAAGAAAAAAACTCAATTATTAAACGTGCATAAATTTTTTTCTCTTGTATATCTAGGAAATTTTAAATTATTACCTGAAAATGTAGGAACCTATTTTAACAAATCAAACTATTTTTAATTGTGAATACTACCTATTCTCATATAATATACAAGCTATACAAGGAAAACTTCTCGTTCCAATAACCACCTAGTACTCAAACATAGGAGCCATATATCTTTTGTTGGTTAGATTACGTATATAAGATTTGTAGCTATGATTATTAAGAAATGTAATATAGAATGAAAGAAAAAAATTGATGATATTGGTGATTAGGAAAATACGAATACCAAAAACAGATTTTTCTTACAAAATTTTCTTGGTGCAAAAGGTTATGCCTAACCAAACACTACCTTAACTCAAAATTTAATTGCAAAATAATTAGACAGGTGGGGCTCGAACTCATGAAGACTTACTTCCAAGTTTAATTCTTCCCGACTCTTACCAATTGGCTACAACTCCTCATATGAAAGAAAGCATCACTTATCCTTAAAACACATAAACCCACTAGTGGCTCCGCCTCTGCACATAATAAATGACTTCTTAAAACATACAAAAGCCTCATAAAACACCGATACAACTAATAAATAACTCTAACTGTTACGTATATACATATTCGAGTTTAGTTTCTGCAATAAATACATAACATGGAAATATCGAACAACCAATAAACGAAAACCAAAGAAAATGACACAACGCCATTAGCCTCGTCAGACAAGATAACTGGTTGGAATACCATACCGCCTCGAGGCTACGACAAAGCACCTGCACACTAACAACTGATAGGGGGTCAGAATACTCACCGACACGAGTTATTCTGGTAGAAGACAAATCCAAAACCCATCACGTTTTCAAAAATTCATTTAATAAGTTTTAAACATCATGAAAAAACGATTTATCAAACCAGTTACTATATATACTATACATAAAACGTTTTCCTTAAGTCTAGCAATACATAGTAGTGATTAGCAGCCCACCCATGGTGCGTTCCCAATTAAAAGAGGGTACCTCAAGAGAATCTAGAGTGCGTTAGATAGTACCAGCCCATTTAGGCACTAGTCAATGCACTCCCATCTCCTCGAGAAAGAGACTTGCCCCTAGCCGGTAAGTCCCTCTCCCACTAAGGGAATCCACAATCATTGAAGAGTTTACCTCATGATACATATATACCTTAAGTACCTACATACGTTTTTTATTACCGAGTTCGAATAAGAGAACCGGCCCCCAATTACCATGGAAAGGCCTGAACCTTATTCTCTTCGGTACCCTGTCATGCATCTAATTATGCAATCTTTCAAAATCAGTTACATTCATATCTCAAAACCAATATTCATATTCGATTCATTATCTTATCAAATACGGAAGTGGAACAACCAAGAGCTATATCGCACACAAAGTAGAGGGATTCTCAATCAATGTCACATCCCAGGCGAGCGGTCAGGTATACGTCCTTGAGCCTCGAGCTGGAAGCACGAGCACCAATGGAATGCAAGTGAAGCACTCTTCTCCCACGGGTCTCGGGACTAGTGTCGCCCACCTCACGGTCTCACATGGGTCACACCCATGTCAACATGTCATCCTACCCTCAATGGTTACGTGCCCGTATGTTGACATAATCCGTAGTCGGGTACATACAAGAAAATGTAGGGATTTATACCCTTATACTAGTGTTTATAGCGGAAATAAGACATCTAATGTCTACACTAGTATCCCCAGGATCACATGCAAAACTAGTAATTAATCTAATGGAGATAGTAGATTACCTTAATCGCTTTTCCCTCGAACTAGTTGAATTGATTGAAGAAGACCAAGAACTTCAAGTGTAGCTCCTCTACTTGGGACACTAGAAATCAATTTGATCTCCCACCTTGTTGTATAGCTAGCACACCAATGGTGGTTGGATAGAAGAACACCTTCTTCTTTGACTAGATTGATAGTAATGGGAATTAGCTCACTTTCTCCTCTCTACTTGATGTGGTAGAGTAAGAAAGCTTAGAGAGAAATTCCACACCTTATTCTCTGCCCTAAGAGTGTTTATATAGAACCCTAATAAGAATCCACCTCCTTTTAGGTTTCCTAAAACACCCTTTAGAATAAGATTTAGGGAAATAGTCGAAAATAGCAACTATTGGTATTTTCTCAATTCCCTAAGGAGATGACGTCCAAACCCAGCCAAAATTGGCAGATTTAATTTTCATAACATAAGGAAACGTCCCTCCAAAAATCAGCCCAATCCGAGCCCTAGAAGTGCCCGAATCGGCCTAGGCCCAAAAACCCTGTTTTTGGCCTTTTTGTACTATCTTTGCCTAATTCCCTTTTAGGCCTATGAGATATGTTTATGGGACACTCCCATGATTATATCTCACTCCCACTAGTCATATCCTTGATCAATTTGTCACTCTTATGTGTAACCCGTTGTAGGATCCGATCGAAGTTAGCCGCGAATTACTTCGTAATTCGACGATCGTAGTTGGTCTCTAGCTACAACTCTACGATCCCTAAATCAATCGGACTTGATGATCTTCCACATCAATTGTCCTATCCGACAATTGCTCGCATTGCCATCTTGGTCGAAGGACATCTCCTTCAACTCCTTCAGAAAATCCTAAGTAGTTCGCAATCATAGTAAAACAATTTGAAAACATTTCTCATATTGCATCAACACATTTCAAGCATATTTCAGTTCATCACATCAATCGAGTTTCATGCTACCTAAACTCTAGTTATAATGGCGTATATATAAATATAGAATCTAGCATATTCATTATCTATAAAACCATGTTAGATAAAAGATTCAGAACCCCTACCTCAGTCCTTGTATCACCAAAGACCTCCCACCTACCAGACGACTAATTCCTCCTCATTCGCGTACTTTATCCTTAACATTTGGTTACTAAATGTCTTCACAAAATTCAGATTGGATCATCTGCTAAATGAGCAAAATACCTCTGATGTTTCCTAACAATGTACTGCTCACTATAACAGTCACAACTCTCTCATCGTTGATCGGTTTCAATCCATTCCTTTGTCGTTGGTGTAGGGATTTACACCCTTCTACTAGTGTTTATAGCGGAAATATGACATCTAATGTCTACACTAGTATTCCCAGGATCACATGCAAAACTAGTAATTAATCTAATGGAGATAGTAGATTACCTTAATCGCTTTTCCCTCGAACTAGTTGAATTGATTGAAGAAGACCAAGAGCTTCAAGTGTAGCTCCTCTACTTGGGACACGAGCAATCAATTTGATCTCCCACCTTGTTGTATAGCTAGCACACCAATGGTGGTTGGAAAAGAAGAACACCTTCTTCTTTGACTAGATTGATAGTAATGGGAATTAGCTCACTTTCTCCTCCCTACTTGATGTGGTAGAGTAAGAAAGCTTAGAGAGAAATTTCACACCTTATTCTCTGCTCTAAGAGTGTTTATATAGAACCCTAATAAGAATCCACCTACTTTTAGGTTTCCTAAAACACCCTTTAGAATAAGATTTAGGGAAATAGTCGAAAATAGCAACTATTGGTATTTTCTCAATTCCCTAAGGAGGAGGTGTCCAAACACCACGAAAATTGGCAAATATAATTTTTATTATATCAGCAACTAACCCTCCAAAATTCAGCCCAATCCGAGTCCTAGAAGTA
>BEHA01002398.1:2034880-2047425 GCA_002897215.1 Eschscholzia californica subsp. californica | reverse complement strand
AGAGATTGAAAGGACCCCCTGAAGGGAAGAAAAGAAATAACAACAATTATATCATTTTTCATACGCGGAAACCACATGGGTGAAATCTAACTAAAATCTGACTGCAACCATTAGAAAAGGGGCAACCCCAAATACAGATCAAAGAAGGTGCATCCTTAATTAGACATTTGTGATGAGGGGTATCTCTAAAATTTCCCTCCTATTTTTTTACTCTCTTGAATTTAGAGTCCAAAAATTGTCTAAACAAAACAAAATTAAAGTAGAGCCCACCATCACATTCTTCTTCCCTTCTCTTTCTTAGGTTTCAAATCATGTCATTTTCATCTTATTTCTGTCGGCCTTCACAAAACAAATTAAGAATTTACCAAATGAATGAAGAAGAGTTTTCTTTTTCTGGGGTTACATTGTCCCCTTTGATTTTCAAAGTAAAAAAATGGTTAGCGTGAGTGGAACTTGCCTCTCTATTCTGACCGATTCTTCCCCACGGACATGACAATTTAAAATGAACTCTGTATGATTTTATTTTTCGAGTGCCTGAACATAGATTAGGAGAGACCAGATTGGACCTATAGAAATGCAATATAAACAAATGTTAACTGTCTAAACTAGATCACACGATCCATACATATTTGGCGGAGGTGAAAAATCCACCATTTTTTTTTTGAAACCAAGCGAACCATATTCATCCATACGTGATTGAATCACAATTTTTACATGGATGATCATAATTATTTCTCTCTTCAAACGTCATGAGATTTGCATACCTTTAAATGCAAAGTGCCTCGTGATGAGAAAGAAATTGGACTAGACACGACTCAAGAAAATGACCCTAAAGGTCGAAAAAGAAAGGATCCTATAGATACAGATGAAAATACCCTAAAGGTCACCAAAATAACAAAAAAAACAAATTAAGAAAATCTAAATACATCCCCCTCATTTTCGCCGGAAAACCGTCATTGTTGCCGGAAAACCGTCACCGGAAAACCGTCACCGGAAAACCGTCGTCATCACCGTTTATTGATTCATGTTACTAAGGATACAAATAAGAAATATATTAGCATTTAATGATCCTTAATGTAGTTTTTATGGCTTTAGGGTGTACGAGTGTCATTATTGATTGCAGTTATAAGCATATTTCATCTTTATAATTTATCGATGCCTTTTGATGTATAGTGTGTTGTACTCACATAATATTCATGTACTTTAAGGAGAAAATTTCAAACTTATATCTAATAAATAGTAAGTTTATATGTCAGAATATATTTTCGTCCCAACTTGGTAAACCTGTTGAAATCCAGCCTTTCACCTGGTTTTCAAGCTTATCTCAAACCAACCTTTTCAAAGGTTGTATAATCATTGAGTTTTATACTCTTAGAGCAAGCCCAATGTTGATACTGGGGCTCCCAAAAACTCTCGTCTTGGACGTTCCTATTGAAGAGTTCAACCCCATCACATTTAGTTTGCTGACTTTGAACATATTTTTTTGACATTTTAAATTCACTTTCGAAGTTCATTTTATCTCAGCACAAGTGGAGGGTCATGAGATAGTTGAATCATAATAGAACATTGTCAATTGAGATAAATTACTACTATTAGTGGATCAATCTTAATTAAGTATAATGGTTAGGATTGCTTGATTGGAATTAATCATTTAAGCGTGGGAAAAGAAATTCATAATGAAAGAGAGATAGTAATCATCAGTCAAAGCATAACTATTCTTAAAACAAGATTTTATTATCAATAAGTGGCTTGCCCTAATTTGGCATGAAAAATGTACTTCAAATTCCCACTCCTTTCATGGCCCCCACACAGCTTTATTTATTTTATACTCTTCTTAAATGATGTACTAGTCAGCTGCCCGACAATAAAGAATAGGAATAAAAAGGGAGATTTTGACATTGCTCCCAACTTTTATATTGATATTAAGATTACACCCCACGTGAACGGAAAACATTAATTTTTAGTTAAATGTCAGTTGTGCGAATCACACGTGTAAATCAAGACAAAAATACCTTTATGTATGATTTTGACATTGACCTTCACTTTTATTTCGATATTAGGACTACATCTCCATTTTTTTTTAACTTTTGATTATACCTCCGCGTGGACATAAAATGTTAACTTATAGGTAAATGTCAACCGTGGGAATCACACATCGGGATAAAAATGCCCTTATTTACATTTTAATTTCCATCTCAATACCTTCTTATTTTTTCTTCCATAAATCTACTTCATCAACCACATACAACTATTTCCTTCATCGACTCCCACCGCCATCATCATCATCGCCGTCTTCATCTTCTCTGACCTACGCAACCATCGCCACAATCTTGATCTCCGCAAACTGCTTGAACTAATTTTCTTGATAATGAATCTTATAATCTTCACAATCTCCAAGTCCACCATTATTAACACTATTTTACGAAATTTTGTGAAAAGAGGTATCAACAACTTATACATCTTAAAATGAAGTCATTTCATTTCAAAAACATGGACTGAAGTATCAACAACTTATACATCCCAAAATGGAGTCACCTTTTTAAAAACACATGGACCAGAATGAGCTTGTCTTGAAATCATGGCGATCTTCGACTATTGCCACCACCACCACTATCCTCATCATCTTCTTAATTAACTTTCAGGCTTCCCAAAAGAAGCAATTTTGCTCCCGGACCAATGATTTGACCTTTAGTACCAGTTCATTAAGCCACAGACTACTTGATCTTTCTCTCATTCCGCCTTATCCTTCGCTGAAATTTGATTTCTTTTATGAGCTGACCTCTAACTCAATTAACTCTAATCAACCAAAGAAGGCATACGACTTTGGTCATTGACTAAAATTCCTAAGGTTGATGATGGTGGTTTGTGAAGATAAAGATTGTGTTGGTGGCTGTATATGGGTGGTGGGAGCCGATGAAAGGAAATAGTTGTTTGTGGGTGATGAAGTTGATTAATAGAATAGAGAAGAAGAAGATATTGAGAAGAAAATTAAAATGTACATAAGAGTATTTTAGTCCTGATTCACATGCGTGATTCGCACAACTGAATTAATCTGAAAACTAACATTTTCCGTCTACATAGGGTATAAACCAAAAGTTTGTAAAAACAGGGGTATAGTCCTAAATATCGATATAAAAATGGGGGGTCAAAGTCAAAATCATACATAAGAGCATTTTTGTTCAGATTCACATGTGTGATTCGCACAATTGATATTTAACTAGAAGTTAACGTTTTCCGTCCACGTGGGGTGTAAATTAAAAGTTTTAGAAAAACGAGAGTGTACTCCTAATATTGATATAAAAGTGGGGGTCAAAGTCAAAATCTCTCGAATGAAAAACAAGAATGCTTCTTTTAATATCTGAGTCTTTCCGGTCAACCATCATTTGTTGTACAATTTCTAAATTGGTTTCCTCCACTTCTTAGATTTTGCGTTAGAGACACAGATTGTACTTCTTCAAAAAAATTAAATTCGAAGGAGCTATTTATATAAGATTTTGTCTATTAATAGAAAATGTACAACTGATATTGAAACAGAAAGAAAATAGGAAAGGTGGGTGAAAGAGCTAGGTAATATATGAGAACTAAAATTCTCGAAAAGTGAAATATTATTTTGCTCTCAAATTGTTTATTTTTATTTAGATTTGATTAATTGGAACTATACAGTTGAGATTAAATCACAAGAAAGTATTTTACCCCCGATTACTGGATTCTAGTTTCTCTCTATTTTTTTTTATAATAGTTTTTCTTTTCTTGAATTAGGTTTTTTAATCTACTACTAACTTCTAAGTCCATTGGATTAGAAAATTACTACCTAAGTCTTTTGTGAGACAATTACATTACGAGGAGCAAAAATAAAAATTAAACTAAAAAACGATAAATGCATAGAGTTCATATCAATATTGTCTTTCTTACGCCAACAATTGTTTGGCCAGTTAGTTATGCATCTACTCTAAAAATATGAAGGTCAAAAGTTTGATTTGCGGTGTTGGCGGACTCCATCACGTATTAACTTGTGCTAAAAGATATAAATATAAAAGATATAAATAAAGGTAAGAATGGACTTTCATGCTCCTAGGATGACTTTAAGACCATGTTTGGTGCGGAATAGCATGAGAATGGAATGTGGTTCCTGTGAATCACAATTCAGATTACTGTTTAGCTCGCGGGAATGAATGGGGGAATCGTATTCCCCCCAAAAATGGAATTCCTAAAGAGGGTAATAACAAACCAAGGAGGGGGTGGGTTTTGTGAGTTCCATTCTTGGGAATGTTTTATTTTAATAGTTATGGACAAAATTATCCTTAATAAAATATTAGAAAGACTAATATTAAAATTGTTCTTAACATAATATCACAACTAAAAGAATTAAAACCTAGGGTTTTAGCTAATAGTAACTCTCTATTTTTGTATTCCTTCTCCTCTATTTCTTTTTTCCTTCTTTCTCTCTTTCGTTCTTTATTCATTCCAATCGATTTCATACCGTTTTAAAAAGAAATATTTTTTATGCGAGAACTTTAGTATATGCAGATGAAGTTAATTCTGTATATAAAATTTTTGTGTCTCTGAACATAAGGGAATTTTGATGGAGTGAAACATATAAAACGTAATGTTTTTTGCTGACTGTGACAAACCAAAAGATAAATCTAATCGTCTGTTGTGTTTTTTCTCAGATATTAGCCATTAGATCTTTTACCTACCTAAAAAAAATACAATTCGTTCACCCACTCACTAAATCTATTATACAAACCCATGATAAATTTTGACCGTTCAATTCCCATAGTTAAATATCAACCCTTAATTCTTATCTCAAATTGTAACCACCGTCATAAAATTAATGACAGATTAATTTTATACTAATGACCATTTTCACAATTTATTATCTCCATAACTTTTTCAATATTAATTGTGTTTTAGGTTATGAAAACATAACCCTTAGATCTTAATCCTTAAAATCTCCTTAAATCTTAACCCTTGATATCTCCCTCATAACCTCTCTATCCCTATAATTTTCCAAAAAAGTAATTGTCTTTCGGTTATAAAAGAAGAAGATTAATGAATTTTATCTCTCAATCCTTTCTCTATATATACTTACCTCCTACAATCTTTCTTTCTTACACTTCTATCTCCCTCTTTCTTACCATCTCATTTGTTAGTAGAACAAATTTTCGTTGATGGTTCAACATTAGTTTTTCTTAGTTGATTTAGTATTAGCTTTTCTTAATTTTGTTAATATGTAATTAGTAATGTATGATTAATACATAAAATTCAGTATATATAGATCTTTTATTAATATTGTGTATTCTCCATAAGTTTACCGAGATATTTAATTGTAGATACAATTGTTGTATGGTAAATCTCATTTTCTCTACACGTATCTCTTTCTCTATCGATCTACTTTATTTTCGCTTTCTATGTTAATCTTTCTAAAGTGAAGAATTAATTTTTTGTTATTGAAGTTTTGATTTTCAATCTTTTTGTATCGTTACTACTAGATATGAAAAACATCTATTTTGAAGAGTTAGTTGTTATTCTTTCTCTGAATTTACAATTTAAATCTATTATCTTTTTTACTTTTCAAAAAAAAAAGTTGAGATGAGTAAGAGTCAATTAGGTGGTAGTCTTATAATCTTTTAACAAGACTTTACAAATTATGTAAACAGATAGATGCGCATATATATATATATATATATATATATATTTGCCGGTAACTTTTTAACATGATTTTCTTTGTTATAATTTTTCTCTTGATTTCTTCTTTAGATTTCAATAAAAATGAATTGTTTATCAATTCTTTTAAACAATTCGAATTACTTCTTATAAAAGTCAAATGAATTTTTACCTTCTTTATACGACCTCAAAACTTCTGTGAATTTTTATGCTGCTTCCAAAACTAATTATCGATTTCGGACTTTTCTGAATTAAACACTATTAACTTATTTTTAATTTATGATCTTATGTTCACCAATGTTCTTTTGTGTCTTATTGTTTGTAAATGTGATGTACTTCGTATTCATAGGTCGAAAATCATTGACTTTGTATGATTTGCAAGACACGATTGTCCGTGCACTAGGGGCACTGGTTATAACTAGTTAAGATATAAAACAAAGTTGATGTGTAATTAATGTAGTTCAAGTAAAAATGATATGACAAACTTTTACAAAAAGTTACATTCCTGTTCCTCTACGAACCAAACACCTAGTTAGGAATCTGTCAGGAATCAAAATCTTATTCCTGATCAAACCAAACATCAAACTAAAATATTTTTATTTTCAAGAATCACGTTATAAAAATGTGATTCTCAGGAATCACATTCCAACTTGGCCTAAGAATATTTAAGATTCAGGATGTCAGTGATGATGGTAGTTATATGGTTTATAGTTATTTATAATGTATCCATGCAGTCCCAATCAAAGCAAAGAAAATAGTTTGCGAACGAAATTCTATTTAGAGATAGAATAAATCACAACTTGAATTCAAAATTTTCTTGTTTTGCATTACACGGACCTCAGTTTAAATAGAAGGAATAAAACAACTACCCACATCTATTAATAACTACCTTCTCTATATTAACCACCCGAAGGATGTGTTTATTTATTTTTTTATTTTTTTTTGAGAATTCGACTACGATCTACATTAGTCGTTACAAGACATTAATACATCGAGACGATGTCATAAGCACAATAACTGTCGAAATACCACAGGACCTAAAGCCTGACAAATTAAATGGCCTATAGCCTGACGAATTAAAATAGCATAAAGCCTACATAAACTACTTTATTATATCAAAATTCAATATTCTTGGATTTGCACTTTCATTGGACCGAACCTGACACTTCTGTATTGTAGAGTATATGTACTGACCAACTAGACTACTAGTGGTTGACTAAGGATGTGTTTATTGTGGCTTGGTAATCCACCCATTATTTGTAATGACTATCGTTAGGCACTCTTCTTAGACCCACATGTGTAAAAATGTGTGTAGGTTCTTCGTTAGGCACTCTTCTTAGACCCACATGTGTAACAATGTGTGTAGGTTCTAGGTTAGTATTCAGAATACCAAACTTTCAAATCACTACATGATTGAGTAAACAAATTTCAAATTTATATGATCAGCTTGGTGGGGGTAGTATTTCTTTTGTTGCTTAGGTTAAAACATGGGGGCCAGTTTCTTTTATGATGGCAAGTGGGATCCAATCAGGGACCTCCCACTGTTAAACGCAGAAATTTATGTAGTGGTAGGTCTTCACGAAATTATGGCTTCTTAACATAGCAATGGATTCTTTCAAAAAAGATAAAATGGATTGGATGGACCATGGATGATGAGGTGTCACTTAATTTTGGAAATCCATATGTCACTTCATCAGTATTGCTAAAAATCTTTTTAAGAAAAAAATAGCTAAGGTAATATAGGATGGTGCGGACCAGCCTTCCGGGCTGCTAGTGATACGTGCGCTTTGGCATACCTGGGCCTCACGGTTTTAAAAGGCCTCACTATGGAAGGGTGCTTAACCTCTTAAGAGGAGCACCACACTCCTGTCTCCCACCAATGTGGAATTGCTTTACAACACACACTCCCAAACCACATCATAGTAGAGCGAATCGTACTGATAACGTAATATAGGATGGTGCGGACCAGCCTTCCGGACTGCTAGTGATACTGTCCGCTTTGGCACACCTGGGCCTCACGGTTTTAAAATGCCTCACTAAGGAAGGGTGCTTAACCTCTTAAGAGGAGCACCACACTCCTGTCTCCCACCACTGTGGAATTGCTTTACAACTTAAGGACTTTTTGTTTTTGATGAAAAAGCTAAGGATCCTTTGATACATTATAAATTGAGAAAATATTTGATGTAAAAAAATGAGAAGAAACCCAAATTTTCACATGTAAAATTAGCTTCAAAGTGTTTAATAGGAATGTAATTTAAAAGGAGTGCCTTTAGCAAATGACGTATTAATTGGGGTGTCTCATTAGAACTTTCGTTTGATGGCCTTTTTCTCTTCCCAAATCGCTGAGACAGAGAGATAGATCAAAAATTTCATTACCATCGAGTCATCGACTACATTGTAGTCGTAATCCGTTCCAACAGACTATTGCTTTCGATGTCTTCCAAATATATTAAGAAATTGCAGGAATCGCTTTCAGCAGAATGAGTACTATCGAATTCGATGACTTCTAATGAAAAATCTGTTGAGAAATTGATGAAGCATGGTTGCCGAGCAATGTCAAGTTTAAGAGGGATACCAAAGATATACACCCCCTCGGCCCCTCACATGCCAATAAATAAATCTCAATAAGTGAAACCTAGATTATCACTGAAGAGACCAATTTAGTATATGAGAGCTTGCTAGAAATTACCAAAAAGTTAAAACTAAAACAAAAGAGAAGTTGGGTGTCTAAACATAGAGATCTAGGTTTGTTCATTTTAGAGCATCTCCAATAGAAAACTCAGAAAAGTCTCTATTTATCCTATGTGTTAAGTTCCAATTGATATTCTCACTCTTAAGTTGCGAAAATAGAGATCCTCAATTTTTTTTTGTCTCCAATGCAAAACTTTAAATTTGTCTTATTTACTTATGTGGTATTGTTATATGTGGTATAGTTGAGCATGAAGAGATTAGAAGGTTAGGGATTTTAAGTCGAAGTAATTTGGGAAAAAAAATTTCCTTAATTTATTAGTTCAAGTCAAAAATTAGAAAGTGGGGTGGGGAAATAAACATATAAGGTTTAATTAATTAAGAAAAGTCAATAGAGATGTTCACCCTTTCCTTGTAAATTGGTTTCGTGACCCCAAATTAGTTTTTACCCATTGAGTGCCTATAAAATACGTTTTAAAACAAGATAAAGTTTAATGGGCCAAAATTTGCTCGCCTGAACGAGCAGGTGACTCATTTAGCACGGGTCTTTTCCAGAACACTGCTTAAACATAAAATGAGCTGGGTGGCCCCCAAAAGTTGTGGCTCAAAACGAAGCTTTGCTCGCTTTGGGCCAGGGTCGGCCCTGTCGATACGTCATCTTAGAGATCCAAATAGAGTGTTGCATTGGAGAGAATTTTTAAGAAAAAACTCTAAAAATCATATGTGACACTTAGAGTTTCTAAGATTAAGTGTTGCTTTAGAGATGCTCTTAGGTTTATGAAAATTTAATATTTCTTGGAGTAGCTATTACTTGGAGTTAATATCACATTTGCTGGAACAAACTTTCTTCTTAGCGGAGTAAAATATGTTTTGTAATAAAATGTTTGGAAAACCGCTTCCAAAACTTCCCTAAGATTAAACAACAATATGTTAAACGAAAGAAGAAAAAAATTCAAAATTGTCGTTTTCTAAATATGATAAACTATTGTTTTTGAATAAATATCCAATTGAGAAAATCTAGAAGGTATTATTATTCCAAACAATAACTTACACTTAATGAATAAACTGATAACATTTTATTTACTTATGAAATTAAATTTTTTTTTATAATGAAAAATTACCCCCACAGAAGAAATTTTCTGGACCACTACCCATAGGCGCACCCAAGCGTAAGTTTAATCACTTCATACACATATCATTGATATGTATTAGACCACGACAAATGCACCATCACCAAATATTGTAGGTCATGACTTATCAGACTGCTCAAATAACCTGAGCTCACAAAAATTCATTTCCGGAAGAAAACCATGCATCTTTCTACCAACAAATCATTGTACAAATTCTTTAATATGATTAGTAGTTGTTGAAGCTCAGGCTCAACCGCTTGAATGAATCTGAACCTACAGTTTGCAGGCATACTATAATGGCAAAATGAACATCAAAAGTGGAGTTGCATCGATGCTTCCGACTAGAGTTAGTAAACCATTACAAAAAGATAAGTTAATTCAAAAGAAAATATATATGAAGAGGGAAGGGCTAAAGGCCCCCGACATAATTGTTGTAGATCCCGAGATTACACACAAGACCTCCTCATACCTCCTCAATTATGAGGGAAGAATCAAAAATTTTTACAACTGATTACTAATACCTCAATTATGAGTCGTGGTCCATAGCCAAACCTCCTTAAAATAAAGAATAAAATGAATTTATACCAAGACAACCAACAGAGTTGAACATCTGAGTGAAATAGTACAAAAAAGTAAAGAAAACCTCCCTTTTGTAGTGCAAAAGGGGCTACAAATGTACTAGTTCAGATGAGAAATCCTCTTGATGGGTGAAAAGAAATTCCTGGGCTACCATTAAGTAAAACAGAGAAGGTAGTTGTGGAAATACATTGATGGATCAGGGAACAAAATTCTTCTGAGAAACCAAGTGCAGATAGTATGCTTAATAAAAAGTTCCATTCAATTCTGTCAAAAGCCTTTGACATATCAAGTTTAAGACCCATATACTTCTGATTACCTTTCATAGTTTTCATTGAATGCACAATCTTAGAGGCTATAATAATGTTATCTGTGCCTTGCCTACCAGGGACAAAAGCACTTTGATGAGGGCTGATAACCCTTTCAAGATGAACCTTGAGCCTATTTGCCAGAATCTTTGATACAATCTTATAAGTAGTATTACAAAGGCTAATAGGTCTGAAGTCACTTGGTGTCTGAGGAGTTTTAGTTTTAGGAATGAGAGCTACATGAGTGTGGTTGATTGCTGGAGGTATGATTTTTCTTTGGAATATTTCTTGTACCATAGAGATAGTATCTTCTTCAACAACTTCCCAATTATAATGGAAAAAAGATGGTGAAAAACCATCTGGATCAGGAGCCTTCTCTTTTTTGAGGTGTTGAACCACCAAGGATATTTCTTCTGCAGTTGGAATGGCCACTAAAAGATCATTAAAATGGGAGGTGATGATAGGTTGGAACAGGGATTGGATTGAGCTATCAGTAGTAGGGGAGGTGGTAGTGAGAATGTGAGAGAAGTGTGTATTTAGAAGGTTATTCATTCCTAAATGATCCACTATCCAGTTTCCATTCTCAGATTTGAGACCCTTAATGTGATTATTTCTCTTTCTAGAGGAGGCTAAAGTATGAAAATATCTCGTGTTTCTGTCTCCTAGGGTTATGATATTATCTCTGGATTTCCTTTTCCAGTGAGATTCCTGTTCATCCAGTAAGGCATTGAGAGAATTAAGCCAGATAGAATATTGATCTTTGTCCTTGCATTTTTCCATCTTGTCTGTGATTGTGTTGATATGGTGAACTAATTTATTGTAATGATGAGTGTTCCATTTGCTGAGAATTGATTGCAGATGAATAAGTTTATTATGAACCAAAATAAATGCAGGGTCATCAACTGGTATTCTCCAGTACTCACTAATTAGGGAGGAGCATTCAGGGTCTTTGTTCCAGTCAGGGTTGTATTTAAAGAGTTTCTTCTTTCTCTCATGATGAGAATAAGTTGTGAGCAAAATGGGATTGTGATCAGATCCTAATCTTGAGAGATTTGTAACCAGGGTCTCTGGGAAGAGATCAAACCAAGTGGAAGAAGCCAACGCACGATCTAGTAACTGCTGAACAAGTCTAGTAGGACTTTTGTTGTCAGACCAGGTCAAAGAAGATCCCTGATATGGAACTTCCATTAAATTCAAATCTAAGAGGTTTGAAGTCAGATGGTGAATTTGAGATAAAGTAGGAATATTACCTCCTAATTTTTCATGAAGATGAAATATGAGGTTTAAATCACCAATGACTAAGCATGGAGAGTCAGTATCTAACTTAGTTTCACAAATTGTTTTGAAGTGTTGCCAAAAAGTTTGCTTATTATTCCTATTTGGCTCCCCATAAACAAAGATCATGGACAAATTGACAGTTGAATGAGATGGAGTAACTGTAATGTGGATCCATGTCTGGGACTGGTGAACAATAGTACGTTGGAAGGAATCTTTGTAAGCTAAGGCAAGGCCACCACTAAGACCTACAGGGGGTTCTAGAATAAGATTGTCATAACCATTGTGATGAAGGGTTTTGGTGACAAAGAGAAAATCCGGACTGTGTTTATAAACTAATTGCCTAAGGTGATGTGTTGTTACTTTTGATCCTAAGCCTTGACAGTTCCAGCTAAGGATTGAAATTGGACAGGAACCCATCATAAGGGAAAAGAAAGTGAAAGAGAAAATAGTAGTATGTATAGAAATAGGAATAACTAAAGAGAAGATGTGAATGAGGTATAGAGAAGAAGTTACCTGGATATTAGAGGCAGGCGGATTGCTATTTTGTCCTTTGGTTGTAGGAGGCGAGGAAGTAGAAGCCAGTGGTTTCAAAATATGTTCTTGGTTCTGATTTATCTGGTTACCTTGAAAAGTTGCAGTGGCATTATCAGAAGCTGTAAGTTGTATCCTTGCATTTGTGTTCTGGTTTGAAAGCTTTGCCTGATTGGATCTATATTTCTTAGTTTTCCTTTGATCCTTGTTTTTGTCTGAGGTTCTGTTGGAGGTGCCAAAAATATGATCAAAGTTGATATCATCAGGAAATTTACAGGGGATGTCTGGTAACGGGTCTTGATCAGATTGAGAAGATCCTATACCAAAATTTCCTTCTGATACGAGAGGATGGAGACCATAATCATTA
>BEHA01002398.1:2004814-2031126 GCA_002897215.1 Eschscholzia californica subsp. californica | reverse complement strand
GGAGTGAGTGAAGAATCAAAAGCTTATAGGTTGTACGGTCCTATCTCGAAAAGGATTTTAGTAAGCAGAGATGTAATATTTCAAGAAGATGAAGCGTGGACTTGGGATGAGATTTATCAAAACGATAATTGTTCCATCTTAAATCTCACAGGGATATATTCGATGTCAAGATTCAAGTTTTCATAATTTGGTGGTTAAGATTTAATTGAATTTCATCCAATGGTTGACATAATACCAAAGAGCATCTTGCAAAGATTCTATTTTTCTTTCTCAAATCCACATATCCTAAACAAGCATTCCCTCTCTCCTTCCGGTTTGATGCTTCCCACTCTCTCATCTTCTTCTCATCTCATCGATCTCTTTGGGACTCTCACGCAGGTATCTCTTTATTTTTCTCTCGATCTCTCACTCATGGTTTTCATCATTTTTCTAAATTTTTCTCTTTCTTGATATAGGGTTTTCAAGGTAGATGTTCCGGGTAATTTTTGCTAATTTTTTTTATAATTGTTTGTGTTAGGCTGAATTGCTTTGTTAGTTTTCATAGTTTGTGTCAAATTAAATTGTTGTTTTTGTTTTTAGGTTAAATATAGGCTTCATAGTATACTGTTCTTTAGGTTATATTTTGATCATTGTTCTTATTTGGCCAACTCCTCTCTCTCTAGAACTTATTGTTTGAATACCCAAAACCCATTTTTAACAGTGTTCTTATTGTTTCTTTGGGATATAACTTTGGAAGAACTGTAGCTGAGTTTCTGGGTCAAGTTCCATTATTAATATTCCCCAAGTTGTCCAATTCAAACACAACTTCCAATACTAGAACCATATCTTCTTTCACTTCTAAATTTTATCTATTTGTTTGAGTAACTTCTGTTTGAACCGTGCTCGGGATGCGATTGTGTAGTGTTCAAGGTTTTAAAATACGTTTTTACGCCTCAAGGAGGTTTGCTCAGACAAGGCGAGGCAGTGCCTCGAGGCGCGCCTTAATGCGTAAAATACGAGAAAAAATTGTTAAAGACAATGACATCAAGTCTGTAAAAACATAGCATAATAAGTTTTTTACTTCACTACCATAATATAAAGTTAGAAATGTTGCCAAACAACTCGAAAATAACTGTAAAAAGTTTACTACCATAGCCTAAAATACGTCAGTTTTTTCAAACATTGGTAGTGTTTACATGGCCTAAAATACGTCAGTTTTTTCATGGCCTACATTACGTACGCCCAGAGGCACCTCGAGGCGTACGCATCATCAGTTTTTTCAAACATTGATAGTGTTTACCCCTTTCTTTGAGTAACTTCTATTACAACTTCCAATATTAGGACCATATCTTCGAGCTCCAACATCGACATATATGTACTTCTTGAAGCTTATATCAGTAGTTGATGGAAGGTATTTGGTGTTCCTTTGCAGAGTAAGCCATGGCTTTAATGGCTCCTCTATTATGGGCTCTGTATCTCGAACAAGTTTTTGCTTATGCTATGGAACAAAAAAAAATTTTGTCGAACTTTCCTCAAAATTTCATTCCATGAAAAATAATTTCAAGATTTTTCTTCAGAACAGTCTCTCGGATAGATGAAGAATCTTGGTTTTAGATCTCTTTCTTAGGAATCCCAGACACAGTATATTTGATTTTATTGGGGTAAGTTTAGCCTTACAACTCATTTTTCATCCAATTACCAAATATATATCACTCATGGCCTGTTTACAAATATTTGGTTTGTGAGTTAACTTATTTGATTGTTAGTGTTTTTTTGTCTCTTCTGATCTTTATTAGTTAATCGTGTCACATATGTATTATTAGGGTTTGATTAATTTCTTGGACTCGGGCAATGGTTATTTGCTTGATTCATTAATTAGTTCAATAGACTATTTAAAACCAAAACACAAGGTGAATTTGATCATTAGTTCCACCCTTTTCTTTTCTTGATTTGATCTATATCATGCTAATGAATGGATTCCCTTTTGTTTTCTTCATTTCTATTTTCCTTTGTAGCCCAAATTACATATTTCCCTCTGATTTGATCTACTTCATGTTAATTAATGGGTTGTCTTTTTTTTCAATAGAGGTTTTGTGATTTGAGTATTTGATTTGCTTTTCAGAAGAAGAATATTACTAAGCGGAGATGAATCCCGAACAAGTATGGCCCAACGAGAAGAGATAGTTAAAAAGACCGTTTATGTATCTGAGCTTGATAACCAGGTAAAAATAGACACATTTGGTTATTTTCTTCATATTTTGAAGTCGCGTTATCTCAGTAGATTAATTTGAACTCTTTTTCTTTATTTGTATGTTTGTGATCATTTCAGTTTTGTTCACTTTTTATTGGTTTCTATTACGATTCATCCTAAGCTTTCAATCCGAACCCATTACCCTTATTCTGATGGTTAGCCTATATATTCTTTTTGGATGTTTGTAAAAATGCATCTTAGTCTGGCCTATGTATGTTTATATGGTTACATGCTCATTGCAGTAACTTTTTTTTTTTGTTTTGGATAGTATTTCTATTTGATATTGGAAATATTTTTTAAAATGATTTTGCATAGACAATGTATAATGTTACGTGTTACTAATTCTGGTAACGTCATCATTCAGGTACTGTAAATGCGACGTCTGGATGAGAATTTGAGATATTTTGTAAAGCAGGCGCAAGCGGCTTCTTTTATTTGTAAGTTGAAGTAGGTAAACAGTGAACCAATGTAAAACGAATAAATACAAAAACCAGTAACTCGATTGTAGTTTATATTCATTCACATAGTGTGCTCAATTTGTAATTTATTCGAAAGAACTGTTCGTGCCACACGGGCACGAGTTACACCCTCGTTACCTTATAAGAGATGAATATTTGAACGAAGAGGCTTGTCAATCTGGGGCATTGCAGCTTAGTGTTTCAAGGGCGCACCAATTGCTAAACAAGGCAAAGACAAAGATTGGAATATCGTGAAGAACTTTTTACTTGTAAACCTTTAAATTTCAAGTAAATTGTTGTCTGGACAGTCAGATACTCAACTCACTTTAACGGGTACAACATGAAATTTCCCAAGTGCATCTTATGTGTGCTTGCACAAAATTGTTTAGATATGAAAAACTAAGCAACACACAAAGACATAATTCTATGTGTCTGTTCAGCTGAGTACCCGTATCGGGATTTTTGACGTTGTCAATGCTGCATAGGAATCAAATTTAATTATAACCAAAAACAGAAAGCCTTAGTCTCTCTCTCTCCTCTCTCGTCCTTCTCTTCCACTGTAAAATAATAATCGTCCATCTCTCTCTTAAAACCGTACTCAGATCTACGTCTCTTTCCTCCGGTGAAGGGTCCTCCCTTCGCCCTACCCTATTATGTTTCCTTTTGTAGTTTGTTCACCATCAATAAATAGTTTCGAGGGTTGTTTTCCTTCTGAGATTAAGTTTATAGGGATTGTTTTCTTGACTCACCACACATCAATTCTTTCAATTTGTTATAGGATTCGAAAGAGTTAGTAAGAGATTGATGGAGTGTGAGAGGAAGTAAAGAAGAGAGATTTGAGATTTCTAGGGTTCAATGGGAATTGAAACAACAACATCTGGCTGATTGAAGCTTTTTGAATCTTTGGATCTATCAAGTAACAAGCCTAAACAGAAGGACTCAAAGACTTGTTCGGCAGTGATGGTGGTGGTTGGCTTTGTGATTTACACTCATCGGCGGCGGTGGTTCTCTCGGCTGGAGCAATTTTAGTATTAATTCTATATAATTTTGTCGACCTTTAGGGTCTTTTCATTCTCGATCTTCAGGATCTTTTGTCGACCTTTAGGGTCTTTTGTTTTGAGTCTATGTTTGGACAATTTCTTTCCCTTCATGAGGCAGTTTACATTCGAAAGTTCTATGAACTTATCGTATGTAACTCTCATGTAGTTCTCAAAGAAATAAAAATTATCATCCATGTAACTTGTGATTGAATCACTTATGATTGAAACATGGTTTCGCTTGGTTTTAAAAAAAATTGTTGCATAGGAATCTCCTAACATAACTTATCTGACAAAGAAATGAGAGAAATACCTCAGATTGAAACAAGCAAGATCAACTTCCTTCAGATTAGCTAATAAAGAGAGATTTAGCAATGGAAAAAGGGAACAACGAGCTATTGTAGGAATGAAAACTTTCTTGACATTTGGGCAATAAACACTGTTAAGATTTTCCAACAAACGATCAAGACCCTCAATAAGTTCATCCTCCGTAGGAGAAAGAGCATATGAGACATCAGTGGCGGAAGATTCGAGGAGTTGGAGACCATTAGATACCCAAATAAGATCGTGCATTGTCATGCATCCATTCAAGAGTAACATGTGTACAGCAAGCAAGAAGTTCCTCTATAGCTGATTGGCAGAGACTACTATAAGATGGGCCTAACTCTTGCATTGCTGGAAGGCACATTCTTTATAAAGAGCCTTCAGTGATGAGTCCTCTAGATACTTGCACGCCCGCTGTTTCAATACCTAAAAAGAAACAAAAATGAAAAGAAAGTATTAGAATGATCTAGCTGAGACGAGGTAGAGAAAGAACCTACTTGAAACTATGAAAGGTCACTGGGCTCGCGGGCTCTTTTACTTCTCTGATTATGGATACGGTTGGAATGCCCGTGAATTTTGCGGGTACCCATAATTCCAGAGTTTAGCTTAGACTATGTTTTGGTGTTCTCCTTTGAAGTGCATTCACATGAACCAATCTGTAGTTACTAGTAGTCAACAAGATTTTGATAATCCAGGACGTCCATATTGGATACTATTTTAAGCAATATCCACACCTTAATTTAACCAAACTCATGTAGACTATCTATATAATAAAACAGAAGGAGAAATGCTGATTGGGACAAACATCCTTTCTTAATATTGTCTAGAAGCCCTTCTCAAAATTTACAATATAGTCCTTCTTCAGTTTAAAAAATACTTACAAAATATTCTTTCCATTTAATCACTCATAAAATACTATTTCCATAATGCCCGTTTGTTCCTTATAAGATACTATTTCTATTTAATCACTCATAATGCCCTATTAATTTTCTATTAATCGGTTGAAAAGAAAACACTCTTTCTATTTAGTCACTCAAAACCCTAACCCTTCCTATTCTTTTACCTTCTGTGCCAACAACTTTTAATTTTTTCATGTTTCATATTCTTCTTTAGCCTTAACTCTTTTGTTATTTTTTATTTGTTTTTTACAGGAAATAACATTGTTTAGAGAACTTAGGTGCAACTGAGGTGAGTTATTATTACGTTTTAAAATCTAATTTCAAAATTTATCAGTCACGCCTTAATAATAAAAAATCATGGGTTTTCACATCTCTATTCATTTGAAACATTTGATTACATTAAGTTGTGAATTTGAGTTTCTGATTGAAATCAAATCTTGAAATGGTTTTCCTCATTTCAGGAGGTTATTGATGATTATGGATGTATTGATTTACTGTACGTGGAGATCAAAGTTTCGACATAGCAACTATGCATAAATTTGTGTATAAATTATTCAGTCGATGGGGATTCTTTCATTCAATATGTCGTATTTTGTTCTTGAATATTTGTAAATAACTTATTACAAGAAGAAATGTCAAGATTATGTGGTATTTTGCTTACGTCTTAATATTTTTTTAAATTCAATATTTTTTATGTTAAAATTCAATTTGGTTTAAGTTTGGTGAATTGATTTCCTCTTCTTTGTATGATTCATTGTGATATAGTTGATAATTTATGCAAACCTCTGTGGACTCGACTTGGTAATTTTGTAGTTAAGTTTTTTGTTTTCTTTCTCTCATTCACTCTTCAGTTTATTATACACATTCTGATAAAAAATCTTCTTACTAATTAATTCTTATTTGGCCCCCTACTTTGTGACCAGCTTCATCTATGACCCCATATTTTTCATAAATTCAAATATGACACCCTATTTTAGTGTAAATGTCATAAGTACCCTTTATATATATATATATATATATATATATATATATATATATATATATATATATATATATATGTTTTCAAAATAAAATTAGTTATAATACAAGAAATTTCATCTCACATCTCTCTCCACCTCACCTCTCTCTTCAACTCACCTCTCTCTTTCTCTCCCCAACTCACCTCTTGAACAGACCGACTCCAGCGATGGGAAACCCCTCCGCCAGAGTGTTTAGAGAGAGAGATGAGAGTTTTTTTTATGTTTAGGTCGCCGACGGAAAAAATTTCCGGCCGGCGACCTCGCCGGAGAAGAGGAAGTGAGTTGGAGAGAGAGAGAGAGAGAGGTGAGTTGGAGAGAGAGGTGAGTTGAAGAGAGAGGTAAGGTGAAGAGAGAGAGGGTTGGTGGAGAAGGATGTGAAGTAAAAAGATATGTGAGGTGGAATTTCTTGTACTGTAACTAATTTTATTTTGAAAAAATATATAAAGGAAGGGTACTTGTGACATTTACTCTAAAATAGGAGTCATATTTGAATATATGAAAAATAAGAGGTCATAAAAGAAGCTGGTCACAAAGTAGGGGCCAAATAAGAATTAACTCATAATTATATAGTGGAGGACCAAAACAGGGATGCTTAAAGACATACCATGGACATCAACCTATATCATGTATATCAAATTGTTTGAACCCAAAAGAACATGTGATTTTGGATGCTTTTATTTCAAGTATATATAAAGATTTGATAGCTCCATTTGTGTTCTTTAAATCAATATTATTTCTAAGAAATATATAAGATTTCTTAAGAAGAAGATTTTGGATGAGCAAATAGATGACATTAAGTTTGATTAGCTTATAAGACTAAGAATTTTGTTTATGTTTTTCATGTAATATATTTCTTTGAATTTGGTCTTGCTATCATGAATCTGTTTCACACTGTGTGGTATGGATATCTATAGGGGTACTAGTATTGGCCAAAATGGGTGGAAAATGTCCTTGGGAAAAAGTGCTACACATACGACTTAGCTTAGTAGTTATTTTATGTTACTCTCAGTACCGTTTGAATTTGACCCTAAGACGATTTCTTAATTGGTTCACTTCATTGTTTTCTCTGTTTATATGATAATGATGGATCTTTATCATATATAATAATGGTGGAGAACCTCGTGTCCATTGATGTCGAATCTGAAACTTGAATCAATAGTCTTATGTTAGAACTAGCTAGAACATGGAATCTGGACATGAAAACCTTTTTTGTGAAGTGCTTGCTCCCTAATAATAGAAGTACTTAAATAACATTATCTAATGACAAAGACCACCAATGAGTCCTATCGACATGTACTTTTCTAAAATTTAGATGAAAAATCAAACCAAATTATTACTAATATTATTCGTGCCGGAGGCACGGGCTACACCCTAGTTTACACAATGGTTCAAATATAAGCATTTTTTACGTCTAAATTTTCACAAAAAATCCTAAGATAAATAAGGAATTATAGGAGCCATAGCCACTAGAAATCTTCTAAAAACGGAGTAGCTTATTACCCAAAAATTGTGCTACGGCATGATTCCATCTCAAAATTACAATGATACCACAATTGAACGATGACAACTAAACAAAAACATTTGAAAACTACAACAAAAAAAGTATAGCTAACCAAGATTGCCATCCATAAGCGCAAAAATATAAAATTTTCACATTTGAAGTCAGAAAACTAGCTAGACCTCACTTGGATATAGAGAGGAAGTGCTTGTATTTCTTTTATTGTTCTGAACTTTGTAAGATTATTTTCATATTTGTTGGTAGAATATCGAAAATTACCTATAATTGCACGCAAGAATCAAACACTGGCTGCAAGTTCACCAAGAAAGTATAGGACAAATCAAGCACAGTCAATTGAGACAAAAGACGCAAAGAGAAGAGACCAGCAGGCCCAACATATTGGCATGACATCAAAATCATAGACTGGATGGGAAGGCATCAACCAGTCATTGCAGACAAGCAAGTATATCAGCATAACCATTTAATGATTCAGCAAAGTTTGAAGTTTTTATACAGGATGCCAGAAACTCTTACACAGTATTGGATTTTGGCTTATATTTATTAGTCCAATTATGGCCTCAAATTTGTTTGAACACTCAAAATCAATGACCTTATGTGCGAAATAATTAGGTAGCATGTGGATTTACAATTTCCGCTACACGTTATTTTCTTAAGACACTCCTATAAAATGGTTATCATAGAACTGTATAACATCTGTTTGTGACCAACTTGGTGACACATCCCGAAGATGAATACACACGCAGTCATAACCCATTTCCTTTTTTGGCAAATGATAGAGTTTCCCCCAAGGGAAAGGTGAAGCCCTACAATTCATTGATGATAATACTTAAAGTAATCGTAATGAACATCTAAGTCTAGGAAATTTCTGTACGATACGTGCACTGGCAATAGGCAAATGAGATAACAAACAAACATATGTATTGCAAACAAACCATTTATGCACAAGCCACAATTGTCGAGGACCAATGATCTAAGCATTGGACAACCACCCCCGTCACTAAAAGCTTCACAAATGGAATTTGTCAAAGATTCACATTCAGTAAGGTCCACTTCTTGCAGAGACTGGCATTGCAATGCCAGAGTGGCCAGACCCTCCTGCTTCTGCAATACCAATTTCTGCAAAACCAAGAAAACCAGTATCGTCCTGAGTTCCATTACTTGAAAAAAAGAGAAATAATCGAGTATTAAGACGCACCTGGAGTGAATTTGATGAAATGCTGATGCGATGAAGCGCGGGAAAAATTTGTGCAGGTTCAGGTACCCTATTTTGTAGGATGGGCAGTCAATGGTACAGTAACCTTACCATGAATTTGTGTATTGATCCACGGCTTTGCCTGACCCTCATGGTTGGCAACTCCGTTAAGGGAGAAGAACGAGCGAACTATGTGAGAAACATAAAGTGGGTTGAGGATGTTAGTTATGGTTACTTCTGCAGTGGCATGGATGATTGATGTACATAGAGAAAGTGCTATCATCATGATGTTTAGTTACAGCAAAACGACCCGCAACAGGGAAGAAGTAATCTAGTATTAACATAATTAATGAAAAACAAAATGCATATGTGCATCATGTAGATTTTCAGAAAAATGTGGTGGTGCCTTTAGATATCCAGTTATGGTGCTCAAAAGAACTCACAATTCATGCATTAACAAACAAATAGTACATCAATACGAGAGAGATAAGGTACATGAATGAGCAATTAGGGATGGTCTATAGGCGCCCAAATTTGCTACTACAGTCACCCAGACGGTTGCTATGACACCGCCACCAGTCGTGTTCGGCGACTGATTTTTTTCTCTCTTCTTCCTTCATCATCTTCTTCTTTCCTTGTTCTTCCTTCCTCTCATATCTCCCTCTCTCTATCAGTCGGCGAAAGGGAGGAACCTCTTTACCGGCGGTCTGGATCTAGATCCAGTCGAAGGTCTGGTCGACTGGTAAACCAGACCCTCACGGTCTAATTTACCAGACCATCGGCAAAGGGGTTCTTCCTCTTCACCAACAAATAAAGAGAGAGGAGAGAGGAAGGAAGAAAATGAAAAGAAGAAGGAAGAAGATAATGAAGAAAGAAGGTGATGAAGGAAGAAAATGAACACATTTTCTTTTAGGTCGCCGAGTGGAAATTACGAGCCATCCGGCGACATTTTACCTGAAGTAGTGTAAAAGAAGAGATGGGTGACAACCACCTGCAAGTTCTGGCATAGCCTCTAACCATACTTGGTCAACTTGTTTTGACCAAGTTTTGGGTAGAAAACATATTACTGTTTGGGCATTGCCTACAAAACTTCTATGTTTAAAAATTATACAAAATTAAAAACAATGACTAAGAACTTCATATTCATGTATCTTTAAACACAAAGAGACTACACCCACATTTTAAAACTTAAAAGCATTTTTGACAAACAGAAACTAATTAGATATAGGGAGAAATGAAGTTTGGAACAAAACTGTGATGTAATTCAGGGTACATCATAAGTGCAAATAAAACATAAAATTACTTTCTTACCTAGTCAGGGTTTCCAAATTTCATACCAGTTAAATTTGGGTGCTACCTCAAACCTTAGCAAGAGTGCTTACACAAGGAAACCAACGACCCCACCCAAATGCAGATCTTCGTGAAACACCAGTTCGTATATTGTAAACAAAACTTTCATAATCCAGCGGACGATTTATTGATCGGGTGTTGGCTTGAAAAAACAGTCTCTCACCATCACATAATATGATCGAACGAGGGGAATTCACCTTGTCTTTCATGACTTCCTTTCTCTTAAGTTTCCACTCATAATCATGGAGTACCCAAAATTGTATTTCAAATTCTGGGTTAACCACTACATGATTAAATTCATCTTCTACAACTCCAAACCAACCACACCACGACCCTCGTGTCTTAATACGACGTGCAGTTGCAAGTTTAAATACACTCTCTGGATATTGAAATACCCTACTCTCTTCTTTAAACACATTGAATGCAATAATATATCCATAACCAATTGGCCAATAAACAACCCCTCTAACGCAAACAGCCTTCCCAGCACTTGAGCGATGGTCCAAGCCCTTACGATACTCTATTATTGTAGCCTCATTTGAATTTCTCCAATTGCCAGTCTCAGGAGAGAAAATTTTGAACATAAAGCCTGGCTTCCTGGCAACCAAGCAAACCACATTGAAGTGGTTGTAGTAGTTACCACCTGGTGGGGCGGAGGACTTCGCCCCAAATGCAAACCCATAACTCTTAAAGCGATATTTGTTCTTGTGCGGAATAATCCGTTTCTTCTTAGTTGAAGGATTGAAAATGCCGAGTTTTAAAGGGCATCCCTTTTTTATGAGAAGAGTCAAAAGAAGGCCATGACAACTAGCTAGAATGGTTACTTCAATTTTCTCAGACTTTTTAACTAACAATAAGGGGTTTTCAGTAAAGTTTAATGAAGAGTGATCAAAAGACAGTTGACCAATAGTTCCATAAAACCGGTGATTGTAGTCAAAAAAATGAGTAGTATCTTGATTGGAATGATCGGTAAAAAAAGTAAAAACATTTCGTTCAGTTTGGAGTCCAGTATGTTTGTTCACAAATGAAGGATCAGAGATCAAGGAGTACCATCTTTTGCTGACAATTTTGAAGCCAAGTAGGGTTTCTGAAGGTAGCTTTACAAGGATTTCAGTAAGGAGATAATCATCAAGGTTATCTGTACACACACAACAGAGACCAAACTATAAGTTTTTTCTTGAATATAGATACAACAAAAGAATGAAGAAACTTATAAGTCATGACTACCTATGTTGATAAGGTGAGTAGTCTCTTGTTTCAAAGTCATTTTGCATCTCTTGTTTAACTTTTCTTCCTTCATTGTGTCGAGTCGCAGAGACGATGGTAAAGTATTGAAGTGAAACGGAAAAACCCTAGGCAGCAGTAGTTTCGGTCAGTGGGGTTTAAAACCAAGCTCACAATCAGAGGCCAACCCATGTCACAGACGTGCTGAAATGACGAAAAAGGACATATTTTTTGGCGGAATCACGAGAAAACCATCACAAAAATGGCGCCAAAATCTGTCACCCCTCCATTATCTTGTGAACCATACACTCAACCATCCCGTCTCATTTTTTTTTTCGAAACCATTGAAACCATTTTTCATACATAAGTGATTAAATCACAAGTTACATGGATAATTGTTATTTCTCTCGGTTCAACAGCATGAGAATTACATAAATAAATTTTTAAAATTTCGAATGTAAAGTGTCTCATGAAGTGAGAGAAATGGGACTAGACATTGACGAAATAAGAAAGAAGAAAGATGAAAGGATCCTAAAGATCACGGATGAAAAGACCCTTAAGGTCAACAAAATAACTGATAATACAAAAATAAAGAAATTATTAATTTACCATCCCGTCTCATTAATTCAAAATCCAAACCACTTTCTCTTTACCAGTTATATTTTTCTTTGTCTCCTCAAAAACTTTTCTTCTTCTTACATCTCTTCTTGAGTGTCATTATTGCAAGAGTAAAAGTTTCACAAAGAATTTCAAAGAAGTTAATCTCCTTTCGTGCTACTTGGATTTGGGGAAGACACACACAGAACTGTAAGTATCCACTTAGATCTTAAACATCTTCTTCTTGTTCCAAGGTGTTGACATAAACTCAAGAAGACCCTGGAGGTCCCTCGAATCCCAGAGAAGACGGAAGCTTTGGTTATTTGAATTGGGATTATTAGGGTATAAATAATGTTGTTGGGCTTCAGGCCATTGTCTTGTTGGGCTATAGGCCCGGTCTTGTTAGTGTTTGAATGGGCGGTCATCGAGCTTATCACATCTATGATGTTTCATATGCCAAATATCACAACATACGTAGATCGTAGTCGTGTTCCAAAAAAAAAAAAAAATTGTTGATATGGGGAGAAACTTTCAGATGGGGTTTTGAGTTTGTTAAAATGGTTTTTCCTTCTCTCTCATCAACATAACCTAAATCACATTAACTTGCTCATTTGATTTGATAATCTTTCCCGGGTTGATTTTTATTTCAAATCCATAAACACATAACCTAAATCACATTAACTTGCTCGTTTGATTTGAGAATCTTTCCCGGGTTGATTTTTATTTCAAATCCCTACATCGAAGAAACTATTGGTTTGATTTTTATTTAAGAACCCTAAAACTTAAAAACCTTCAAGTTTGGTTTTTATCAACAACCCTAAATCTGAAAAAGCTTTCATTTTTCATTTTTTTCAAGAACCCTATATCTGACAAAACTTTTTTGTTTCATTTTTATTGTAAAAACCTAAATTCGACAAAAGTTTTTAGTGTGATCTTTTCGGTACATAGTTTCTGATTTTGTAAACTTTTCAGTATGATTTGTACTCCATTCGCCACCATTTCAGACTTCAGACGAAGGTTATAACTCATTTGAAGTTATAGAACTTGTTTGAACTTGTCTCGTTTATACTCCATTTGATTTCAGATTTTAGTAATTTCATACTCCATTTGATAGTAATAGCTCGAATTCAGATGAAAGGATTTTGCTCAACCCTAATTATAACAAAACAGGTTAGTTAACCAGCGGGTAAGTACTCGATCGTCCATTTTCATTTGGAGTTCGATAAAGATTACATCAAACGGTTGATATAAATTTCTCTTTATGTAAATCGACTAAACACAGAAGGTTATTAGTGTCAATAATTATTTTTCTTTTTAAATACCAAAATCGGTTAAAATATTCTTAAAATAATTACCACCCACGTGTCTCTCTCTACTTTTCTCTCTCACGATTTACATCTGGCTCATTCTCTCTCTACCATTATCTTGCGAGAGATTTTATATACAGTGGCCAAAGTTGTTAAAGGTAAGCTGGAGAAACGCAATCCTAAAATGGTTAAAGACAATGTTTGTACATGATGCAATGCCTCAATCGATGTTTGACATAACGACACAATTGACGTCGTTATGTCGTCGTCGACCGACGACTTTCACAAATGACAAAAAAAAAATTCTTTATTCTTCCTTTTCTGCTCTTTTCTCTTCTTCCTGCAAAGGTCGCTGGGCGGATTTCGGTCGACGACCATAATTTTTTCCCTTCTTCTTCATCTCCTTCTTCTGCTTCTTCTTCTCCTTCTGCTCCTTCTTCGTCCTTCTTCTTTTTCTTTTATCTTTTCTCTCTTTACAGTCTCTTTAAACTCTCCAGCGAAGGGGTTCCCCTTATTAAGAGGTTTGGCTTTTGAGACTCGAAGGTCTAGAGAACCAGACTCACAGGTCTGGAGAACCATACCTTCGTCTGGATCTGCTTCCTGATCCAGACAAAGGGACTGGAAAACCAGTCTCTTCGTGTGGTTCTCCAAACCTTCGGCTAACGGCGCCCCTTGAATAAGAGTTTTGGGAAATAGTAGAGAGAATAAAAAGAGGATTAGAAGATAAGAAGATGGAAGAAAAAGAAGGAGTTAAAAAAATTAAATTTGCAACCGGAGATGCCGTTGGTCATCAACTTTCTACCGAAAGAAGTGAAAAAGAAGAGGCTGGTGACAAACACCCTCAAATTTGGACATTGCCTCTAACCATACTTGGTCGAATTGTTTTGACCAAATTTTGGGTAAAACAACACATTACCTCTAACATGTTTGGGCATTGCCCATAAAACTTCCTTTATCTCGCTGTTGACAACCACCCATTTACATCAGCTTGTTAAGATCCATTTGCTTGTTCCTCTCCACCTAATTAAGTTTTAGCTAGGGAAAATTATCTATTTCTTGTCCATTAACCTTTTTATTTTCTTCACCAAATTTCTCTTCAATCTTCTTATTTTTATATGCATCATCTTTATACTCGTCTAATACCCTAGATTTGAGAATATCTATCATTGTAAGCCAAAAGGGATGTGCGCGGCATAAACCTAGTCTATGTAATGAGGGAGCAGGGTTTCCTTGTCCCTCCTACCAATGGCTCGGAGTTGATCATACAAGCTTATCTCTACCGGGTCAGATTGATTCTCCTAAAATCTAATGGATTGGATTTGATCATTTTTCATCTAAGGGTTTAAATTAAGAGAGAAAAAAGCACTTTTTAAAGATGTTTTTTTAAGCCTTCCCCCCACCAGCAACTACTCTAAAGATCTTTTTACTAGATCTTTTTTGTTCCGGACTTCTAAAGATCTCACAACTTTTAAGAGTTCTGGCCCTTAAATGTTTAAAACTTTAAAGATTCAGAAACTTTTAAGTTTTGAAACTTTTAAAAACCTGGGACATTAAAGTCTTAGGACATTAAAGTTTCAGAATCATTTTATTAAAACTTTGAAGATCTAGATCTTCTTGTTAGATCTTGAAAGGGTTCGTTTTAAATCTTAGCCGTCCAAACAAATGGTTAAGATTAAAACGAAAGTATATTATTTTAAATATTAGTAGTTGTTTACTTTTATGTAAATACGAGAAGATAGAAAAAGCGGAAGTGTAATTTTTTTCTCTCTCTCTCTCTCTCTCTCTATATATATATATATATATCCAATGTAAAAATGAGACATAGAAAAAAAAATCAGATTTACTTATATATATATCACATTATTCTGAAATTAATACGGGATGCAATTGAAAAATAAAATCAAATATTTTGCGTTTTAGTCCGTAAACTACGATAATAACTACTAAAATTCGACAAAAGAAAGAAAAATAGTCATATATTCGACATAACTAGACGACTCTGTCATTCCACATTCTTTCAGCAATGCTATCTCTCCAATCACCAGCTTGTTGTCTTTGTTGCTCTTGAGTTTGTAACTCACTTCTCCATTTTACAATGCTAATTAAATTCCTAACTTATATGGTTTCAAAGACTTTATTCTTCCAATAATTAAATAATCTAACATAACATCACTAAATATTTCAACAAAAAAACACATAACATAAATTACCTACTGTCAACATAACATTGCTTACATCTTAACAAAAAAAAAATAACATAACATTGTTCACCCTTAGTTATTATCCCATGGTCCACCTAACCTATTGTTTTGTCAACAAAATACAGTAGGGATTTCATAAAAAAAAAAAACAGTAGGAAAAAAAAATAACATTGCACACCTATCACTATTTTAATCATTAATCTTACCTCCACCTAACCTAGTTTTGCACACTATACAATGTGTTTTACTCAGAGAAAGGAGTATGGGTTTGATGAGAGAAGACGCTCTCTACACCACTTTATCTCTCTAGACTATTTAATATTCATGTCTCATCATGATGTGTTTTTTGTCCTCTATCTCTCTAGTCTATTCTATGACTAACCTAAACATAAACAAAAAAAAAAGTAATACCTGGTTAGCAGCTTTTTGAAGCACAGGGAAAGAGAGAGAGATAGGAGGAGAGATGATATGTGTACGTGAGTTTTGAGATGTGCAATCGTTTTTTTACAAGGAGAAGTAGGGTTTTGTTTTTGGGTGTTGGTTGTTTCAACCCTAGACTTTCTATACACACCCAATTAATTAGTATTTCAAAGTTTCACCTAAATAGGTGGATCTTTTAATTAGGCAGAAATACAAGTAAAAATGTCTCCAAAAGATCCGAGACAGATTTTTAACTAAAAGATTTGAATGTCCCGTGCAAAAACGAATAACACGTCCAATAAAAGTTTTTAAAAAAGGGCTTCAACCAATAACACGGACTTTTAAAGATCTTAAAAAAGGGCTTGAACCAATAACACGGACTTTTAAAGATCTTAAAAAAGGTTCTGAACCAATAACGCCGATTTTTAATGTTCTTAAAAAAAGCTCTAAACCAATAACAACGAACTTCAAAGATCTGAAGATCTAATAAAAGGTCTGAACGAATAACCCCCACTAACTCCCTGTCTTTGTTTTCCCTATTTCTTCTTCACGGCTATCTCTCTCCCTCTATCTCTCTCATCTTCACGACTACCTCTCTCTCTCTCTCTCATCTTCTCGGCTATCTCTCTCTCTCTCATCTTCCGAGCAGGTTTCTCTTCCTCTCTTTCTATTTCGTAGTCACTTTAGGTTTCTTTCCAACTATTAAAGCTACTGTTTAAGGTCTTTGATTTTTTTTATATAGATTTCTAGTTTTGTTGTTGTGACATTTTGTTGCTTTGATTTGAAGGTACTGTTCAAGGTCTTTGATTTTTTTGATATAGAGTTTTGGTTTTACTGTTGTGGCATTTTGTTGCTTTGATTTGAATCTACTTTTAAAGACCTAACCGAGCTTTAATACTGTTGGCTCCATTGAGCTTTTCAACCGAGCTTTTCAACTAAATTTAATTTTTTTGACAAAGGGTTTTGTAATAAAACCCAACTGAGCTCAAAATCATTTCATGTTAATGATAAGCCCTTCCATTTTTTCAGGTTCCCATGGTTGCTTCCACAAGTCTTTGTTACTGACTCCACTGCTTGATTTCCTGCCATTAATTATCCTTTTCATTGCAGGTAATTTGATTGAAACTAATTTCTAAATTTGAACTTTATATTGTTAGGCCTTGATTTCCTATTTTTAAAGATCTTTAACCCATGTACAAAACCACAGTTTTGTAAGGCCTCTGTGGCTTTGGGGCATAAAGAATAATCTCCGGGGAATAAAATCTCTAGGGAATTCATTTTTTTTGTAAGTTCTCGGGAGCATATTTTATTTTAGTCCAAGAATTCACTTGATCAAACATTGCCCTATAATATTCATCTTCTCGGTGACCTTCACCACCACAACTTCCCGCCACCCCCATCTCAACCACCATTGCCCCCTAACGCTTATAGCTAATAAAAGTAGGGCTTTTAGCAGGTCTATATTCGGCCAACAACCTACCCGACTTAAACCTAACTCTACATGCATCAGACAAAGTCTTAGGACCCATAGGTCTTGCTCTCCATTGCGGGGTCCTCCGAGATAAACAATGTGTGCATCTCCTAGTTGTTGCCCCAACTTGACTGACCGAACAGGTCATCTTCTTCATTACTTCCATGACATTATCTTTTTCCCATACTTTTCTTTATCGATTATGGTTGTATTGTCAATACTGATGTTATTTTCCTTTTTGGGTATGTGAATTAACTCACAATCAGCTAACCAGTAAGCTTTGGTTGACCAGTAATGGAGAAGGGTCAATAATGAAGAATTAGTATAGGTTTGATATTGATGTTTCTTTTGGTAAATGGGGATAACTTGGTTGATTTTTTTGTTTTTGCTTTCTTAGAGACTTATGAAAAGATGGGGAAATTTGCTTTGTTGATGACAAAGAAGACGGTGGGTTGTTGATGTTTTTTTATTGCTTAAGTTGTTGATGTTAGAGAGAGAAAATTTAGAGAGAGTAGAAAGTGTGATGAAAACCCTATAACGAGAGAAAGTAATAAAAACCCTATGAAGATTGGAGAGCAATTTTTTATCAAGTCAATTTTTAGATTAAAAAAAGAATATGTCCATAAGTCAATGTTTATTGACTAGGTCTTTATGCCTCGGAAATTTTACTTTATTCCCCAGAGTTGTAGCCTTTTGTTATTGTTAAAGACCTTCTCACTTTTAATAACAACAACACCACTATGGTTATAGATAATCATTTCTAAATTGAGAACTTCATTGGTTTAGGAGTGACAAGATGAACCCTATTGTATTGAACCCTAAATCGATTTCGTAAAAATGGTTTGATTCTCATCTAAAACCAAGATTATTATTCAAATTGAGAACCCCATTGGTTAATGTTATCGATCCCTAGAGTCAAGTTATACCTTTTAATGTTGTTATCAGTCATTAATTTTCAGCTAAAAATAATAGGTTAAATTTTGATTACATATTTTGGGTGGCTAATATATGGACAACTAATTAACTTATGTGGACAACTAGAAAAATAATTTTTTTTATTATGGACAACCGTTTTTAAGGGGACATCACTGGATTATTTTTCGCTCGTGTCCTCTAAGAATTTAAAAGTTTTATTTTAAGTCCCCCCTCTTTCTTTCATAAACCCTAGACTTCATTAAGATTATCTTCATGATTCTCCGTAAAAACCAAAAAAGATAACTGATTTGAGTAGTTTTGTGTTTGCTGGTCTAAAATCGGATGTTATCAAGATCCCTCCATGATTATGTGAAAATAGGGATATTTTGCATTGTTTTATGAGATCTGTATGTTTCTAGGTCAACAATTCGCAATAATTGTTGTGCATGACAGCATGAGTGATGCTTCGATGATGGTGGTGATTATGATTCATTGATTTGTGATAGTAAACTCAAGTTTCTGTTTACTCGGTTTATATACTTCAATATTTGTCTGCATTTTCTTTGAACTTACTATGTTTTGTCGAGATCATTTCATCCTTGTCTGACGGTGGAGTATTTTCTTTTCTGAATTGTTGTATTGCTTCTTGATTAGGGTTTACTCAGATGTGAAACTGAAGGTTTATGCTTTTTATTAGGATAGGCGGTATGCCTATCCGACCCGACTGGGTCCACCGACCCGGTCGGTTAGTTTCCATGCATTATGGTTATCAATATTAAGATAACCATCAAGCCAATGTTTGTATTTATCAAATTACTAATAGTGTTTGTATTAGGATTAAACTCCCATTACTATAAATAGGGATGTAACCTCATTGTTAATACACAAGAAAATATTTTAACCAAGTTATCTCTCTCTCCCATCTCTCTCTCTCTCTCTCGACCGAGACTCTCTCTCTCTCTCGTCCATCTCTCTCTCACGGTATTTACTACGTGCGTGAGAACTTCACATGGTATAAGAACTAGACACTAATCACTTGGTTTAGTATTTTTTTCTCTACTTCCCTCTCTATGGCTTCCGAAGTTGATACCGGTTCCGAAACCATATGAACTACTTCTAATCCCATCTTTGATGTTCACCATTCGGATTCTCCAATTTCTATTCTCATTACTCCACTTCTAAACGGAGATAACTATGCCTCTTGGTCACGTGGAATGAAGATGGCTCTACGAGCTAAAGACAAATTCGGGTTTTGTGATGGATCAATCCCAAAACCATCAACTTCCACCAACTTGCATGCATGGGGACGTTGCAATGACCTCGTAACAAGTTGGTTGGTAAATTCCGTTACTCCGGATATTAGACAATCAATTCTCTATGATGAATCAGCATCCGCTATTTGGCAAAATCTTTTTGAACGATTTGATCAAACTAACGTGCCTAAGATATTCCAACTTAAGCGTGCTATCTCTTCTCTTAAGAAAGATGGAATGGACGTATCTTCCTATTTCACCAAGCTTAAAACTATTCAAGACGAACTTCAAACCTTCATAGTACTCGAACCATGTCAATGTGGTCAAGGAAAATAATTACTTGACCGAACTAATCAAGATCGGGCAATGGAGTTTCTTCAAGGACTTCATGACCGTTTTTCGGCCATTCATAGCCAAATTCTTACCATGGATCCTTTTCCATCTCTTCTAAAAATACATAGTTTGGTTAAACAAGAAGAAACTCAACAAACCATTATGTATGATACTACCAATGGAACCGAAGCCGCGGAACTTGCCGTTAACCGTTTTGATTCTTCACAGCCTCCCTCTTCGGACCGATCAGATAAACCAAGGAGTAAACGAATCCGTCCATATTGTGTCCATTGTCACATGCATGGACACGTAAAAGAAACGTGTTAAAAACTCCACGGTTACCCACCTCGGTCCCGCCAATCAACCACCATGGCTTCGGTAACCAACAGCCAGGAGGTGCCTCCAGCCACCTCCATGACAATGGAACAGTACACGTTCCTCAACAGCCTATTGGACCAACAAAAGTCTTCTGTTGGCACCTCCAATGGAGGACACAGTTCTGTCCGCACCTCGGCTGGGGACGTCTTCGCTGTCCAAGGACAGCTAGCGCTCCCTAGCAAGCCTACGGCCATGGATCTTTCCACTGATCACACCTCTGCTGAAGGCACCCCAGGTAAGCTTTTCTCATCTCTTCCTTGGATCATAGACTCCAGTGCGGCAAGATACATATGTTGCACCCTTTCATCCTTTTCTAACTATGTAATTGTTCCACCCAATTACTTTGTTCGTCTACCCGATGGTTCTCGTTGTCGGGTATTTCATATTGGTTCTATTTCTTTTACAAAAGAATTATCTCTATGTAATGTCCTACATATTCCTAGTTTCAAATTCAATCTTATCTCCGTATCCCAAGTTACCAAGTCTCTTTCGTGTGATGTTAATTTTAACTCATCCTCTTGTGTCTTTCAGGACTCAACGACGAATCGAACGATTGGACTTGGTGATGAGCTTGAAGGTCTTTATTTTCTACGCACGGAGCATACGATTTTTTCTTTTTCTTTTTGTAATACGAGTGATTTTGACGTATGGCATTGGCGCTTAGGCCACCCATCGTTACCTCGTTTTTGTTTAATCTTAGATAAATTTCCATATATTAAATCTAAATTAGTCAATAAACCTCTGTGTTTTATTTGTCCTCTTTCTAAACAATCGCGTCTACCATTCACTCGTAATACTACACGATCACGTAGACCTTTTGAATTAATCCATGCGAACATATGGGGACCATTTTCAATCCCCTCTCATTCCGGATGTCGCTACTTTCTCACTATTGTAGACGATTTTTCTAGATGCACGTGGATCTTTCTCATGCATTCGAAATCGGAAACTACAAAAATCTTACAAAATTTCTTCGCTTATGCGACAACACAATTTCATCATAAAGTCTCCTTTATTAGTTCCGGTTTTGGGGCTTACTATTTCCATAATTACAAACTTACCGTTCCGATAATGGTACGGAATTTTTATCTAATGACATACAACGTTGGTTTCAAGAAAAGGGTATCATCCACCAACATAGTTGTGCATACACACCTCAACAAAACGGGGTTGTTGAAAGAAAACATCGGCATATCCTCGATGTTGCTAGAGCTCTTCGACTTCAAGCGAATTTACCTCTCTCTTTTTTAGGAGAATGCGCCCTTATGGTCGTATATCTTATCAATAAATTACCTACTCCTCTCTTGAATGGAAAATCACCTCATGAGATGTTGGTTGGCTCTCCGCCTTCGATTACTCACCTTCGGGTGTTTGGTTGTCGTTGTTATGTTCACAACAACCATATCAAAAATAAGTTCGATCCACCAACCATTGAGGGTATATTTGTCGGTTATCCTCAAGGGGAAAAGGGATATCGGATTTACGACCCCTCTTGTAATAAAATCTTCTCGTCTCATCATGTCATATTTCACGAGAATGTTTTTCCCATGCACTCTCAATCCGGCACCGTTAACCCTCCGCGGCCATTCATCACGCTGTCGGACGATGGTTCGTTCGTCTATCCAACGACCGATTCCTCTCTCGGTCCGTCCAGTGGGTGCCCACAGACGGACCATACTCCAGGCCTGATCGCGGACGTTCCTCCTGCGGACACTCCCGAGCCAATGGGTGACCCTACTGATTCTGAAGGCACCTCTGTCACGCTCACATATTCTGACGGCACTCCTGTGCCTGTCTCTACAGAAGTCTCATGACTTTCTGACGGCACATCTGTGCCTGTTTCCACGAAAGTCTCCCGACTTTCTGTAGGCACCCCCGTGCCGGTTTCCACCGAAACCTCGCTAGTCCCTCCCGACTTTCCTCTGCCGACGCCATCTCTGGACCAGGGACAGGGTCGACCAACCCGGTCCCGTCGTCCACCGACCCATCTGGCCGATTATGACTGCAACGTCATTGTGTTGCCATTTTCGGATAAATCCACTTCCGTCGATCATCCACTTTCTCACTGCCTTTCCGTCTCGCAATTCTCTCCTTCTCATCAGGTTTTTCTTGCTTCCGTCTTAAGTACAGAAGAACCAACTTCCTTTAAGAAGCGGTGACTTCCCCTCTCTGGCGAGAGGCTATGTCTAAAGAAATCACCGCCCTTGAATCAAACAACACTTGGACCCTCACTGAACTTCCTCCTGGTAAACAACCTATTGGATGTAAGTGGGTTTACAAGATTAAGTTCAAATCAGACGGCTCAATTGAGCGGTACAAAGCCCGTCTGGTTGCAAAGGGTTACACCCAAATTGAAGGGCTAGATTATCATGACACCTTCGCTCCGGTCGCAAAACTTGTGACTGTTCGTGTCCTTCTCTCAATAGCCACCAGCAAAGGCTGGCCACTCCATCAGTTGGATGTTAATAATGCCTTCTTACAAGGCGATCTGGATGAGGAGGTCTTTATGAAACCCCCTCCAGGATTCCAAAGTAAGGGGAGAACCGAGTCTGTAAATTAAATAAATCCATTTATGGTCTCAAACAGGCTTCTCGTCAATGGTTCTCCAAATTTTCGACTGTTTTGATCAGTCATGGTTTCCAACAGTCCCTCTTCGACTACTCACTCTTCACATACTCTCACGAGTCTGTTCAGATCTACGTACTTGTTTATGTAGATGATATTGTTATCACCGGAAACGATTCTCAAACGATTTCAGACCTCAAATCTTTCCTGGAGAACACCTTTTCTCTAAAGGATCTTGGTCGTCTTCAATATTTTTGGGGTATTGAAGTTTCTCGTTCTGATAAAGGGATTTTTCTTTGCCAACGAAAATACATCGTAGATATTCTTCACGATTCTGCCCTCACGGCTTCTAAGGTCTCACCGCTCCCTATGGAACAGAAATCTCGCCTAACCGTTTCGGGCGGTACGCCACTCCCTGATCCTTCGGTCTTTCGACGATTGATCGGACGTCTCCTTTACCTAACAGTTACTCGTCCTGATATCTGTTATGCAGTAAACAATCTCAGTCGATTCATGCAAAATCCGACTGACATTCATCTAAGCGCGGCTCATAAAGTATTGCGGTTTTCTTAAGGGCTCACTCGGAAAAGGATTATTCCTTTCTGTTAATAGTTCCCTTACGATTTCAGGTTACACTGATTCAGATTTAGCCGGCTGTCCAACTACCCGTCGCTCTACGACTGGATATTTGACCATGTTAGGTTCTAGTCCGTTGTCTTGGAAATCAAAGAAGCAACAAACCGTCGCTCGTTCCTCTGCAGAAGCAGAATATCGAGTTCTGGCGACCCTAACTTGTGAATTACAATTGCTAAAGTCACTTCTCAATGACTTTGGTATTCATCATTCCGATCCAATGCCTGTGTATTGCGACAACAAAGCAGCTCTTCATATTGCTGACAATCCAGTTTTTCATGAACGAACTAAGCACATTGAAATAGACTGTCACTTAGTTCATGAGAAGATTAAATCCAAGCTCATTCTCCTTTAGTACACGCCGACTTCCGAACAATTCACAGATATCTTTACGAAGCTACTTGGAGCTGAAGCCCTGCAGCGATTAACTGTCTAGTTGGGCCTCATCACCATTACTGCTCCAACTTGAGGGGGAGTAATAGGATAGGCGGTATGCCTATCCGACCCGACTGGGTCCACCGACCCGGTCGGTTAGTTTCCATGCATTATGGTTATCAATATTAAGATAACCATCAAGCCAATGTTTGTATTTATCAAATTACTAATAGTGTTTGTATTAGGATTAAACTCCCATTACTATAAATAGGGATGTAACCTCATTGTTAATACACAAGAAAATATTTTAACCAAGTTGTCTCTCTCCCATCTCTCTCTCTCTCTCTCTCTCTCTCTCTCGGCCGAGACTCTCTCTGGGCCGAGACTCTCTCTCTTTCTCTCTCTCTCGTCCATCTCTCTCTCTCACGGTATTTACTACGTGAGTGAAAACTTCACACTTTTCGTCTTTCCCACACTTCTGTTTGTTGTTTTAGTGTGGGGTTCTTTTCCTTATCTCAATTCTAAGTTTATTTAGCTGGTGTTAGGAGAGTGAGGTAGTTTATAAATATAATGGAATCTGAACATTATAAAGCAGTTCTAAAATGGTACGCTGATAATTCTTTCTCTAGCTTGCTGCTAACAATGACCTTGTTGGATTCAAGGGGACTGATTGACTGTGAAATTTAAGCTACTGATGAGATTAACTAAATATGATAGGGAGCAAAAATGTATAATCTAATCATACACAAAGGGAGAGAGAGGAGAGAGAATTGGTGCCACGTGTGTTCGTTAACATTATACGAAGAAGATGAAGGTGAAGAGGTGAAGAAGAAGAATGTCTGTTATGTTTTCTATTTAACTAATTATATTTGTTTGTGGTCCTTGGATCAATTAGTGTTTCGATAGTTAAGGCTCTATAGATTTTTTTTAGGGTTAAGGTCTTGTAGAGTTGTCCCTTATTAAATCAAAATCAATAAAGTCAAGCATAGTTGACTTACACCGGGCCCGAAAATAGTTGTCCACATAGGATAATTGGTTGTCCATATATTGGTCACCATATTTTGTAGCCTTAAAATGGTTTGCTAATACCCACTGACTGACACTCTGAGAATTTAATATCACAATGTAAAGATTTAGACCTCATATTTCTTTCTCTAAAAAATCGACTCAATTCCACTAATTTCAATTGGGTCGAACATTTTCTACTTGATACAACTAAGATTCGATGGATTCAGGCAAAAGGTTCTTTACAAAGTTTGGCTCACTACGGCGATTTCAACTCCAGTATATTGAAGTGAATTCGTTGGACTTAACTTGAATTTCGTAAAAAAAAAATTGGCCCGAATACATTGAATTTGGGGCGCCTCTAACTAAATACGGAAAAAATAGATTACCAAATAAAAGGGAATACTTACAAAAATGGGATGAAAGTAAGTTGGGAGATTAAGTGTAAAAAGTGTATCATAGAGATCTAGGTTTTTACACAAGGATGTGTTTTTGGACTAGCTCTATGTTTTATTTTATTTTCTTAGACCATTTTTTTTTTTTTTTTTTAGTTCAACAAAAAACAAAAAAAGAAGTTCAACAAAAAAAATAGACCATTTTTTTGTTCATAAAAAAAATAGACCAAATCGAGGAGGTAATATTTGGTCCTAAAGCCCATTAATACTTATGTACTAAAATGGGGTGGGAAAAATCAAAGGGAGCCTTACATCTCATACTAAACAAAGTTGAGGTTACTTTGATTAGTTGCATAAGTCACTTGTGGAGATTACACCAAGTATGCAGTAGTAGGACCTCGTTCAAGTGAAATTTAACTCTTCCATGGGATCATCTTCTTTTCTTTTGTTCCTTAAATAAAACGATAACATTAATATATCAACGATCGACGATATTCCTACCAAATATGTAATCTTTCACTTTTTATTAGAAAAACAAAAATGTAAAAAATTTCTGTTCTTTAAGATAGAATAGATTAATAACATTTGATTTCTCATGATTTCCTTTTTTAACTCTTTATTTGGCACTTGTTTATTGTCAGAACACAAAAAGTCAGTCCACAGAAATACCTCCCCTCAACAACTTCAGTAAATGAGACGCAAAATCAGATGTAACTCTCATTCAGATGTAACTCGATCTCTTTCCTCTCTATCTCTCTCTCTCTTAGGCCTGTAAACGGTAGCTTATCGGATCGGATATAGGCATATCCGTATCCGAATCCGATAATTATCCGACGGATATTATAAATCAATATCCGACTTCGAATCCGATAATATTAACGGATATCGGTATCCGAAACTTTAACAAAATTTTAAATTTTTTCTTTAAATTTTTAACCATTAGATCTAAATAATAAATCTCAACCATACATTTTATATATTATTATGAATAAATTTAAATTTTTATTAATTTTTTATAATACTTATCGGATACAGATATTTATCGGATCGAATATGAGTGTATTCGTATCCGATATCCGTTAAGCAGACATCCGATAAGGAATATCCGAATCCGATATTTCGGATATTTTTTTAAAATTCGAATACGGATGCGGATCGGATGTCGAATACTCGGATATCCATTGACAGGCTCTCTCTCTCTCTCTCGCTCCC
>BEHA01002398.1:1985190-1998909 GCA_002897215.1 Eschscholzia californica subsp. californica | reverse complement strand
TTGTGATATAATCCTCTTTGTTCGGTGGGTTCGGTTTGTGCGGTTTCTAGAAACCCCAAGCCGAAGCCAAACCAAACTGGTTTGGGTTGATCGGTTTTTCGGCCGAACCGAGCCGAACAGTGAGCGGTTCGGCCTAAAAACCTATCGGTCCGGTTCGACTTGGTTTGGTTCGGCCGATTGGTTCGGTTTTGCTCACCCCTAGTTACCTGGGCGGAGGACTTCGCCCAAAATGCAAACCCATAACTCTTAAAGCGATATTTGTTCTTGTGCGGAATAATCCGTTTCTTCTTAGTTGAAGGATTGAAAATGCCGAGTTTTAAAGGTGTTAAATTCACGATTAATGATAATCGGAGATATTGACATAAAGTAAAGACACGATAATTAACGTGGTTCGGTTGTTTACTCAAGACCTACATCCACGGAGAAATAATTCTTTATTAATAATCACCACATACAATTGTATGTGGCTTTGATCGGTTACATTGGTCGGACATAACTCGATAAGTTTGAATCCTAGAACCCTCTCCTATTTATAGATGACTTATGGTTTAGGGTTTCCTAGTTTCTGATTACTAAACTAGGAAATAATACAAAATCTATCTAATATTACCATTAGATAGTTACAAGAGATATTCTGAATATATTATACTAATATTACATATCTTCAAATATCTTCACATATCTTCAAATATATTCTGAATTCTTCTTGATCGTTGAATCTCGTCTTCTTGATCCGTCACGTACATACACGTGTGTAACACGTATATTATTTCTGCAACTCATCTTAACCGCCGGATCTCCTATTTACGATCCGTCTTATATCTTGTATTCTATTAAAAGGACATCCCTTTTTTCTGAGAAGAGTCAAAAGAAGGCCATGACAACTAGCTAGAATGGTTACTTAAATTTTCTCAAACTTTTTAACTAACAATAAGCTATTTTCAGTAAAGTTCAATGAAGAGTGATCAAAAGACAGTAGACCAACAGTTCCGTAAAACCGGTGATTGTAGTCAAAAAAATGGGTAGTATCTTGATTGGAGTCTAGTATGTTTGTTCACAAATGAAGGATCAGAGATCAAGGAGTACCATCTTTTGCTGATAATATTGAAGCCAAGTAGGGTTTCTAAGGGTAGCTTTACAAGGATTTCGGTGAGGAGATAATCATCGAGGTTATCTGTACACACACAACAGAGACAAACTATAAGTTTCTTGAATATAGATACAACAAAAGAATGAAGAAACTTATAAGTCATGACTACCTATGTTGATTAGGTGAATAGTCTCAAAGTCATTTTGCATCTCTTGTTTAACTTTTCGCCCTTCATTCTTCCGCTGTTTTTCCTGGGGATTTTATCACTTTACACCATGTTTTAGAAATTATTTTTCACTTTCCACCATGTTTTTTTTTAACTTTCATTCTCCACTAGGTTCCGTTATATTTAACACCACAAACAGTTAAAGCAATGTGAAAAGTCAATTTTCACCCTTAAATCAATTTCTAAATACATAGAGGGCGATTTAGTCATTCATAATCCACATTCTTTAGGGCCAAATCTATTTCTTCTCAAGCAAAACCGATTTAGTCATCCACCGACTTTCATAATTCTCCTTCACCAACGACAAAGAGGCGATTTAGTCATTCATAATCCACATTCTTTAGGGCCAAATCTGTTTTTTTCTAAATGCAATTTTATTTTGATTTGATTGGAAGGATGTCTTCGAAAAATTCTCATGTTTGACTAAAGTTTAAATGAATGTTGTTTATGAATATATGTTTCAAAATGTTTATGTAGCATTGGTCGTCTAAGGTAGATTTGAGGGAAAAAAACAAGATTATAGTTAAGTTTGACCAGAAACAGATGCATTTTGAAATTAAAAAAACTGGTGTAATTCGTAATTTAATTAACATTACTTGGTGCATTATGAAAATGGGCAGTATAGTCATTTTAAAAACTTTAACTGTTTGTGGTGTTAAATCTAACGAAACCTGGTGTAGAATGAAATTTAAAAAAAAAAAAAAAGTGTAAAGTGAAAATCAATTTCTAAAACACGGTGTAAAGTGATAAAATCCCTTTTTCATGTTCATTGTGTCGAGTCACATAGATGATGAAAGTATCGAAATGAAAGGAAGAGAGAGGCGATGAAATTTCGTGTGGAGGAAGGGGATATGAAAATCCGGGAAGATGTAGAGAGAATGAGAGATGCATTGAAGAGAAATGGAAAAACCCTAGGCAGCAGTAGTTTCGGTCAGTGGGGTTTAAAGAAGAGGAGCGGGGCAAAAACGTCCAAAACCAAGCTCACAATGAGAGGCCAGCCCATGTCACAGAAAACATGGTGCAGCCGTGCAGGTCCTAGGAGTTAGTGTGGTGCTGAAATGACAGAAAATGTCACATTTTTTGGCAAAATCACGAAAAAACCATCACAAAAATGGCGCCAAAATCTGTCACCCCTCCATTTTCTTCTAAACCATACGCTCAACTATCCCATCCCATCTCATCAGTTCAAAATCCAAACCACTTTCTCTTTACCTGTCTCCTCAAAAACTTTTCTTCTAGACTGCCATTATTGCAAGAGTAAAAGTTTCACAAAAAATTTCGAAGACGTTAATCTCCTTCAGTGCTAATTGGATTTGGAGAAGAAACACACAGAACTGTAAGTATCCACTTAGATCTTAAACATCCTACTTTTGTTTTTCTTCACAACTGAAAAAAAAAAATTTGTTCGAAGGTGTTGACATAAACTCCAGAAAACCCTGGAGGTCCTATGTTCGAATCCTAGAGAAGGTGGAATCTTTGGTTATTTGAATTGAGATTATTGGGGTATAAATAATGTTGTTGGGCTTCAGGCCATTGTCTTGTTAGGCTATAGGCCTGGTCTTGTTTGTGTTTGAGGGGGCGGTTATCGAGCTTATCACATCTATGATGTATCATATGTCAAATATCACGTCATACGTAAAACGTAGTCGTCTTCAGGAAAAAAAAAATTGTTGATCTGGGGAGAAACTTTTAGATGGGGTTTTGAGTTTGTTAAAATGGTTTTTCCTTCACTCTCATCAACATAACCTAAATCACATTAACTTGCTCTTTTGATTTGAAAATCTTTCCCGGGTTGTTTTTTATTTCAAATCCATAAACACATAACCTAAATCACATTAACTTGCTCGTTTGATTTGAGAATCTTTCCCGGATTGATTTTTATTTCAAATCTCTAAATCGAAGAAACTTTTGGTTTGATTTTTATTTAAGAACCCTAAAACTTAAAAACCTTCAAGTTTGGTTTTTATCAACAACCCTAAATCTGAAAAAGCTTGCGTTTTCATTTTATTCAAGAACCCTAAATCTGACAAAACTTTTATGTTTCATTTTTATTGTAAAAACCTAAATTCGACAAAACTTTTCAGTATGATCTTTTCGGTACATATTTTCTGGTTTTGTAAACTTTTCAGTATGATTTGTACTCCATTTACCACCATTTCAGACTTTAGACAAAGGTTATAATCCATTTGAAGTTATAGAACTTGTTTGAACTTGTCTGGTTTATACTCTATTTGATTTCAGATTTTAGTAATTTCATACTCCATTTGATAGTAATAGCTCGAATTCAGATGAAAGGTTTTTGCTCAACCCTAATTATAACAAAACAGGTCAGTTAACCAGCGGATAAGTACTCGATCGTCCTAAAGATTACATCAAACGGTTGATATAAATTTCTCTTTATGTAAATCGACTAAACACAGAAGGTTATTAGTGTAAATAATTATTTTTCTTTTTAAATACCAAAATCGGTTAAAATATCCTTAAAATAATTACTACCCACGTGTCTCTCTCTACTTTTCTCTCTCACGATTAACATCTGGCTCAGTCTCTCTCTACCATTATCTTGCGAGAGATTTTATATGTAATGGCCAAAGTTGTTAAAGGCAAGCTGGCGAAACGCAATATAGGTCCTTCCCTCCATCTGATATAAGGAAGAGAGTTGAAAAGCGACAACGACTTCAAGAGGAAGCCGCATCACAAACATCAGAGGCAACCGTGCCACTAGGTTTAGAGGAAGCCGTACCACCAACTCGAGAGGAAGAAGTCATAACACCAACTTTAGAGAAGGAAGTCATGACATAAACTTTAGAAAAAGAAGCTGCACCTTTGCCATCTTCTGCACACACTTCCTCTACCATCCCTAGTTCCTCGATATTTAATTAATCTTCTTTCCCACCATCTAACCCTTCTCTTCTTCATTCCTTCAAAAATCACATTGCTTGTAAGATATGGAGTGGAGAAATGAGCATTTGACTAAAACAGTATATGTTGTTTCCCAACTTCAATGCACCAATTAAGAGCTTCTTGTCCGGACCCAAAAAACTATAACGTAAGCATAAACAAAAAGGAGTATGTAAGACCAAATGTAATCAAAGATTAAGAAAATATGAGTTCAAATTAGCTTACCATGTCTGTGTCGAAAAACCGAGACAAATCAAAGCTTAAACAATTGGGTTTGATTGGATCTTTAGGGTTGTTTGATAAAAACGTCACCCAAAATGTTCATCGTTCTAAGCATTATTTGACCGAAAATTTGGATCGTTCATAAAAGTGAGGAAAAAATGTTGACCTAAAAATATGAGTTTTTTTAGAATAATCACCACAAATTATTTTATCTTACCTCTAAAGTTATGTCTTCACTTAGAATGTTGTTATATGAGTCCAATGAAGAGTTGTAGTTGAGTACTTCAATATTACTCTTCCATTAATGAAGCTTCTTGACCACAAAGTCTTCCATTAATGTATTTTCCTCATTGTTCCTTTCTCCCATTACTAGTGTTTCTGGTTGGTGATTGTGAGTTGATTGTTCATAGTTGTGGTGGTGATAGTTGTGGTGGTGGTGGTGATTGTTAGGGTGGTGGAAGGTGTTGGTGGTGGGGTTTAGGAATGAAGGAGATAAAATATTTTTTACTCTATAATCAATATATAATCTTTTTCCAATTTGATCCTTATCAAAATTTGATTTAAGTCCCTTTGTGCTCTGTAACCCGTCACGTTTACCCGAGTCCGTTAGAGCCTGCGGGTACTCAAAACCCGAAGGCGGGTTTAGCCCGACCGACCAGACGAAATCAACGTGTCAGATACGGGTTTTGAAGTGCTACCCGGCATCCCGCCGGATAATCTTTACCCGACATAACCCGCTTAATAATGTCATCCATTTATACGATAATACCTACACACATTATATGTATGCTTGCTTGTACGTATTTACGTATGCATGTATAACATATATAAATATATTTTTAAAGTATTTGAAGTGTATAATATAGATATACATACATATATTGTTGGCCAAGTGCGGAGTGACAACATTGTTAAGAAAAACTTAATTAAATTTTAGTTTCGATAGAAATTTCGGTACCATCGAAATAGAAATATTTTGATCATTTCGACCGAGGTGTTTTAAAACTTTGATGCAAACCCGATACTCGACCGCTCGATACCTGAGAAACCCGAAAAGTTTGACGCACTTGGACGGGTTTTGGACACTAGGATTTTTTAAATTACCCGCCGATTAAACCCGAAAGTCCGAATGGACATAGAGTTTAAAAGCCCGACCGGCCCGAACCGATGAATGACATGAACCCGACCGGCCCGAACCGATGAATGACATGAACCCGACCGGCCCGAACCGATGAATGACATGAACCCGACCGGCCCGACCCGGACCGATTCCCACCCCACCATAAGCTTTTCTGCTCAAGTAATGTTTTATTTTCTCATATATGTAACAAATGACATAGGTTTCGGTGCCATGTCATAACTTTGGTTTATAAATCTCGATCTTCCAATTTTATTTATAAATCATGACCTTTCTTTTGAGCGGGTCTTTAAAGGATAAAGGTGGACAAATGAGAATAACTACCCACTCCCTATAAACTCTCTAAATATTTTTCTCTGGTTATTTTCTCCCTTCAAACAACTAAATTTAATCTCCGTTATTATTTTTAATATATTTTTATTACTTCAATATGTGTATAAGACCAAAATATTCAATAATTTTGTATAACATAATATAGAAATTTCCGTGCCCTATGGGCACAGGCTATACCCTAGTTATTTAAATCTCACATGCTTCAATCTGGTTTTTTTTTTTTGTTGAAAATGCTTCAATCTGGTTGTCTTAACCCTAATAACATCCCCAGCACAATCTTCCTCGAGGAAGTTTTGGTGGAACCTAAATATAAACATTTTCCACACAAGATGTCAGCCGAAGATTGAACAATACAAGCGCACTGAAAGAAACATGAATTGACTTAGTGATTGGTGGAAGAATGGAAAGTTGTGTAATGGATTAAAATAACGAGCTTATTTTCGATTTAATTACTCTAAATTTTGGTAAAGATATCGCGAAATACGTTTCTTGATATTAGGAGTTAACGGAACACTAAGAAAACACTAACGTAAAGAAATATAAATGTATAATTTTACAAAATATTTGTACTTTTACGATTCTATTGTTGTTAAAACCATTTTGCAAGCAACACAGTTGTGTTTGTAAATGAATTTGTGTTTGTAAAACATAATGGATGTTTTTTCAAAAGTTTGAAAAATATTGGTAAATTTGCCAAAAGTTATACAAAATCAAAAAAATTCTACAAGAAACTCGAGGGTGTTATCGACTGCTAAACAAACTCGTTCACTGAAAATTACAAAATATAAATAATTCTATAGATACGTCAGAAATTACAAAACATAGGTATGTTGTTAGAATGAAAAAAAAATGCTAAGAGAATATTTATAGAAATATATTACTTTTCCGTGCTTCTTTTCCTAGACAAACCAAATCATGAGAGTAAAACAATTGAAGAAAACATATGAACAATTTTCTAGTTTTTTTTTTAAAAGACAAGAGAACGGTGTTTAGAGGAGAATGGGAAGGCGGTGTGTTGGTGAAAGAAAAAAATGTTTTCGGGTGAGAAGATTTCCAAGAAAGTGATATGATGAGAGAAATCGTCTTCAGATCTGATGAAAGGGAGAGGACGGGTAGTCTGAGCGTCGGAGAAAGAGGGGTAATTAGAGAATAAGGGTTTAGTCTTTTTTAAAAAAAAAATTGAGAGTGAGATCATCTCTAATGCAAAACTCAAGAAAACCGTTGTTAGTCATGTGTTAACACCCAATTGAGTTCCGCATTCCTATGTGGAAAAAATAGAGATCATAAGATTTTTGGTGTCTTCAATGCAAAATTCTAAACTTGTTTTATTTATTTGTGTGGCATAATAATTTTTTGTAAAGAAATAATTAGTTATTTTAAAATATACAAAGACTTTTTCATTAGTTTAATTCAAATATTGGCCAGTTACATAACTAAAGATATCTCAAAAAGACACTCTAGAAATAAAATGCCATCTTGACATATTTCTATTTAACTACCTCCACATCATCTTAGAGATTGAACTGAATTTTGCACTGGATAAAGTTCTTTAAGAACCTCTAAACATCTTATGATGCACTCAACATTTCTAAGATTGGGTATTGCATTGAGGTACTCTAAGCTAAGTATTATTAGGTTACAAGAAAAGGTTTAGAGAAATAAATTACATCTAAATGACTTGCCGTCTTACACTACATGAAACAATATATTTTAGATTTTAGAACTTCAAAACTTAGAACTTTACTGTTGTCGGATATGGTCTTCTCGATCTGTCACAATATTCACGTATCTTATTATTATTATTGTTATTCATATTGAAGTGTTTATTTAAGTGCCAGCCCACATGGAAGCATAAGAAATCCCTGGAAGACCATTATCTACCCACATCCATATCTCTTATAATGCTGTTCATCAGAGTAATTCCTTTTCGTTTAAATCTAGAAAGTAATTGACATAAATGGCTGCCTTTATGGTTGCTGAGGTGTTTGATACAAACGCAGCAGCTAACCAGTAGAAGACAGATGAAATGCAGAAGAAACCTAAGGACTCACCTTGGCATTATATTGTTCTTCTGTTAAACTCACTGTCGGACGTTGCTATCTTTTCATTAGCAGATGCCTTTCTCAACCCAGCAGTAATTTGATCTCTAGATCACAACTTTCCTCGAAAACAAACTCCGGGAAACAACAATTGTGATCCAACCAAAAACAGAAGAAATCAGTTTTATGATTTACAGGGAAAGAGAGAGAAGATGGCTAAGTTGGTAGGTTAGTACTGTGGTCTTTCATTGTCGACATTCAGAGATTCGATGCCCTTCAGAGTGGACTCGTAGTCCTGTGAGGTAGACAAGATTTTACCAGATGATGTTCGCCTGGAATCTGAAGAAACAACATTCAAACTCCTCTGCCCACTAATAGTCTTGCGCAATGCACTTGAGCTTCCTTCAGTGGTTTGAGGACGAGATGGATCAGACTCGCTCCCAACCAATGCATCACGGCTGCTGGAAACAGCAGCACGCCTTGATGAGCCACTAGATCTTCCCAAAAAATTTGAGCCAGATAACTGGATAGTTCCATGCATTTTGTACAGTCAGCTTTATAGTAAGAAATTAAAATCTTTATATCGGCATATAATGTCAACATTTATTGATGACACATCACACATTCCCGTTAAAATGATGATGTTGTGTCATTACGACGCTCCAAATTAACTCTTGTGATTTTAAAAGGGAGTGTCTGAGGTCTTCATTCTTCGTTCATGGGAACTAACAAAAAGAAACAAGCATAACAGCAAAACCAAAATGACTTACCATAGGATCTTTCGCCACGGCTGATTCATTAGCTACTGTACTTTTCTGCTTAGATAAGCTTCCTGCATTTATAGCAGGAACGGAGACTCTCCCATGAGAAGGATCTGTCGAAGACCAACCTGTTTGTTTGCCTTCTTCACCTGAGACAAAGTCCATGACCAAAATAAAACTGACAGAATATGACATTCTTTAGTCTATTAATGGGTGCAATAATATCACAAACTGGAGCAAAATTCAAAAGAAAGACCGTACAGAGAAGCTTTAATGAAGTGGAGGCACTGGTGTTAAATGGAAGTTTCATATGCAAGAAACTGAAAGCATATTGCTTAGGAGGACCTTCCAGACTCGGATTACGACATAAACTCTGCTTAAATATTGGCTAGGACTTTTGGGTAAGTGATCTAGTGAAGGCCCATGACCTCGTACCATATGAAACTAGGTTAGTTGGCCTCTATGGTGCCTAAGTCAAGGACAATACAACTGGGGGCAACTCCAATGTGGGCTGGCTGGGGCTCCCAAATTCAACCCTGGAGCTCCAACCCTGGAGCCCCACCTTCCCGGGTTCCCAGCCCCAAATGCGACCGTTGGGGAGTTCCCCAACGGTCACACTTGGGTGGATCCCCTAAAAATGGGATCCGCCCAATCATATTTAATTTTTTGTTTTATTTTGTCAATTTTTTTAATCTAATTGTTTTTTATTTAATTGTTTTAAATCTTTTTTTTCAATTCTTTCTCTAACTTTTTTTTTCTTTTTAAAATTCTCTATCTCTCTCTAGGATAATATCAAATTTTAATTTTATATTTGAAACTAATAATTTATAGTTGAAAATTGAAATCAAAAGCCCGCAAACGTACATGATTTGGATTTGGTAGCCCGACATTGGAGTTGAAAAAATCTGAGGCTCCCAAAATTGGGAGCCCGAGCCCCTACATTGGAGTTGTCCTAAGGTGTTACATTAGGCACAGATTACAAAGAGAAAATTTTGGTCCTAGAGCATGATAAAAGTAGCCATTTGAAGAGAAACACTTCCAAAAAATTCATTTGCTGACAAGTACCAAGAGAATCTATGGTGACGCAAAACAAGAAAATATCCAACTTTAATCGATGCCTTGAAATGGTAATAGTTAAAGAAGGGAAATGAAAATTTAGACCCTCGCGGAGTAGTGAAAAGAAATGGACAAGAGAGAAAAGGATTTGCAAATCGAAGTACCTGTTTGTCTGTTACCGACAACCGGTGGAGACATTGCAGAGCTTGGCCCAGAAAGAGGTGCCTAAATAAAATTTAAGCAATATTCAGACGCTAGAAGTTTTGAAACATGAAAAGAATGTAAAACATATCCAGATACATCACTAACGAGAGCGCGTGAAGGTGGCGTAGAAATCTGTGATTGCTGATACTTCAGAATCGTCCAGTCGAAAACATAATCAAACTGAAAACCTGCAAAATAGAAAACTACGTTAGGTAAGATATACTATGTTTTCAACGTTTTGCAGCTTGTATAGATCTTTTCACTAGAAACAGAAATTGAGAAACACATAAACTCAAACCTTCACGGATAAAGAGATCACGAAATATTCTTTTCAAATAGGCATAATCTGGCTTATCATCAAAACGTAATGAGCGGCAGTAGTGGAAATAAGATGCAAATTCAGTAGGATATCCACGACATAAAGCCTGAGGAAATAGTATTGAAATTCAATCATTTTACCATTCGGACATGTAAAGTATATTGGATAAGCATTAATAATAACCTCACATTCTTTACCTCGACAGATGTTGAAACTTTCTTTTCACTGATTTTCTCGTACTTCTGTTTCTTAGTTCCTGCTTTAAGTCCTTGCCAAGGTAGACTTCAAAAATGAAAAAGAAAGCTAAATAAGCTATGGACATAGAGAATAATGAGAACCGAACTCACCAAAGTTGGCAAACTCGTACCTTCCTCTCACGAAATACATGAGAACGAATCCAAGAGATTCTAAATCATCCCTCCGGCTTTGCTCTACATATTATGGAAGCAACAGTCAGAGAAAACCACTCTGGTAAGCATTAAGCCAAATGATCCCTTTAAGTAGGCTGAAACTTGAGAATTCATAGACGTCCAGTAATAAAATGCTCCGGAGTCCGGACTGATGTTGCTTTGAGCAGTTCGAGAAAAAGTATGCACCCAAATGATATTCCACTTACCTATTCCTAGATGAGTATTCATGCTTGCATAACGTGCAGTTCCTGTCAGGTTCTTATTTTCCCTGAAGTATAAGCAAAATATTTTAGAAAAAAAAAACTAGGGAGAAAAGAAGTTAACGAGTACTTTTAGGAGCTGCGAAACAAACAACGCATTGCCTAATGGAGTTAACAGGGATGAAGCCATCATATACTAGTGCTAACTGCTATCCACAGTCTTCTTTAATCGTAAGTTAGGGTCAAATAGGCTAGTACATGAGCTGTAATCCTAACTTACACGTTCTTTAAAACGATAAGAACAATGCAAAATGAAATTTGAAGATGGAAATCAAGGAACCATAGATTCTCCCCACTAGGATAAATCTTTGTTTTTTTGGCAAACCGTGGGCCTAAGAACTTCTCCAGAATCTCATAAAGCTTCTTTTTTCTCATATGTTAAACATTCACCAAAAGATTGCCTAAAAAAGGAACTGAATGTTTGGCTACTTTTTGTGTGGTTTCCTAGTTTCTCTTGAAGAATCTTTTATCCCCACTTGCGAGTAACTTTTCTTATATATTATTTCAAACTTTCAGTTACAGAAAAGATAATGTCCAAACATGGCCTTCAAATTATGAAAACTGGCTTAAAAGCAATAAGTGCTAACACATACTTACCTGTAAGGAATATGTTGGTGTGTAGAAGTATCTCTGTACTTCTTAGCCAGCCCAAAATCAATGACATAGACCTAGTTAGAAGAACAAGAACATCATATATCAAAACAAATCATGATATCTTCATAGAGATCGACGATATGAAACTGATAATTATAACAAAACCTGATTTGCACGCCTCCCTAACCCCATGAGAAAATTGTCTGGCTTGATATCTCGATGTAAAAAAGATTTCGAGTGAACAAATTCAACTCGATTGATCTGTTAATAACATGGAGAAATCCGGGATAAAGAAAATGTGGTATTTAAGACAGAAGAACAGAGACCAAAAAATATAAAATCAACATACCATCTGATCTGCAAGCATCAAAACGGTCTTCAGAGACAATTTCCTACTGCAAAAGTTAAATAGATCTTCCAAACTTGGACCAAGTAAATCCATTACAAGAACATTATAGTCTCCCTCAACACCAAACCATCTTACATTTGGAATACCAGCTGCCACCGTACAAATTTTAACAGCAAGGAAATTAATAGGATGAATATAAGTATATAACAGCTTGTAATATATACCTATACCACAAGAAATGACTGTGCTCCTTACTTCCTCCTTGTAGAACTCTGTATAACTTTGACTCGTACAACAATTGGGGATGCTTTGTCTTCGCATTTTCCTGAAGTAGACAAACAGATTCACTGTTTTCAGGTAAAGATGGAAAAGAAAGCATCGAGTCTCAGGATGAGGAAACTACTGTTTTTTTTTTTGAAACTTTGAATGAATATATGCATTGAAACTTGGAATGAATATATTCAGGAAACTACTGTTTTCATGTACCATGCATGTTTAAGCAGTGAACCAATTGCAACTTTCATTATAAAGAAAAAAAGTACGTATTAACTCAAAAAGTGAAACAACTTACAATACCAATAGCTCTATACTCATCGTAATCTTAAATTCAAATAGACCGAATTAATTTAAGAAACAAAAACTTGATATCCTAAACCCTAAGTACCTCCACTAAATTAATATTACCCAATCATCAGTATCTACGTCAGAGTCGACATGTGAGACATATATGTCATTTACAGTGTAAATTAAAGAAGAAGGTGCTAATTGTAGTCCTCACAGTTGAGAATTTCTCAAGGATAAGCTCAAATTTCAACAGAACCTTGCTGTGAAACGAGAGATCAACTGCAGTTATTAAACAAAACTTTCTTCTAATTTGAATTTGTGAACGTAACACAGCAGGGATTACTTAACTAACCCGAGTAAATATTAGTATATATATATCTTAGTAACCATAATAAGCTGCATTGTCTGTTCATGATTTAATCATGGAATACCGGAATGTGCCTAAAAGTAGACATACTAAGGACATCGATTAAGAACTCATGACTGACATAGCTTAATTGAATTAGAAGAGAAACGAACTCCACTGTAGTGAACGACATATAGATACTGTGAGAATAGTCCCACATTGGAGAAGGATAATCTAGCAACAAAAAATATAATGTCTAGGTCCTCTCCACTCATTGCAATTGGTTTTGAGTTGGATGACCACAAAATTAACATGGTACCAGAGCTAGGCCTGCACCTGATAGCCTTAAAAGTCACGCGTGCAGCGTGCTCCATTCCACCAGGGGAAAAAAAACGCGTCTTAGGCTCAAAGAATGCCACACTTGCGTGTGAGAATAGTCTCACACTGGAGAAGGGTAATCTAGCAACCAAAAGTATAATGTCTAGGTTCTCTCCATTCATTATCAGTTGGTTTTGAGTTGGATGACCACAGAATTAACAGATACCCATATCTTAAAATGGTGAACAAATACAAAACAAAAATTGCTCAAAATTACATAGTACACAATGTCATTGGCTAATTATAGTAAAGGGGTAGCAAACCAAGTTGGCATATTTATTTAAGTGGGAATAAAGACATAGTACTTACAAGCTTAACAGCAACTTCTTCATTTGTCTGAATATTAGTACCTGCAAAAAGAAAACTCAATTTTTTTAATCAAAATAGAAGAAAACTCAATTTTTTTAATCAAAATAGAAGAAAACTCAAAATCTTAAACCTAATAACAAACAACAAACCTAAATAGATCTCCCCAAATGATCCGCTACCGATCTTACGTCCGAGTCTGAACTTGTTACCAACTCGAGGT
>BEHA01002398.1:1956733-1984090 GCA_002897215.1 Eschscholzia californica subsp. californica | reverse complement strand
TTGCTTCCGTTATGATTTATCAAGTTATAAGCGGAAAATTGACAAGTCAAATTTCCAATCACTTTTGAGTGTTCAAAATGTTAGAATATATGTAGTGATTCCACTTATGTTAGCTTAGGTCATAATCTACATAAGACTTGTAGTTATACTAGGATATGGCCCGCGCCCTACGGGCACGAAAATTTATATATTTATGTTTTACAAAATTATCGATTATTTTGGTCTTATACAGATATTGAAGTAATAAAAATATATTAAAAATAATAACCGAGAATATATTGAGTTGTTTGAAAGGAGAAAAGAGGAAAGAAAGAAAAATAGTTAGAGAGTTTATAGGGAGTGGGTAGTTATTTTAACGGTTAAATATCTATTTTTTCAAAGACTCTTTAAAAAGAAGGGTCATGATTCACAAAAGAAAATTGGACGACCGAGATTTATAAACCAAAGTTATGACATGGCACCAAAACCTATGTCATTTGTTATGTAGATAAAAAAGAAAGGAAAAATTGAAGTTATTAGTGAAAACTGAAAAAAAAATAGAAAAGTAAAAGAGTTATTTCTTTTTTAGCCTTCTATTTTGTGACCAGTTTTTTTTTTTTTTATCCCTATTCTCGTAAATTCAAAAATAACCCCTTTGCTTTTAACTTCGTCTGCACACCGCTAAAGTCATTAAATCTCTTCCAATAATACCCTTGCGCATCGGGATACACTTTTAAATACACAATCCTCCTATAACTTTCTCTGTCTATAACCCATTGTACCATTTCATTCTCTCTCTAGAATTTTGTTATTTGGATTTCGTTTTTAAATAGTTCTTCAACAGTTATCATTATCTTAATGACTACCAAGGAAATTAATAAACACATTGAGTTTGAATTATGGTCGAAGTGGAGAAATTAGGTTTTCTAGTGCGAGAAAGACGTACCTTAGATGAGTAGTGTTAAATTTTATCTAAACTCAAATTTAATTTGTTTATTAATTAAATAAGTAGAGAGTCAATTTTAGTGGGCAGTATTTTCTTTAGTTAATTAATGGTGTTAATGGATAAGTTTGTGGGATCATGTTAGTAGTGTTAGTGGGTAGAATATGGGTCTATAAATAGACCAGTCTTTGTAGTTTATTTTCATCAAATCAGGTCAAGGAATTCAATTCAGTTAAATATCTTCTTCATTCTTCTTTGTTTGTGCAAGTTATAATTTCCTTTTACCATTAAAAAATTAAACACTTTTAATTTCCAACATTTGGTACCCGAGCTAGGAATATTTTGTGATTACTAACCAAATTGCAAAATAAACGGGCAATCCAACCTCAGCTTCCGTAATTTTGTGAGAAAATTTTTGATTAATGGTGTATCTGAATGAAAACATTATTTAGCTTCCAGGAAATTCAGGAGGTTGTCGAATTTGAGTATGAAGAACCAGTTGATCGGGTAGAACATGAAGCTCTCTCTCAGATCCAAAAAGATAGTTTGAGGGAGAACATAAAGAAGGTTAACCGAATTTCAAAATGAACGGGTCAATCCAACCTCAGCTTTTGCGATTTTGTGGCAAAAAATTTTAATCAATGGTGTATCAAAATGAAAGCATTATTTGGCTTCCAGGAAATTTTCGAGGTTGTCGAATTTGGGTATGAAGAACCAGTTTATCGGGTAGAACATGAAGCTCTCTCAGGTCCAAAAAGATAGTTTGAGGGAGAACATAAAGAAGGGTAAGAAGACATTGTTCATTCTCTATCAAGCTGCTGATGAGATTGTCTTTGACAAAATCTCAAGAGCTGAAACAACTAAAGAAGTGTGGGATTTGTTGCAAAGGTCCTATAAGGGTGATGGGAAGGTAAAAAAAATGTAAGGTTGCAGCCTTTACAAAATGAATTTGAATCTCTTAATATAATTAACTATGAAAATATTTCTGATTATTTTTCTAAAGCTCAATCTATTGTGTAATCAATTGCGGGTTAATGGTGAACAGTTAACTGATCTACGTGTTATTGAGAAAATCATGAGATCATTGACCACTCGTTTTGACTATGTTGTCGCTGCAATTGAGGAAAGAAATGACCTCTCAACTATGTCAATTGAAGGTTTGATGAGTTCATTATGTGCTCATGAACATAGGATGAACCAGAGAGCTGTTGCAGGGCGGATTGACAAGTTTTTCAAAGCAAAGTGACTGTTTGGAAGAGGTGGTTCTAGTGGTGAAAAACCTACCGAAAAAGGTGAAGAAAGACATGGTAAAGAACCTAAAAAAACTGGAAGGTATAACAAATCTAAAGTTAGATGTTTTTGTTGTAAAAAATTAGGTCATTATTGTTGGGGTCCCTCCTTATATAAAAAGGATTCCTAGTTAGAATAGGATTTCCCTTATTCCTTATTTAGGGAGAAATAGAAATTTCTATTTCTAGCCTAAAAAGGAATCCTATTTCTAATAGAATACCTCCTTATTTATCATTATAAATAGGGAATGAAAGGGAAGAAATTATTCATACTTTCTAGACTAAAAAGGAATCCTATTTCTAATAGAATACCTCCTTATTTATCATTATAAATAGGGAATGAAAGGGAAGAAATTATTCATACTTTCAAGTTAGAGAGTATCATACTTTCAGGTTAGAGAGTATCCTCCCAGTTGGGAGCTCCCAGTTGGGAGAGTTACAAGAGAATCCTCTCAGATATATCTTCTCAGGTTAGAGAGAGATAAGAGAGATGAAACAACTTCTACAACAAAGAGAAGCCAGAGAAAGGGAGATTTCTGAAGTGGTTCTTTCAAGAGAGATTAAAAGAGCAGAATATTGGTTTGAAGAAAAGAAGATTATTAATCTTGTGAAGCAATTTAGTTTGTGGTTATCTTCTTCAACCTTTAGTAATCTAGGATTTGTTCAAATCCTAAGGAGTAAGAGATTTTTATTTCTTTGTTTCTTTGTTCAGTTTATCCACCATAGGTTTGGTGAAGAGTTGTGTAACCCATTATTTAATTATAGTGGAAGATTTCTGGACTAGGTCCCGTGGTTTTTTACCTTCTAGTTTGGAGGGGTTTTTTGCCACGTTAAATAATCTTGGTGTCTCTACTTTTACTTTCACATCGTTTATCTTCGTATTCCTGAACAAGTTAATTAGGTTATTTTTCCTAACAAGTGGTATCAGAGCTAAGGTTAGATTTATCGTTCAGAAATATGGAAGAGAAACTGTAATGCACTTTACACATGATTCAAGCGAATTCGTGAATAAGAGTTGAATGCAGTTGGAATGTGATTGATCAGCGGATTCAGGACGTATTGAAGAAAAAAGTGTTGGATATCAAGAAAATCCATATAGAAGACAATACTTCAGATATGATGGCAAAAAGATTGTTCAACGGGAAGCATGAGCTACATAGTAGTATTGTTGTCTTTGGAATGGTGGGTCCTTTTCATAAGTCGGGAGGGGGAGTTTGTTGGGGTCCCTCCTTATATAAAAAGGATTCCTAGTTAGAATAGGATTTCCCTTATTCCTTATTTAGGGAGAAATAGAAGTTTCTATTTCTAGCCTAAAAAGGAATCTTATTTCTAATAGAATACCTCCTTATTTATCATTATAAATAGGGAATGAAAGGGAAGAAATTATTCATACTTTCAGGTTAGAGAGTATCATACTTTCAGGTTAGAGAGTATCCTCCCAGTTGGGAGCTCCCAGTTGGGAAAGTTACAAGAGAATCATCTCAGATATATCTTCTCAGGTTAGAGAGAGATAAGAGAGATGAAACAACTTCTACAACAAAGAGAAGCCAGAGAAAGGGAGATTTCTGAAGTGGTTCTTTCAAGAGAGATTAAAAGAGCAGAATATTGGTTTGAAGAAAAGAAGATTATTAATCTTGTGAAGCAATTTAGTTTGTGGTTATCTTCTTCAACCTTTAGTAATCTAGGATTTGTTCAAATCCTAAGGAGTAAGAGATTTTTATTTCTTTGTTTCTTTGTTCAGTTTATCCACCATAGATTTGGTGAAGAGTTGTGTAACCCATTATTTAATTATAGTGGAAGATTTCTGGACTAGGTCCCGTGGTTTTTTACCTTCTAGTTTGGAGGGGTTTTTTGCCACGTTAAATAATCTTGGTGTCTCTACTTTTACTTTCACATCGTTTATCTTCGTATTCCTGAACAAGTTAATTAGGTTATTTTTCCTAACAATTATAAGTCAGAATGTAAAGTTTCCAAGAAATATTTAGAGCATGTTAACGTTGCTGAAGATGATGTAGAAGAGGGAGAAACTCTTTCATTAGCTTGCAAAATGGATGAAGATTTAGATGATTATTCGGTAGAAAGCGATGAAGCTGGAGTTTGGGACTGTCATGTTAAAGAAGATCATCAAATAAAAATTGATATTGATGATGAGACAATAACTTCAGAATCTCAAGTAATTGAGATTACACCTATTTATCTGAATATTCCGTGATAATTCAAATCTAGAATTATGTGCCCGTTCAACTTGTATTCAAGTTACGTCGTCAAGGTTAGGTGACTACGTTGTAAGCAATGATGATAGTGGGTCTGACGAGGATTTTGCAAATTTTGTATCTTTTGCATATTGTAATCCCATCAATCCTATCACTTTTAAAGAAGCAGTAAAAAATGTGGGGTGGATTCAGCTATGGATGATGAAATTCATTCAATTGAAAAAAGTGATGCTTGGGAGTTAAATTTCCTTCCTGCAGGAAAGAAGTCAATTGGGTTGAAATGGTCTTTCAAACCCAAGTAGAAACCAGATGATAGACAAATTAATTGTGAAAGAGTACGTTAAAAACCGGATTAATGTGAAGTTTTATAATTGAAGAATAAGTGGCTTATATTTTTATGAAGCCATTGAAGGTCCATTCATCTTTCTAAGTTGAAGACCATGATGGGCGTTCATTTGAGTTTAAGAGAGGGTGTTAAATTTTATCTAAACTCAAATTTAATTTATTTATTAATTAAATGAGTAGAGTGTCAATTTTAATGGATATTTATTTTCTTTAGGTAATTAGTGGTAAGTTAATGGTGTTAATGGATATGTTAGTGGGATCATGAAGTGATTCATTGATGTTATTGTTGAATTCAATGTTTAAGACATTGTGAAATTGAAAGAATCAGTTACTGGTATAGGGCTTTTGATTCCTTATATATTGTTAGTTTAAAAGATGTCATTTTTATACGTTTTGTAGTAGTGGGTTTGAAATAAAATTATGGGTTCAGATCAAGATCTCAAGGGATAGTTGGAGAGGATTTGGGAGTGAGAATTGTTGATGTTTTGAAACAAAGTTGGTGGAAGAAATGATTCTTTCCCCATATGATCGACATTGGTATACCGTGTACTGTGTGTTTATTATATTTTCTCTCTCTAGAAAAAATCTATCAAGTGAAAAACTCTGATCCATCAAATTAAACTTCTATTTCTCTTTTCAAATTTGTTTTTTAGGTATCTATTTAGAAAGAAATGGAGGTGATGATTCTCTCCTGAAATAATCAACTGCGACTTGTTGTATTTTCTCAGTTACTGAGATTCATTTCAAGAACAAAAATGTTTCAGTTTTTCACAATTTTGTATTGATTGGTTTGAAGATTAAAACTAATTATGGAGGTGTTGGTTCTTCCCCCAAACTATCAACAGTGATTAACTGTGTGATTATTGTAGCTTCTCTCTGGAAAGAAAGAATTTATTAAGCCAAATTATAGTGTCGGATCCTACTAGTGTCAACACTTGGTTGCCCAAGTGGTTAAAGTGTTGACATATACTCTATAGGACCCTGGAGGTCCCGAGTTCGATCCCCAGAGAAGCTGGAATATCTAAATTATTGAACTTGGGGTTATTAGGGCATAAATAATGTAGATGGGCTTTAGTTCATAGTTAGTTGGGCTTAAGGCCATAGTTAAGTTAGGCTTTAGGCGAGTTCATGTTTGCTTTGGTAGTTGCAGTGCTTCTCACATCTTTGATGTATCAACACCATTGTAATGACTGTCATATATTGAAGTCAATTTGAAAACATGTATTCAAAAAAAAAGGGAGAGAAGAAGTTGGAGAGTGTTTGCTGTCACAAGAACGAATTTAGAGGGGAAGCAAGAAGAATACAGTTAGAGAGAGAATAAGAAGAAATATGGAACAAAGAAGAAGATTTTTTAGAGAAGAAGAAGATTTTTTTAGAGAGAAGAGAGATGAAGAAATGTAGAGAGAAGAAGAAGAAATTTAGTGTAAAAAAGAAGAAACAATTAATTTTAGAGGAAGGTTAATAAGGGAAACAAAAAATTCAGGAGTTAAAGTTAACTAACGATTTTATAAAAAATGATCATTTTTTAATTTACGAAAAATAGAGGACAAAAAAGGAAGCTGATCACAAACTAGGGAGTCCAAAAGGAAAGAACTCAAAGTAGAAAACCAAAACAGACTTTCCAAAATAAAGTTGGTATAGAAAAATTATGCCTAACTAAACGTGACATTTTTCAAAAATAATAAAAATAAACATGACACTGCCTTGAAATTTAATTGGAAAAAAAGGGCAAAACTTGTAAGGAATTAGATTCGAACACACAAGCCCCTTGGTGCAAGCAATATTCTCCCAAGTTTTTAACCTCTTAGCTATATGTCATATTATGAGTTAAAATACTACTTATTTATGTACGCGAGTGGCGGCCCGGCTGCGTTCTTAGTGACTCCGTCTCCGGATATTAGTTTCTTACAAAATTGTGATAATCTGCCCAAAGATAAGTTACTAAAATTCAAGATCCAGTGTTATCTAACCAACCAATCAGAAGTAGGGGGCACAATTTGGCCATCTACATTTTGATCGGATTGCGACCTACTTTTTTAAATAGACTATCATCTTTTTACTTTTATATGAGGTATAGTTGGGTGTTTTTAAATTTTTGTGTGACCTTACTTTTGCATTGGCATTGTTTATAAATGGCATTTCCATTTCTTGATTTTTTTTTTTTGTTGTTTTTCTGTTTTTTTTTGTTTTTTTTTATGAAGGATAATTGCATTAAAAAAATTAAAAGAAAACATAGAGTTTATAGTAGTTTAGGAACAAAAGAAGGTAACACATTCCAAAGTTCTTTTTTCCTGAATTTTCTTCCCCATTTTGCAAGCGCGTCCGCCTGGATGTTGCCTTCTGTCGGAGTGAAGGTGAATATAATTGCTGCGAATTTGTCCTTGAGGGCGACCACCTGTTTCACTATCTTCTGTGTTTGCCATTGAAGTCCCATACTATTACCATTGATGCACTGAATTACTGCTAGATTATCACTTTTTATATCAACATGGCTGGATCCTAACTGTTGTGCCAATAGCATGCTAGTATAAATAGCCAATCCTTCACATTTTTCAGCGTTTTGACCTTGGACTACGTCGGCAACCACTAGGATAAATTTTGCCTCTGCATCATGAATAATACAACCTACTCCAGCAGGTTCAGATATAGCAGCAAAGGATGCTCAACATTAAACTTTGAGAATGGCTTTTTTTTTGTTGACAGTTCCATTTCTTGGTGGAAGCATTATAATTTTCAAATTTGACCCTCTCCTTTATAATTTTTTATAATTAGCTAGTCTTCTTCCATCTCAATTGTCTTTTTGTCATCTCCAAAGGAGTCCATCCATGAGCATAAATGATCATTCTCAACGTGCTCAAAACAAAACAGGATCATGCCTTATTGGAAATCACTGTTGAATATTTTTATCTGAATTCTTAAAGGCGGAAGATACATCTGAACCTTGTATTTTTGTTGCCCTTCAGAATGAACCAAATAATCTTCATTTGAGTATCCAATAATGTTAAACGACAAAGATATGACAAAAGATCTAATATGAAAGGTAAAGATAAAGGTGTGAGAAAAGATTGTTTGAAAATAAATCCAAGAGTGTTCTATACGTCATTTGGTTTTCAGTCTTAATCTTTTACTTGTCATATGGATAATTCGTGTCCTAGCTAAGGGATTTCTTCTTTTCGAGTAGTGTAAAGTAATCATGTATTATTTTCATCTTCACTAAATCGTTGACAAATATTGATAGAAAAAATGCATGATTTTGACGGCATCACACACTGAGATATCTTTCACAAACTCGATGGAAGAGTCGAGTTGAAAGTGTGAAAGCAACAAAGTATAAAACTCCACAAATAAGAGAAGCTTTATAAAATTGGTAGAAATAAGTGATGATTCAAAAACGGCCATGATGCTAAAAATATAATAGTGGAAGACTTTAAAAATTTTGAGTTCTTGGTTAGCATTGTTATCTGGCAGAATATTTTGTTTTGCGGTAAATTCTATTAGCAACGCAATTCAAACCGAAGATATGAATTTTAATGATGCATTTGATAAATCGAAATGATTCATTTGTTATTTTGAAAGTTATGCAAAAGTTAGATTTGAAGAAGGCACGATAGATCTAAAGATATTGCAACTATAATGGGGTTGAAGCTATATTTTGAAAAAAAAAAAACGTATATTTGAAGAAGATAACAAGTTGACGAGAATGAAAATGAAGATGCACCATTATCTGTTGAAAATGAATTACATCGTATACATATTGGATCATGTCCCTTTCTTCACTTAAAAGTAAATTCTAACACTTTTGGAAGTAAAATAAATATTTGATTTTTCACTCCATAGATGATGACGGTTTTGAGAGATTCATGCGCTCCTCTTGTGATTTTTCTAGAGTTTAACGAGCCATATGATATAAATGGACTTGACTTATTTTAAGAATTGAAAGTAATAAAACGCCTTCGTTCCAAGAGGTAAAAAACCAATCCTAAGTATTAAATTTTTTTGAAAGAAATTGATTGCTTATAGAATTGTGTTAACAATACAAAAAGTTCTGCAAAGTCAAAGTTGATTGAGTGTTATATTCGATCTTTTTTTTTTTGTTGAACTAGAGTGTTATATTCGATCTACGTCACAAGAAAGGTTAAATGAGTTAGTAATCTTCTCAATTGAGAAGTAAATGACCGAAAATCTTAATTACTCAACAATTACTAGTGATTTTGCATCTAAAAACGGAAAAAGAATAAAAGTTCTGTGATTACTTATCAATATATTTTTGGTATGTAAATATAGCGAAATATTTAAATAGGGTTATTACATTTTCGGACTTCGCTTCGGGTCACCATATAATCAGAGTCGATGACTACAAAGTACGTAGTGACTAGTAATCAGGGTCGTTCTAATAGAAATAAATTCATAAAATTATCAAATTTACTTTGATTCATTAACATCTTCAGAAGGGTTCATCGACAAAACAGATGAACACATTGTCAAACCTAAACTTCAGATAAATCAGTATGCAAAAGCGACGAGGAAGAGAAATTAAAGAAAAGTGTAAATTATTCTATCTTTTTCCACAATATGCAAGTCATCAAGCTTTCTGTAAATATATTGTACAAACAACAAATTTTGACACTCTACTCTGTAAAATGGAGATCACATAACACCAAACCCCCATGTAAAACTCGGTACAAAAAAAATGGAAGATACAAACAAGTGAAGAAGAAACAAAATTGGCTACGGAATGCAGACATCGTCATTAAACCTAACTAGTGTGAGATAGAACGAGCTGGATAACGAAGCAGATGTAATATTTTACACAACTATGGCTGGCTGCTTCTTGTGCAACCTCCCTCTCAACTGTCTGATCTTCGCGTCTACTCTTGCAGAGAACCCGATCTTTGTTTCTTGTCGTGCTTTTGATCGTTCCCTTCTCCACATACGTTGATCTTCTACATCTTTCTTGTAAAATTTGATCTCTTGAATAATATGGTGATCCATGGGATTGAATGCTCGTTGAAAAGAAATGTGAAACAGGTAAGGAAGATTACAAGCGGTCGTTACTAGGAGAGTGACTACCCAGTAAATGGGTGCTGGAGCTAAAGCTTCGACGAGGATTTTGTAAGCATTCCCAGAGATGAGAGGTGAAGTCATACCGTAAAGTAGGAGAAACACGTACCAAGTGCAGATACTGCCCCATACAATTACGTGCTGGATCCACGTGAAATGGCTCATGGTAAGTGCAATTTGGCAGTTAACAGCCCAGATGATGCACGTGAACATCGTCGTCCCAACAGCAGCCATGTCAGCGGTTTGACCTCCACTATGGAAAGCTTGATCATAGAAGATGTTTATGTTGAGGAAGAATATGACTAGAGATGAATAAAGACCATTGCCCATCCACCCAAGTATTCTATACCAGTCGAAGAACAAGTTTTTTGGTCCTTGCTGATAAAGTGCTGGGAACTGCAAAAAAACGAAAATAGAAATAGATAAGCTTGACTATGGAAGAGAGAGAGAGAGAGTTTAGTTCCACCATGTCATAGTTGAGGAACCACTAAATGGATGACCTATCTGTGTGTCGGTTTAAGACAGTTAGGACTCCAACTAATGACATGGGTGGATCTTCTTGACTCATGTTCAATAAGGTTCAACTAAATTAAGCTTTAGAGAGGGACAAAAATTAATTCCCTGAGCTATTTCTTTAACTAACCTCTAGGCATATTTCAGAAGAAACATCCTGCTCAAAAACTCCAAGTGAAATGACGGGTAATGAGGTAAGAATAACATTGAACAGTAGCATGTACCAATCGTCATATACTGCCTGCCCCGAGAAACCAGCGTATGCTTCGAAGTAGAAGAGGGTGAGGCCGAAAGCTATATTCTTGTAGAAGAAATAACATACCTGATTGAAATTGATACAGCTTAATGAATATTAGTTTTTACCTAAGTGAAATTTTATTAACAAGAATAAGAGGAAAATATGAAATTCTATTCTCACCATCTGTGCAATCCTCTTATAACACCAGTGCCCATGGACAACTAGAAGTCTTTCCAAGAACCGAAACTGAGATATCGAGAAGTCACTAGCCATTACTGCCTGCAGGATGTAGAAAAATTAGTGACCTCCATATCAAGAGCATAGATTTGCATCAGCAGGATAATGATGGATTTTTACTCTTTATGCCAGAGATAAAGTCTGATTAGGTCGATCATGTAGTCTTTAGAGTATAGCTTTTCAGACGTAATAAGGAACTGTAGTGATTTAAAGTGAATGACAGATATTGTTTCACACTACAAAAAAATCATGAGATCATTCTTCCTTCTATCCTGATTTACAAGATACTTGAGTCAGCGAAGAATTTCAAACCTGCATTCCTTCTACCCCGCTAATGCCAACACCAATGTCTGCCTCCTGTATCATACCAACATCATTTGCTCCATCACCAACTGCTAAAGTAGTTTTCTTAGTTCCTTCTTTCACCAATCTCGTTACCTAATTGACACCCGAATTGAAAAACACAGATTAAGCTATTATTTTGACAAATATTAGTTATTATAATCACAATCTAATAAAGGTTAAACAAGTCCTACCATTGCTTTCTGCTTTGGAGATACTCGACAACATATGACCGATGCACAATCAACTGCTAAGTTCAAGAATTGATTTTTTATTTCATCCTCTAAAGCATAAGTTAGAGTTTTCCCGTCGATAATTAAGGCAAAAGCAGCATGAGGGTCCTTTTCTAGTTTGACCATTTGAGATCCATTAGTAATTTGCATCAGAATGTTTTCTCTGATGGCCTGCTCAAACAAAAGACAGCAACAAGGCCAATCACAAAATCAATTCCAACTTTCATTTTGTTTCTCTTTATTCTCTTTCTATCGTTATGATGAGATAGCCTTTCAGGAAATAGACTCTCTATAAAAGCAATGAAAAGATTAGGTACCTTCTTAACATCTTGGGCTATTAAATCTGTATTCATTGTTGTTATGCATATCTGTTTCATGCCTTGCCGAAGTAAACTGCATGCAAATCTGCATTACATAAACCAACATTTCCTATTAGCGATAGTCATTAATAAGTCTATGAAATGATTTTGCAATTTAGAAAAGAAGAACGAACCCAATGTTGATTGCAGTTTCCATCTTATCCCCTGTCAGAACCCAGATCTTAAGACCAGCTTGTGCTAATTTATCTATGCACTGAGGCACCTACAAGGAGAAAAATAAAAATATTTATCTATGCACTGAGGAACCTACAACTGAGCCCACCACTCATATTTGCATAAATATAAAATAAATACTTACTCCTGCTTGCAATTTGTCCTCTACGGCAGTGGCACCTACAAGAATCAAATCCTTTTCCATTAAATCTGCGACCCGTTCAAGCATAGCCTCTCTTTCGGCACCAATTGTAGTCTTTGCCTTTTGAAATTCAGTGTTCCAAGCAACATATTCGGACTCCTCAAGTTTTTTATATGCAAGTGCCAATGTTCGCAACCCTGATTCTCCATATTCATTAAGATGCTTATTTGTATCCTCCTCGTACATTTTCCCATTTTTGGCTAACCGCTCAAATATGATGCTGAATTTTTAAATAGAATTTGTCATGAGTTCTTGAACGAAAACAACATCAACATAGATTTAGCTAATCGAATCAAAATAATCAATCAGATGAGTAATTAAGATAAGTTAAGGGTTTAAGATGAAGAAAATCCCGTCCTCACGGAGAAAGAATCATGTATGTAAACCTTATTACTAGGCAAGTAACACTAATTGGAGCGAAGAATGTTCGTTGAATAACCAAAACCACATGATCATAGGTAGAATAGTAGTTAGACAAGAATCAGACCTGTCTGCACCTTTGCACAAAAGAAGAATTTGTCCATCTTCGTCTTGAACAATCACAGACATTCGCTTCCTTTTGCTACTGAACTCCAATAAATTAAGAATCTTGAATTCCCTGGAATTGTTTAAGCAAATACAAATATGTCAAGAATCAAAACAACAAATAAAGTACAACCTAATCATAATGATGCTTTTCAAAATCCAAACCTTTCCACTGGGTGAGAGGAAGAATATCTTTCTCTAATAACAACGCTACTTTGCGTTCTTTTACAGAATTCAAATCCAAATTCTCTAGCAGCAATCAGAAAAGCTCCTTCATCTGGTGACTCCGCTTCATAGTTGAAACTGCCAGTTTCCTCATTTAGCTCAGGAACTGCTGTTTGACAAAGTGCCAGTATCCGAAAGAACAACATAATGGTGTTTGCATTTGGTTCATTTAACCAATTCCCATCCATGAGACGGTGGTCCTCGAAGCTGAAACCTTTTATAGGTTTACGTTGATCTTTAGAAGTAATTATTCTGTGAAGTTCAATTTCTGAAGCTTGGATATCACTTCGTCGGATTTCCCATGAATCACTTGCCCTCCTTGTAGGTGTTGGAGTTTCTGAATTCTGATCATTAGCCATCTGCTTTTGTGCAGCAATTTCAACTTCACTAGAACGCAAACCATAGGAAACTCCGGCAATGGAACACTTCAGAAAGTCCATCTGATTACATGTCAGAGTGCCCGTCTTATCTGAGAGGATTGTATCAACCTGGCCTAACTCTTCATTCAAGTTTGATGTCCGTGCATCTGCAGTATGCCCAGACTCTTCATCATACATGTGCCGATCTTTATTAATGAATGAAGCTTGCAAGACTTTGACAACCTCAATAGAAACATAGAGTGAGATGGGTATCAAATACCCATACAGGATGAGAGCTGTGACCAGATGATAAAATCCAGATGTATTGGGTTTTGATGGATTATACAGACTCGTGCCATTTTTTGGTTGCAAGTACCATGACTCTGACCCGTATTTTATCTTCACAGCAAAACCTATCGAGCTAATCACGGATATTAAAACAAGAACAGCGAAAAGAAAGTAAATAACTTTGTCCATTTTCTTTTCAATTGTACTCCTTTTAGAGGGCGATTTGGTCGAGTTTTGCATGACTTTGCTATCATGGCCAGTATAAATCGCCACTCCATATACATAAGCAGTGTTTCTAAGCTTAGAATCTCTGAGAAGGATCTGATTTGGATCAAGAGCATACAGTTGACGTTCATACTCGAAATTACCTACAAAAGTGTAGAGATTAGGATTCGGGTCTTCACATCTGATTGTTCCAGTAAAATCCTTGAAAGCATCATCGTCATCTAACGACAAGGTTACCTCCAAAGATCTCTTTACCTTCAAGTTTGTTTCACCATCCAAATTCATTGTCTCCACATAGCAAATCCCGTCATCATAGCTTGAAGATAGTAAAAGTAAATCTGCAGGAAAAAATTGATCTTTTTCCACTTTCACCACATCACCCACCCGAATTTTTTGCCATGGTTTGTAACTGAACTCACCATCTCCTTTATGGGTACTAATTTTTCGTCCATTAACCTTCACATCCTGCATAAATCTACGCCAATCTTCCAAAGCTTCTTTAGCCATACTCAATCCCACAACAAAGGCTAGAGGTGCAATCATACTGACAGCACTGAACGGACTAACAGGTGTTAATGACAAAATTGCAGCCATAAGGAAGTATATGTTAGCAACACGACGGAACTGCTCAAAAATTGCTTTGGGTAGAAATGTAATAGCATTATATTTCGTTGTAGATATCCCATTTCTTGGGTACTTCAAAGGCTTTTTCTGGTGGAGGCGTGGTTGATTACAATAAACCAGTCGCGAGAAACCTGGGCCTTGGAGGGTATTAAGACCATCAGTTTCTATAACATCGGGCCTAAAACAAGAGAACGTATAGAGTTTGCTAAACCGGAGTTTCCCCTTCATCCTGCTTCTGCGCGCCATCTTTTAGCGTAATTCAGCTCAAATGATCATCTAATCATCAACAAGCATCCAGCTGCAAATCAAGACTTATATTAACTACTGTAGAAACACAAGGAGTTATGGATGAATTATTCCTCCTAACAACTCTGAATGCCCAATTCCCATTGAACAATACCTTGTTTTCTTGCAAAAGAAAATCTCAAAATTTTTCAAACCCTCAAAATTTATCAAACTTCATCCATCAATCACCATGAAACTTTCAGTATCTGATCAAGATTTTAAGTGGTTTATACCAATTTGACTTATCTCTAGCTCTAGCATTTAAAATGCTTCAAATTTTGGACTTTGTCAACTTTCTATCCAGATCTAAGAAAAGTTCCAAACAGAAGTAGACAAAGATTTAAAAAGGGTAATCAAATTTTCAATCAAAGAACAAAACCCATGTCTCTTATCAAGAATCAAAACCTAAAAAGAAAAAGAAATTGACTAAACTTCATAAAGAATCAAACAAAGATTCTAAATAGATATACCCAAAACAATAAAATTTTGGTTCTTTTTACCAAACAAATCTAAACTAACAGCATAAATCAGCTAAGTAAGACATTAAAATGCTTAAAGATGAGTGAAGAGTGTGTGTTACCTGGAATCAGACACAACAAATACTCCATAAAAGGAGTAATTAACTTCTTCTTCTTCTTCTTCTTCTTCAATTTTTGAGATATATTTCAAGAATCAAAATGACCAGAAGCTTTTCTTATCAGATCATTCAGTTTTGATACCCAATTAGATTAAATTGGGATCCTGGGCGGTCTTTATTTCTCTCTCTCTAAACTCTCTCTCTCTCTCTCTCTCTCTAAACTCTTTCTCTCTCTTTCTAACAGGATTTTCTTTGCCGTTTCACTCTTGTAAAGAACTCATTTTAGTTTTCTTTTACTTTCCTTTATTTGTTTTTTTATTTTGATTTTAGTTGTAATTTCCTCTTCTTTCTTTTTGAAAGTTTTGAAGTCATGACAAGAGTTGACAAGTCAGCACACGGCACACTGAATTGACAAGAGAAAACCCAGTCTTCGTGGGTCTTACATAGTCTGAGTTGGCAAATGGCTAGTCATGAAATGTGATTTGTAAATGGATTTTCCAAGTCTTAAATTGATTATTGACTGTTAAATAAGTTCCTCTGGCCTACTTCACTGTCTTTGTTTCAAATTTATATTTAAAGAGTTGAAAGTTTCATCCAACCACTAACACTAGCCTTTGGCTATTGAGTTAATTACGTCCCCACCACTTCTATGAGACTGAATGAGAGTAAAAGATATTTGCGTGTACGAACAATCTATTTGACCAGGGGCAGTTCAGAATTCGACGAGACTACTTAGAGTCAGTTATGATCGAACTTTCATTTGTAATATCTATGGTGTATGAAGATACAATGCAAGACAGTTTTCAAGGAAAAATGTAAGTTTGTAATTTGTGATTATCACACATTTATCTTTGTTTTCCAATTAACTTTACAAGGTAAAAGAATGAGTCACTTAAATAATTTAGCTACAATAATGATAATGGACTTTTTGTAAGATAATTTATTTTGAAGAGTGTAACCGAGCGACATAAGGGCTTTTCTTAGAAAATTCTCTATAAATCTTTGGAAACTATTAATACAAGAAAGTAGGATTCATGAGGTTCAATCTTAGGCCATAAAATCATCTCCACTAGACATTATAAAATAATCTCTAAAAGTCCTAGTTGTCAAGTGTGAATTGGGATTCTCTTTCCTAAGTGTTAAAATCGAGACGCTCTAAAAAAAATTTGTCTCGAATGGAGATCTCTAAAATAACTCTACTTAATACACACAACACTCTTAAATTCAACTGAAAAAAAATACTAAAAAACAAAATTTTCTATTGGTTCAAATTTTAGATGGGCACTTAGAGAGTCTCAAGAAGACAGTATAATTTTGGAGTATCTCTCTTAAGAGTTTCTATATTAAAATCTCTACAAATCTTAAGTGGCACTCTAAGTTTAGAGTTTAAATGTCTCACTGGAGACGCTCCAACAAAAGAAAGTTTTACCAGTCGAGTTAGGTGAGTATTGATCAGGACATAATTCTGCCCCGGTATTAAATAGACAAAAAAGTTGTTCAACAAAAAAAAAAAGACAAAAAAGTGAGGAGTTGACAAGTCAGCACACAACACACCGAATTGACAGAGAAAATTACCTAGTCTTTGTGGGTCCTACATAGTCTGAATTGGCAAACGGCTAGTCGTGAAATGGTATCTGTAAATGGGTTTCCAAGTCCTAAATTGATTTTCTCAACAAAAAAAAAAAAAAAAAAAAAAGTCCTAAATTGATAATTAACTGTTAAACAAGTTCCTCTGACCTACTTCAATATCTTTTTTTTAAAATCTATATTTAAAGAGTTGAAAGTTCCATCCAATGACTAACACTAGTCTTTTTCTAATAAGTTAATTACGTCCCCACCACTTCTATGAGACTGTATGAGAACAAAAAGTGTTTGCGTGTACTAGCAATCTATTTCATCAAGGGCACACTCAGAATTCGACTTCATCAAGGGGACAATCAGAATTCGACGAGACTACTTAGACTCACTTATGATTTATTGTAATGTCAATGGTGTATGAAGATACAATGCAAGACAATTTTTAAGGAAAAACATAAGTTTGTGCTTTGTGATTATAAAACGTTTATCTTTGTTTTCCAATTAACTCCACAAGGCAAAAGAATGAGTCATTTAAACAATTTGGCTACAATAATGACAACAAACTTTTTGTAAATTATATAAGTATGAAGGAAGAAATTGCATGTTTTTATAAATCTTTGTCAATTTTTCCGAAATCTTTAAAATTAAATTGTTTGGGAAGACTTTTTTTTTTGTTGAACTAATTGTTTGGGAAGACTTGAACTACAAAAAAAATAAAAAAGTATTATGTGGTTAGAAGGAACTAACAACAAAGAAGGTAATCTATTTTAAGCAGATTTTCTCATTATCGTGGGAGTTCGCAAGAAAATCAAAAGATAATCTATTTTGGAGAGTGTGACCGAGCAACATAATTGTTTCTCTTAGAAAATTCTCTATAAATCTTTGGAAACAAATACTGTATAACAAGAAAATAGGATTCTTGAGGTTCAATCGTAGGTCATAAAAGCATATCTATTGGACAATATAATTTTTTTTTTAAAGTCCTAGTTGTCAAGTGTGAATTAAGATTCTCTTTCCTAAGTGTAAAAATAGCGACATTCTAAACTGTCTTTTTGTCTCCTATGAAGACCTCTAAAATAACTCTACTTAATGCACATGTCACTCTTAAATTCAACAGAAAAAAAAGGTACTCAAAAACAAAATTTTCTATTGGTTAAAATTTTAAAGTGACATTTAAAGAGTCTCAAGAAGACACTATAATTTTGGAGTGTTTCTCTTAAGTGTTTCTATGTTAAAATCTCTGCAATCTTAAGTTGCATCATAAGTTTAGAGTTTGAAATAGACACTTAAACAAAATAAGCTTTTACCAGTAGAGTCAAATGAGTGTTGGTATTGGTCATGACATAGTTCCGCTCCAGTATTAAATAAATAAAAAAGTGATTTTAATTCTTTTTCAAAAAAGTTTTCAAGTAGGAGTTGACAAGTCAGCACACGACACACCGGAATGACAGAGAATACCTAGTCTTTATGGGTCCTACATGGTCTGAGTTGGCAAACGACTAGTCGTGAAATGGTATCTATACATGGGTTTCCCAAGCCCTAGATTGATTATTAACTGTTAAACAAGTTCCTCTGGCATACTTCAATATCTGTTTTGTAAATCTATGTTTAAAGAGTTGAAAGTTTCATCCACTGACTAACACTAGTCTTTTGCTAATAAGTTAATTACCTCCCAACCACTTCTATGAGACTGTATGAGAGCGAAAGGTGTTTGCGTATACTAGCAATCTCTCATCAGGGGCACAATCAGAATTCGACGAGACTACTTAGAGTTAGTTATGATTAAACTTTCATTTGTAATGTCTATAGTGTATGAACATATAATGCAAGACAATTTTGAAGGAAAAAATATAAGTTTGTCTTTGTGATTATCACACGTTTATCTTTGTTTTCCAATTAACTTCACAAGGTAAAAGAATGAGTCATTTAAACAATTTGGCTACAATAATGACGATAGACTTTTTGTAAATTATATAAGTACGAAGGAAGAAATTGCATGTTATTATAAATATTTGTCAATTTTTTCGAAATCTTTAAAATTGAATTGTTTGGGAACAGCTAGAAAAAAAAAAGTATTATATGGTTAAAAGTAGAACTAACAAGAAAGAAGGTAATCTTTTTTAGCAGATTTCTTCATTCTCGTGGGAGTTCGCAAGAAAATTAAAAGATAATTTATTAGGAAAGCATCTCCACTGGACACTGTAAAAAAATCTCTAAATATCCGAGTTGTCAAGTGTGAATTGAAATTCTCTTTCCTAAGTATTAAATAGAGTCACTCTAAACTTTTTTTTGTCTCTAATGGAGATCTCCAAAATTACTCTACTTAATACACATGTCACTCTTAAATTCAACAGAGAAAAAGGTACTCAAAAACAAAATTTTCTATTGGTTAAAATTTTAGATTGGCATTAGAGTGTCTCAAGAAGACACTCTAATTTTGGAGTACTCTCTCTTAAGTGTTTCTATATTAAAATCGCACAAAATTATAAGTGGCACTCTAAGTTTAGAGTTTGAATGTCTCACTGGAGACGCTCTAACAAAATAAACTTTTACCAGTAGAGTTACGTGAGTGTTGGTATTGGTCATGACATAGTTCTGCCCCGATATTAAATAGATAAAAAAGTGATTTGAATTCTCTTTTTTTCTTAAGTTTTCAAGTAGGATTAGACAAGTCAGTACATGACACACCAAATTGACAGAGAAAACCTAGTCTTTATGGGTCCTACATAGTGAGAGTTGGCAAACTACTAGTAGTGAAATGGTATCCGTAAATGGGTTTCCCAAGTCCTAAATTGATTATTAACTGTTAAACAAGTTCCTCTTGCATACTTCAATATCTGTTTTGTAAATCTATGTTTAAAGAGTTGAAAGTTTCATCCACCGACTAACACTAGTCTTTTGCTAATAAGTTAATTACATCCCCACTACTTCTATGAGACTGTATGAGAGGAAAAGGTGTCTGCGCGCACTAGCAATCTATTTGACCATGGGCAGAATCAGAATTCGACGATACTAACTTAAAGTCACTTATGAATAAACTTTTATTTATAATATCTATGGTGTATCTAGATACAATGAAAGAGAATTTCCAAGGAAATATATTAGTTTGTGCTTTGTGATTATCACTCGTTTATCTTTGTTTTCTAATTAACTTCACAAAGGTAAAAGAATGAGGCATTAAGAAATATGGCTACAAGTATGACAATAGATTTTGTGTAAATTATATATGTTCGAAGAAAAAAATATATCTTTGTCAATTTTTCTAAATTTTTTAAAATTGAATTGCTTGGGAACACTTAAACTAGAAAAAAGAAGAAAGCATTATGTGGTTAAAAGTAGAACTAATAAAGAGGATAATTTATGGGTTTTTTTAGGCCAAAACCCCATTTATTTAACTATATTAGGGAGACACCCCTAAAAACATTTTCGTTTAGGCGTTAACCCCCAAAGTCTATTTTCTGTTTAAATAGCGGTGAAGTAGTGGTCGTGCGAATCACATGCTCGCCTACTGGCCAAAATACCGCCGTTCTAATTTTTAGTATATGCCCCCATTTATTTAGTTATATTAGGAGTACACCCCAAACCAAAATACCACTTGGAGCTTCACAACCACCTATTTCTCAAGTATCTTCTTCCTCTCAACCATCAACTTCACAACCTGTAGTATCTTCTTCTTCTTTTGGAATAAGTGATGCTTTCAATATTAAAAATTTTAGTATAAAATCCAAATTTTTCTTCAGTTGTGGATTTGCTGAATCAAGCAAATGGATTCTGGTTTCAATCTGGAGTTCACCAATTTCTTTTTTTAGCTATTCTTTATTGTGAACTTGGGTTCTGTTTTTTGCTCTGAATCTTGGTTAGCTGTTGAAGGACAATTTGAAAATCGATTTAACATGGATGAATTTCTTCCTCGGTTTCTTTTTCTTTGATTGCTTCTCCTTCTTCTTCAATTTCTTCTACTTCTTTTCTAGATTTCAATTCTTCTCTAGCAAAATCTTCTAAGATTTTATCTTTTCTTCGAAACCCATGTCTAAACATGACTAAAAGATTCAAGATCAGATTTTTGTGAGAAACAATTATAAAATAGAGACTTTTGAAACCAATTACACTATTTTTCTGTACAACTACTACTAGTTGTTTTTCTATTCTTTTTTGGGTTCTGTTTGGTGGATATTATAACTTGAACTTGACCATACAAGTAATTTTTGGGTACAACTACCTCGGACTGGTAAAGACACGATCTACCCTATCATCGTAGTACAAGTGACGCCTCGGCCAGAGTCACTCGCGCTGATTGGCTCTAGCTCGGGAAGATTTTTACCCAATCTATAACCGAACCTCAGACTTATCAGACAGAGAACGTAACAAGGGTGAACCAACTAGAGTCACTCGTGGATTGGATCTAGCTCTGGCCTCTGGCTAGGGGTGAACATGACCCAGTCTATGGGCGAACCTCGGAGTTAGTGGTTCGATATGTAGCTAGGGTGATTCAAGCGATCGTGAGATGGGAAGGTATTGGCTAGGGATAAAACTATTCGAATAGACAAAGTATTTTGGTTGGGGGTGTAGGCCTAATATAGCTAAATAAATGGGGGTCATATACTAAAAATTAGGACGGGGATAGTTTGGTCAGAGATCGAGCATGTGATTCACACGACCACTACTTCACGGCTATTTGAACGGAAAATGAGCTTTGGGGTTAACGCCTAAACGAAAATGTTTTTAGGGGTGTCCCCCTAATATAGCTAAATAAATGGGGGTCACTCTCTAAAAACTAATATTTTATTTAGCAGATTTCCTCATTATTTTGGTCGTTCGCAAAAAATTTGAAATATAATTTATTTTGAAGAGTGTAACCGAGCAACATAATAGTTTTTCTTTGGAATTTTTCTATAAATCCTTGGAAACAAATAAAACAAGAAATAGGAGTCTTGAGGTTCAATCTTCGGTCATAAAAGCATCTCCACTGGACACCATAAAAAATCTCTAAAAGTCCTACTTGTCAAGTGTGAATTGAGATTCTCTTTCTTAAGTGTTAACATAGAGACACTATAAAAGCATCTCCACTGGACACTATAAAAAAACTTTTACCAGTAGTGCTAGAGATCTCTAAAATAACTTTACTTAATAATTATGTCACTAAAAGAAAAAAATAGCCTAAAAGTAAAATTTTTTATTGGCAAAGTTTAGAGTAGCAAAAAGACACTCTAATATTGGAGTGTCACTTTAAAGAATCTCTATATTAAAATTCTATGGTACTCTAGGTTTAGAGTTTAAATGTCTCATTGGAGACACTCTAACAAAAGAAACTTTTACCAGTAGTGTTAGGTGAATGTTGGTGTTGTCATGACATAGTTCTGCCCCGATATTAAATACATAAAACTGAATTTTATCACCGTATAAAACTACAACAATTAAGAATAACAATACTAAAAACAATTATTGTAACATTAGGTTAGATATCATTATAAAATATCATTATACTAAAAACACTCTCGTGGATGATATTGATATATACCTTTTAAGGACAATACCATCAGAACACTCTCCTGGACGATATTGGTATATACCTTTTAAGAACACGTTTATTTAGTGGGATTAAAATAGACTTACAAGGATAATTAAATTAATAATGTCACTTTGACTAATAAGATTACTTTATTTTAGTCTTTAGTTTGACTAAGAAATTTTTTTTTTTTGATGAGCAAGTTTGACTAAGAATATCCTTAACAAAAAAAAAAGTTTGACTAAGAATATAAATATGATTTCTAACACATTCATAATTTATTTATAATGTGGAGATATAATTGCAAAACGTTGAAATCTTGGTCTTATAGAGAGCATAAGGTGCACACCACGTCTTGCACTCTACGAATTTGACCAACTAATCATAATTATCATACCAATAGACTTCTTTGAGGTTATGGCTGGAATTTATTAGGCTCCACGATAATAATGTAAAATAAAAAACATTGCTACTCATAAAATTAAAATACCTCCATGTCTCTCTATTGTCGAACATGATACTTGGCATGTTGACGAAGCTGGTATTTGGCGGTCATGTCGAGCTAGACTTCGTTGTTGATGCTTTAATCCAACAAATTTTTATTAAAATTAATTATGAATATTTTATTTTGGTAAAAAGTGATTAATTAATTTTTTATAATTTTCAGTTTTTAGGTATATTCATAATTTGCAAGAGCTTGCAAAAGGGTTGCGACAAATTGAAAAAGGATTGCAACAACTTGCAAAAGAATTGCAACAAGTTATAAAAGAGTAGCGACAACTTTACAAAAGGGTTGCAATAGATAACGTACAAAAAGGTTGTGACAGGTTGCGAAAGGATTGCGTTCACTTGCAAAAGGATTGCGAAAACTTGCAATAATATTGTAAAAAATATTGAGTTTTTAATTAAACAAGATACAAATATTTAGATTTTTGGGTTTTTAACTACACTACCAAACTTGTCTCTTTATTAACTTAAAAATACTTAAAACTGAATATTCGACTTAATTTCCTGTAATCCGAAAATCTAGTCCTTTTTGAGTTTAGTGGCTCAAGAATGGCAACTACAATTTCTAATCCGATAAGAATCTTTATTTGGAAGTGCGCTTCAAATAGGGTTAAAGGACTAACTCGGCCTTGGCAAGCTTTTTGGATTTAGGCGCCAATGATGCAGCTTGGCCAAATGTGGTCAGCTACTGTCAGTGATTAGTAGTAAATTATAAATTATGTACGCCACAAGACTTGTCTTACTATCTAGACTTGTTTTCCTGTGGTTGGATTGAAAATTACTTTTTTTTTTTTTTTGAAAGGATTGAAAATTACTTGATAAAGAATTTTCCATGTATCATCGTAATACTTGCTCAAACGTGCGCATTGTTGAAATTTGAAATTAAAATACTGTGAAGTATTAAGTCAACAATATAAATATTTATGTCTAAAATAAAAAAAACTAAGTTTGTAACTAAAGCAAACGAATTCAACCTTTAAATGTCTATTTTAAATGTTTCTTTTTTAATCCTAATGTTGTTTAAAATATACAATTTAGATGTCTCTGCTCAATCCTAAAGTTCGATTTTGCTTGGGAAATTGAGCTATCTTCCTTTTGATTAGGGTGATACTATTAAGATTTGGTTAATTCAATATCATTTGATAAGACAAGATTTGCATTACCCATGGATCGAAATCGCCATCAGAGGTAGAGCCTTCAGATTTAACTTCAAATCTTGAAAGACACCGTTTCGCATTCTCTGCCCACTCGAGTCTGTGTAACTTCCTCGTGATCTTGAAGAATGAAAACGCCTTGTCCCCTATTTTGCACAGGAATCGAGACAAGGAGGCAAGTCAGTAGGTCGGCCTTTGTACCTCTCTCTTTGTGGTTCGGCTCGACATTTCTAGCAAAGCGTTTATCTTTGATGGGTTGACCTCGATGTATTTGTGGTTGACCATGAAACCTAAAAACATGTTGGATGTTATTCTGAAGGCTCACTTCTCTGTGTTTAGTTTCACTTTATATGCTTGAAGCCTATCGAACACCATCGTCAAGTTTGGGATTAGGTATTCTCGGACCCTACTCTTGTCAGTCATGTCATTCAGAAGGCATTTCACGGTTTTCCAAATTTCTTCTTTGAAAATCTCGTTAATCAGCCTCTTCAAGGTAGCTATGGCGTTCTTCAAACCAAACGATATCCGTTCACAACAGTATAGTCTTCTGTATGTTATGAATGTTGTGTGCTCTTGGTCTGTGGAATGTGGCTATCTGATGGTTCCCGGTAAAGGCATTTACGAAAGTAAGTAGAGCATGTCCTTTTGTTGAGTCTACCAGATGGTTTATCTACGACAAAGGGAGGTTGTCTTTGGGACAAACTCTGTTCAAATTTTTGTAGTCAACCCACATTCTCCAGGTACTGTCCTTCTTCAGGACCAACACTACATTGGCCCCAGTCATATAAACTAGCTTCCCTGCGGTTCCCAAGGACGGAGCTCTGCGGATGGCCTTTTTGTAGGCTTTGTTGGCATTCTTCAATTTTATGCATTGAAGTTGAAGTGTTGAATTATTTCTCTTCTCTCCTCATCTCTCAGACTGAATTACTTTTTTTTGCTAGTGTTCCATCTCCAAACATTGTGTAGGAAGATTCGAGTGTGTTCGAAAGTTCTGAATGTTTTCAGATTCGTGACAACGAATGTGTGGAGTTGCTGAAGTGACAACCCTTTCCTCTAGCGCTAAAGTGATGATGTCGAAAAAGGTCTTGTTACCTTCAATTGAGTTGTTCCTCATTGTGGTTAGTGACTAGATTGGGTTACCTGCAAAGACACCCTGACGCTCACGTCAGTTTAATGTTGCAGTTTGAAAGTTAAAGACATATCAAAGCTCAGATCCATTTTCAAGACAAACATGTGGTGTTATCTAGGTTTGCATGGTGGTGGTAAATCACTTGTTTAATGAAGGCCACATGGTAGGGTCGTTAATGGGATCCTTCCGATCATGGTTGTGTGATCGTATCTTCTCGATACGGCAAGTGTATATTTGTCGCTATTTGACACCACGTAATCGACATTTCTGTTAGGCAATGCAGAGATCAGGGTGTCGAGCTTACTTCTGCAGACCTCCCATTTTGAGTGACAAAGCTCTTTCAGGTCTACCCTGCTATTCGTTTTACCTAAGTCTAGCTTAAGCGTATTCAAGGCCGACCCTGAACCTAGGGGGCCGCTTAGGCCCCCCAAATTTAAGGGCCCCCAATCTATATAACATTATAAATAGATAGTGTTATTATATGTATTTTCTTATTCACACATATATCAAGTTAAGTTTGTTTGGATAGTATAGTTGGTAGAGTAGTTGGTCAGAAAATGTAAGGTCTAATGTTCGACTCCTGTAAGATATATCATTTCTTAAATATCATAACAAAGACAAAGACTAATACGCCTAGAGCCCTCCAAAAATCAAGGTTGGTACTGAGCGTGTTCAGGGTTCCAGCAGGTGCTACCGAAGACAATTGATTGATTTCTTACTGGTCAAGGATGACTAGTATTTGGCTCAACAACTACACGAAACGATAAAAAAATGGATAAAATGAATGCAATCTAGCCGTGAGTAAGAAGCATTAGAAATAGAATGGAGTCGGTCAATGTCAAGATATTTTGCTTACTCTATTTTGAAACTTATTTGCCTGTGTGTGTGCATGCATACAATTTTTTGTTGAATATACATTCAGGTCAAGATGCTTCAAAATCGTTTTATATCCTGATTTGGATGTTCTCAAAACGAAAATCTTAATATTTTTCAGAACCAAACCTTGATTTTTTTTTTCGAGCAAACAGAGATCTGGAGAGAAATATGAAGCAGGAGAAAGAACTGGAGGGAAAGTCGGCTATATAGACTACAAGAAGAAGATAAACAACAAGAGAAACCAAAAACCCCATAATCTTTTTTTCGAGAGAGAAGATAATTTTATTGCTAGATGTCTCCAGTATAAAAAAAATGACTTAATTTATAATTTCGATATTATTTTGAACCCAAGTAGCAATTATACATAATACAATTGAATATTGGTCTACGGTCCTTATGAAGATAAGTAGACTTACTGTTATAATTATTATTGTTAGTATATACTAGTTTAACAACTATCATTGTTAATAATATTAAAATAATATTTTGTTACTTGATTTGTTAAAAAAAATATTACGGAAATTTCACAGATATTTCTTTCACAAAAAGTTTTTTCTACTACGTGTTTTGATCAAGAAATTAAATTTCAAAATACTTCGATCGAAATAAACAATATATTTTAATTTCCCTGTCTAGTATTTCCACCAAAATAATTTTTTTTTTTTTAAATTTTACAGAATTAAAATTTGTCTCTCCTCTCTCTGGTTATATCCCTTTCTAAATTTACAACTTCATAAAGAAAAAAGCTTAAGCCTCTTGATGCATAGGCTAAGAATACAAGCATCCAGTTTAAAGACAAATGTTTCTCAAGATGAGTCAATTCAATGTAAGAGACATTTATATACTCAATCCAATGTTTACAATGGGTAGACTCTTCAAATCTCCAAATATCCCATTCACTACCCTCCTTAACATTTGGTCAAACTTAGAAATATATTAGTACACTATGAGTCTAACAAAAGGGCATTGTGAATAGCATTGGCCCAAAGAAAAGGAAAAATATATTAGTACACTATGAGTCTAACAAAAGGGCATTGTGAATAGCATTGGCCCAAAGAAAAGGAAAAGGCAGAGTTATCCAAAATCTTGGATTGTGTGGAACATTGAAAACCACTTCTTTTTTATGTCTTTCTTGGACTAGAAGATGCCCCCACCTCAACCCCACTTCTTATAACACACTAGTATATAGCAATTTTTTTTTTTTTTGGAAGTCGACTACGATCAACGTATGTCGTTACATTTGGCATTGATACATCAAAGATGTGATACGCTCAATAACTACCCACACAAACGGAAACAGGACCGGGCCTATAGCCCAATAAGATAATGGCCTAAAGCCCAACTACATTATTTACACCCTAATAATCCCAA
>BEHA01002398.1:1939936-1953232 GCA_002897215.1 Eschscholzia californica subsp. californica | reverse complement strand
TATATGACTTTTGATTATAAATGGAATGAAACCTGAAAAGGAAAATATAAATCTGTAGATAAATGAAATTAAAAATTTGACAAAAAATAATGCAACATCTATCCAAAAAAGAAAAGAACTTTAAGATTTTAAGAAAATACCATACCTAAAACAAAAGAAAAAAACTCACAAAGAGAGAAAGTATTTAAAAAGAGGAACAAAAATATATTTGTAGAAAGAGAAAGAATTTATTTTAGATTTGAGAGAGAGAGAGATGGAGAGGATGACGGTGGATAATAGAATGTAGAGAGAGAAAGTGGAGAATAAAGTGTAGAGAGAGAAACGTGAAAAGCCGGATTTTTTTATGGCATTTCTGTAATTTCGGGGTGGCAATTTATGTAAATAAGAGTAAAAGGTTCCCTAGTGTTGTAATTTCCCACCATCATTTAATTATTGGACCTGCCCCTCATTCCTTGTGTGCAGTGGGCCTGCTTCTCTTTTTGGAGAAAGGAATGGGCCTTTTGCCCAACCTCTCACTAAAAATCAAATAACCAAAGATTCCACATTCTCTGGGATTTGAACCTGAGACCTCCAGGGATTTCTGGAGTTTATGTCAACACCTTGCAACCACTTGGGCTGCCAACCGTTGACATTTATATAGCAATTGAACAAGCTGCATTCATCTTTTTTTATTCCCTCAATCATAAATATAAAGAAATTCTAATTGGAAAAAAAAAAGCCGAGTTTATTATATAAAACAAGTAAGCTACATTATTTTTCTTCGTATCACCGATCATCATCGTTAGACTCTCTTACAAAACTAGGACATTAAGCGGGAGCAATTGAAACTTTATCAACTTCAACGATATATTCGAGTGTTGCCGATGGAGGTATTTGAATTCCTAAACCCAACTCTGCACCATTCTCTCCAAATCCTAAACTAGGAGGGACTATAACTCTCCTTTTACCTCCATTTTTCATTGACTTCAAAACATATTCTATCCCTTCACACATTCCTTTACTATAAGGCCTTGAACCCATTACAAGTGCTAATGGCTTCACATCTTTTTCGAATGTGTCAACGAATACTTCATTTTTGCCTTCAATTTTTCCTTTAAGATCGATCACTACTAAGTCTCCTTTCCTCGGCGTAGCTCCACCGCCTACTCTAATTTCATAGTACCTATTTCATTTTTACGAAAGATGAGAAAAAAGAACAAATTAGTAAGCTAATTTAGACTGTTTAATATGTAAACTAGTGAAGAAATAGCTTGTTTTCAAGTTTTACCTTATCCCATTAGGCAGTAAGACCTCTTCTTCTTTCTCTACATCCCTGCAAACAGAGATCAAACAGTTAACAGAGATGAATAATAATGTAACAAAGATGATATATATATATATATATATATATATATATATATATATGTAAGTGCTACTACTGGCCTAGTGTTTGCTTCCTCTTGTGAGACTTCGAGACGAGTTTTGATTTGTTCAGAAACTACACCAAAAACGAGAAAAGCAGCCCATGCAAGACCAGCACCAAGTCCAAACCGTCTCGTTAATGAAGAAGCTATCCAATCTGTGGACTCAACTTTGGGTTTTCTTTGTTTTTGTGAGTTGATAGATGTTGGAGGTTGCTGGTCCGACGAAGTTACACTGAGGGGTGACGAAGTTTGAGATTGAAGTTGTTGTGATGGTGGAGGTTGTGGGGGGTTGCGGTGTTGCAGGATTTGGTGGTGGTGGCGGTGGTTGTGCAGACGATGAGAGGTGGTGAATTCGGTTGACAGATTGAGAAAGTGCAGGTGGAGAACCAAAGAAGGTAGCCATTATTGCAGGTAGCTATGAAATTTCGGTAATGTGAATAAAAGAGAGAACAAGTACTACTTTAGTACCTTATCCTTCTCATGTGGTCTTCCTGCTCTCTTTCTATCTAGGGTTATCCATGGTTAATCTCACAGAACCGGAACCAACCCGTTACAGTTCATAACTGGTTTACCAAACTTCATCCTTTTGCCATCGGTTTTTAGCTAACTCTAAGAATTTCTTGTGTAAATGAACTGAGAACCAGAACCAAATAACAAACAGTGGTTCTGGTTCGCTGACGACGAACAGAATAGAACAGGGAAATGTAAAACTAGTTCCTGGGTTCAAAATCAACTGAACCAATTAAGATCTGACAAACCAATTTTCAGATGGCCAAATTTAATTAATGTACATCATTCATTACAAGCAAATAATATACACAATTGCCCTTTCATCAACAAGCCAAAAATACTAGACAGAAAATCAAAGAAAAGAATCATATCGTTTCAAACTGAAAAATAAGTTGGTCATGATCTTCGATCAATCTCTTTCTTTTGTTCTTACATTTAGCTCAAATGATTCAAGACAGACCCACATTCTTGTGATTCTGTCAAGGTTAACTGTCGGGTACTCGGGACGATGGAATTTTTCCCAATGGTTACCCTTCATCACGATCAACCTTCTGTGTCCTTCAATGAGCTCACCTTCTCCTGCCCACTGTTTCTCGGTCTAGGAACTTGGGAGCTTGTTATTGGCTTCTGTAATGGCTTCAAAGCTGCCATTATCTCCGTAAATGAAGGTCGTAATTTTGGATCTCTACAATTTTCCACCAAGAACGACGTTTTAAAACCTGTTAAATATGTTTAATTACATGTATAACTCCTGTACTATTCAGGAAAGCTTAATAAAAATAATACTTATGTTAACATTATCTGAATCCAACCTTGATCAATGGATATCAGATAAAATCATAAATTTTTCAAAGGAAGTGTTTAGTTCAAACAAAGAGTTATTTCGACTTAACAGGATTTCATAATTGAGAGTGGAAACTAACCAGAGAATACCCACTCGAGGCTATGGCAATTAATCTTGGGTAAGTCTGCCGAGAGGCGAGTTCTATATATTTTTTATCACTCTCATTAATTAGGATCAAGAAGAGCCCATGAACGAATAGTCTCGAAGACCAAAATGAGAACTAAGCAGTGATTAACAATCTTTGGGGTCGACCACCCTTCGTTGTAGTGGTAGGACATCCCTCTTAAGCCCATGAGGTCTTGGGATCGAGTCTCGGTGGAAGCAGTTTATCACCAAGAATTATCCCATGTAATTTAAGCACTAAATAAAGTAGATGTTGTCGGGCTTTTGGCTCTTTGTTGTCGGGCTTTAGGCCTCTTTAATTAATGGTTTAACTTAGGCGGTTATCGTGCTCATCACATCTTAATAATGTATCAATGCCTCGTAACAACTAACATAGATCGTAGTCGATTTCTCAAAAAAAAAAAACAATCTTTGGGTATTTCACGAAGACGTGGATATCAGTTTATTAAGGTTGAAAGAGTTGGAGATATTATGCTTACGTTTGCCAGCATTTCCTTATAATGTCTGCAACAACAGGATCCATGTCATTTGGAACATCAAGACGACGATGCTGAAATCCGACAGCTCCAACAACTTGCATGGGGTTCATCCCTCCCCATGGTTGTTGCATAGTTGTGAGCTCCCATAATATCACTCCAAAGCTATAAACATCACACCTGCAAAGTTCCGTACCGGTTTCTGTAAATGAGTTGAAATACTAAAAATATTTCAAACTACAACTGAAGCTCAAACTTTCACAGCAAAAAGAAGCAGACGTACTTTTCGTCTGAAGGCTCATTGCGTAAAACTTCAGGAGCCATCCATTCAGCCTGTGAAGAGAACGAAAAAAAAAAATTCATGCTAACGAGAACCTAATTTAATAAGAAGGGGATATCGATTGTCAGTTAGAAATAGTCCCGCATCAACAAAGGGTACTGTCATAATCATGATATATTATCGAGGATCTCCCACTCATTGTCAATTTGTTTTGACCTGGATGTCCACAAATTTAAGATGGAGTCAGATCTAGGCCTACGTATAATAGGCCCACCTACACATCAATGTGCTCCATGTCACCCAACAAAAAAGACATGTGGGGTTCGAAGAAAGCTACACGTGAGGGGGAATGTGAATAGTCCCACATGGATAAAGAACAGTCTCATGATTAACAATATAATATAGGGCCTCTCCGCTCATTGGCCATCGCTAATTGGTCCTGAGTTGGACGTCCAACAACTTAACAAGTACCGCTATAGTTAATGAAACAACCTGGAACAGAATATGTTCCAGCAGTTTCCCGAACATCAATGAAAATGAAGTGCCTCATTCGTATGCCTCAATGACTACTACAATAACAGACATAAGAGAATTCTATATGGCTTACCGTTCCAGCAGTTGACCTTGAAGATAGAAATGTACTATGCTTCATTCTTGATAATCCGAAATCACAGACCTTGACAACCCAATTTTTATCAACAAGTAAATTTGGCGACTTCAAATCACGATGAACTATTACTGGTGTGCAAGTGTGCAAATAGTTCATACCCCGGGCCTGAATATCCAGTTATAAATGATAAAAGTTACTCAAATAACCAGGAACCACCCACTCATCAAGTTTATTATTAAAAAGTATTTGAAAAGAGGGGTGATTATGATGGATCATACAACATCTAGAGCCATCCTCATACGCCTCCTCTCATCCAATTGAGTGCTCGGGTGGTGAATTAACCTGTACAAACTACCTCTGCAAGAGAAAAAATATTAACAATTCAATTCCAATAACAGATTCTAAAATATTAACAAAACCATGCCCTAAATAAATAGTGATACATAAGTACATCCATGCAAAGGAAAAAACTAAGTAAAAGCGAATTAAACTACAAAAATGATAACCTAGTTCCTCTTCCTTCAAATCAAATATCGTTTTAGTCACTCATATAAAAGGATGAACAGATTTAAGGCACCTTCACTTGTTAATTTCATTATACACAATAGATGGAATATTTGCAGCATAACTTTAACATTTTATCAATTTAGACCAGGCAATCACACACAAAGTATGAACAATATTATTAACCTATCACAAGAATATACTTTAAAAAAGCACGAGGAGAACGGAACTCTTGCACGATCAAGAAAAGCAATATTTGCATTTTAAGCCAATAAAGAAACCAATCTTAGATTACGAATCAACAACATAAAGTTATCAGTTGACTCATAGTAAACACATCGGAAACCATTCAAATTCCTATAGTTTCAACCTGTGTAACAGGAAGATTACTCTTCCGGATATTGACATGTCGGAAATTGAATTCTCGTATTAATTCAAATTTAAAAAAAAAAAAAAAAAATCTCGTATTTGACACTCGGTCCACTTGCATACTCATGCCCAATACTTTTAAATTTTAATAATATTGGCGGTACGATTTCAGATTTTATGTGCATTTTCTGTGACTTGTGTAAATTGGTGCTAAGACTGTACAAATATTAAACACCAGACTAACTTAGCATCTTTTGTATTCTTCAAGCGGCAGGATTGACCTAAAAGTATTAAAGTAGAAAATGCTAAACCAAGAAAATACAAGAACACCAATATCCCATAATGATCTTTTTGTCCCCATATCTGCAACATCGCACCGGCATTAGGGGCGGATACATGTACCTATGTCCTTTTTGTATAGGTCTCAACGACATCCCGTGCATGAATTAACCAAGAATTGTGTGGAAACACTCATTGAGAATACAGAAATCAGTACAAATATATATGACTTATAAACCAACATACCTGGGAAGAAATTCTGTGACAATTGAAAGATTTGGAGAGCGGGTGACAGCTCCCATGAAGAGCACAACATTTGGATGTCGCAATCTTTTCATTATCCGGACCTTGAGAAACACAAAATTGTATGAATGTTCTAAATCTTTTACCAAGCACCAAGTGCATAATTCGCGCATCATTTTTTTGTTCGCGTTTGTGTGTGAGAGAAAGAGAGACAGCCAGACAGAGGCAGAGAGAGAGACGGAGAGACAAACAGGTACCTCACTTCTGAATTCTTCAAGTGCATCGCCAGAAATGCCTTGGTCCAAAAACTTCTTCACAGCTACTTCCCGATAAGATTGAAGACCCATAGTTGTGTAAGATCAATAAGATATCTAAAAAGAAAAATACATTGTAAACTCAGTTACCCTTTTTAGTATTAAGAAACAAGGTGTTTCTCCATAGGTTATGAGGATATAAATAATTTTAGCGGAGATTGAAAGCTCAGCCTTGTTTATTTTATACTGTAAGTGGTCCAAATAAGTGCTCAGGAATGAGGTATTTTAAGGGCAGATCTGATGAGTACATTATTTAACAATTTCAAATACAAAGTCCCGAAATGGGACTTGTTTGCTAAGACATTCCATGACACAGCTACATCATGACATGCTCCTTTATCCTTCTCAGAATGATATTACAATTCTATCTAGTGAGCACAAATTTTTAATTCTTATTTAGTAACAGAAGATACCACTAAAAAGAAAAGAAAAATCAGAATCATCGTTTAGGAACTCACTGTTCCATGCCAATCCCCATGGTACACTTCTCCATATGATCCAGTGGATAAAGAAACAAGGTGATGCACATAAACCATTATAAAAGTAAATACAACTTGTTAACCTGATGTCATCATTTCGAACATAAATTTGAATTAAGGAAATGCATAGTTCCATACCAAGGCCAATACGTTCACCCAAACTGATCTCTTCCCACGGTATTTCCCACTCTGCAACATCATCAAGTGTTGTATCAGATCTTGCGCTTTCATTTCCCGCTGATTTATCCGAGCCTCTATCAGCTTCGGGAACCACATCATGATCTTGTTCCTCACTTCCTCGTGGCTCAATCTTTCCACCATCTGCAGTTTCATCAACTCGTACACTTTCCATATCATCAAAGCCCGAAGGACTAGTAGGCACTTGACCGGGAATTTCGAATTGCTCATATCGTCTACGAACTGCAGTTGTTGCAACACATGCTGCAGCAGTAGAGTTGCTGCAGCTGCTACAGGAACTTCAAGGCTTGAATCCATGTTTGATTTAGCTGCAGCAACAACCACTGAAGATGCAACGACTGCTGCTGTTGCTGCAGCAGCAGCGGCAGCAACAGCGGCAGCAACAGGCACTTGTTTTGCGAACTTCACCGGCGGAGTTTCCTGCCCTAAAGCAACGGACACTTCAGAATCTGATAAACGAGGCAATCCAGTTCCTTCCAAGACGTCTAATGAGCTGCTAAAACCCAACCCCTCCACGGGCTTTAGATGATCTAATTCTGGTTTGAGCGGACCAGCTTTAGATCTCACACCTTGGTGAGGAAGGGGTGGAATATTTCTTTCGCCCTTACGCCGAATACCATCCCTTCGTCTTCTCTCTTCATCTTTTTCTCTCTGGTTCCTTTCTTCGACCACCAATGCATTTGCATGTTCGTTATAAACTTCAGTGAACAAGTCAGGAGGTGCAACAACACCACTTTCAAGCAATACATCATGAAGCTTTTGAGCTAACTGTGGGTTCTCTTTTGCAGCATTAATCATGTATTGTGAAACATCCTTCACTTTCATTTTACGTGCTGCTGGGGAACTCAAACCTTCAGTCCAGGAAGGAGATCTTGCGTAAATGAAAGGATGAGTGTGTCTGTTTGAAAGCTCCCGAGCCATAGGCTTCTCAAGCTTTCTTTGATTTGCTAAATCATTAGACAACTTAACTTCCAAGTTGGATTTGAAAGATTCTTGTGAAGACCCAACTTCTAAATTTTCGAGACCTCTAACCTCACTTGAACCATCTGTGCTATCCAACTGATTTCCAGTAGAGCCTTGATTCGTGGACCTTGATATCTTATTTGTATCTTCAATCTCTGAAAATCCCTCTATTGAAGTTGTAACTTCGCCACTGGAAGAGGGTATATGAGAATAGTCAATATCTCTAAGAAACGGAGAGACAGGAACGTAAGGTTCTTCACATGCTATTTAGGGTCCTGCTGCATCAGCCGGGATAAGCGTTCCTGGCGCTGCCATTAGATCACCAGCTTATTTATCAGATTGCTGCCTCTTTCTTCCTGTTCTTTGTTCAATAACATGGTATCATTCACATTATTGTCCTCAATTCACACGTTTAAGATTATAAACTTTCGTCCACAAAACATAAAATAAATTAAACTTAAAATGAATAAATATAGATATCATGTTAAATATTATGATGAATTCGTCTTTAAAAGGGTTCAATTATCTCACGGTATAGGAACTAAGATATAACTAGAATACAAAAAATTGAATATATAATATATATACATGAATCGGAAAAGTTTACTGCGGACAAAATATGGGTTCTTAGAATTTAGGACGTTTCAATTTGATGCACAAACCATAATACATCAAAAATAAAAAAACCACACCCCCATTAAAAAATACTGACAGCAGGCATGATTTTATTCTAAGAGAAGTTAAAATAACAAAACCAACCAAGTGAGGAGGGAAAAGGGATTACCTTCCATCATCGAGCCGTATGATATTCATCGCCGCATCATGAGAACCAGTTAACTGCTGTCCTTTAACTAACCAGCATGGGATGCCCACACTATCCGCCAAAACCTACAACTCAATTTAAAACCAAAAGGTTAATTTTGCACTTTTAGCGTTAGCAGTATATTGACTATTTATGCCAACATCAAGAATAACTTAAAACAGGAAAAGAAAACAAACACTTAGAAAGTTAGGATCATTCGAATTGAAAAGACAAGCGCCATGTTCCAAAGAATGTCAATGTCGTGAAAAAATCAGGTAATAATATTAAACAATTCATGTAATTTTACAATAAAGCTGACAAAAAAGTCAGGTAAGAAGACTATATAGTTCAATTGCAAAATCAAACAACTCCGAAGGCAGCTATATCAGGTTAGATATGTAACTGATGCTCTATAGTTTTCTTATTAAAGCTAGGGAAGCCCTTCACTTGAGCAGTAAAACGCTAACAATCACGAAGATGAGACGATAAAAACCATTAATATTCATTTATGTAAGAAGATTAGCCACCATGTATATGGACTTCCTAATATTCCCTGTATGTACGTTCAACTTATGCTTCGTCTAGATGAAATTTTTTCGTAGTACATCTACGTTCTAAGTTCTAGCATTGGCTTTTAACTGCTGCTAGTTATAGCATTGTTTTCCACCAATCAAGTTTTGGAAACAGCTTTCTGAAGAATCCCTTGAGCTGCTTCTCATAATTTGCTTGAAAATCAATTGCATATAATATTAAAAATATACCTTCTTAATTTTTACCGTTCGGTAAATAAAGTAATAAATGTACTTTTGTCCATAGCAAGCACAAACACAGCCTAACAATTGACTAAAATTTCTTAAAAGAACTTGGTTTGCTCCTCCATCCTCCATGGATTATTTCATGAAATGTTAGAAACAAGAATCACTTTTCCACATTATACGTCTTCTTATGTTTATGATTTGCTATAACTATGCTTTTGGGAAGGTTTTGCACTTCTTAAATATGTTCCCTACTTACTTTTAATCGTCTATAAAATTTGGGTTGAATATGAGGTATCGCGACAGAAATCTGGGCGATGGTGTATTGGGGGCTTCCGAAGGTTTGCCTTCGCGATCACAAGTAAATTTTCAAAATGTAATAGTAAGGTCAAAAACTAATGCATGCAGAATGCATTATCCAAATAGAAGAAGCAAAACATAAACCAAGAAGAAACAAATACCATATACCGATGCCAATATCTTGGAACCATATTAAACAAAGATTATTTACAAGTAAAATAACAAAAGTTTTGTGGTATCACAAATTAAGTAGGTTAAGAACCGATGCTTAAAAGAGGAGTACCTACCTTAAAGAGAAGTGCATGATGCCGAGCCAAACAGGTTGTCAAAGAACCAAGAGGCAGCACCATGCTCCCTATAGTTGCTTTTAGTCGGTTACTAAGATCTCTCCATGCTTTCAACATGCTATCTGGATCCCCTACTGGTCCACCCATGAAGTCAGCAACCAAAGAAGCCGTTTTTTGAACCAAATCACTGCCAACAAAACCTAAAGAGTCCGACCTTGACTCCATAGCCATCACCAGAGCCCTTTGTTCAAGTTTTAAGAGGTTAGCATCAGCAGCTCTATTGACCAGCACTGCTTCCCAACTGATATTATCTGATATTGGTATTCCTTGCAGATCAACAAGTGAAGGCATCTTCTCAGATGTGGACTCAACCAGTATCCCATATAAATCATAGAAACCATCTAAGATCTTGTCATCATAACCAAGAGCATTGTAATTCTGTGGAAAAACATATAAATCTACAATATTAAGCCAACTAAAAAGATATAATGGAAGAGAACTTTAGGAAATAATGAATCATATAAAACATTATTAACTTGCCAACCAAGGAATGAGGACCTGATAGATTCAAAACTTAAAAATATTTTTTGATAGTCTGTCAGATTTATTTTGCTCTCGTACACTTTCTTGAAGGACAAAGGATAACATTGTGCACAAAATCACCAATCATCCAATATTTTGCACCTCATTGGCCCCAACTCACAAGGCGGTGCTGAATTTGCTGTTATTATGGAACAGCTTGACATGATATCTCAAAAATGGTTGGGAGAATTATACATTTAGGAGAACATTGTCACATGGTTTTCCCAAATACTAGATAGTAATATAATCAAGATTCTTATAATATACAAACTATTAATTTTGGACTTTGAAGCTGAGAGCAACGGCAGTTTGCTGAAACACGGTCTTAAGACTTTGGAAGATTTAAGACTATGCATACGATGCATATTTATCCAGTATAAAAAGAACTATAATGTCATAACTCGTAAACTTATAATCTGAGGAAGAAAAAACAACTTAAGAAAGGTCGTTCGACATCTTAAATATATAGATGAAATGGAGAAAAAGAAAAGGAGGTTCTAATTTCGCGAGTTCGATATTGTCAACAAATTGGTTAAGCCAAGACAAGTGATCAATCTCCAGGTATGTTTTTGGCATGGAAACTTAGAGCATCAAGGAACTGATGTTTTCTCCACGTGGAGAATTTAAGGACTACAGTTCCAATATTTATGGGGCCCAACTACGAAGAATGGGACCTAGTTGCGTCTATCTGTTGCCATTGCCAAAGATATGAGTTTTTGACAAGAGAAGGCCTATAAGGCAATCGTTGGAGCTGGTTCATTACAGAGGCTTTTGCATTCTTGTTCACTCTTTTGATCTGCTTATACTGAATAATTGTGCTCAACTGCCTGATTTTCTTCTAAACTTTACTGTACTAAAAAACTCATCTTATGGTGGGCGAAATCCTAATAAGAACCTCTAAATTGTGTCTTCCTATGCACTTTCCATTGTCCACTTTTGGATAAATCATAAATGTAAGCAGTCACAACTTCTAGTTCCATGCTAAACTGACAGAGTATCAAGTGAAAGGATTGCCATCCAAGACACAGAGAAGATACGAACTGACGACTGTTGGTCACTCTCTCATAGTATCGGTCCTTTAATTCCTCGACTTCTATAATGTCCAATATGTGATAAAGTGAACTACTTGGCTTTAAAATATACTTAGAAGTTTCATTGTACGAAAAATGCGCACTATCACTATAACATCATCATACTTGCTGTTTTTGGCGCTTTATTCCCTATTAAACATATATCCCTTGCTTATTGTATAACTAGAACTCACTCAAACAGATTCAGATATTAGAATTAGAGGCTGTTAATATAGAGTATAAGCATACATGCCAATGTGAAAGAACAGATTTACACCCTGAATTCGTGATTATGTGTTTTCGTAGTTGGCAATCCACATTATGCAAGTAATTACTGGCCTCGTTGTCTAACTCATTTACTTTAATTCAAAGTAAGAAGCAAGATAGAGAAAAGGGATGAGTGAGAAGCTAACCCAGTATCTATATGCAAGAACTTCGGCTGGAGTGTTCTCTGGAAGGCAAGAACCCAAACTAATTTGCTTAACTGCCTCAATCTGAACCGCCTCTGGATCCTCCCTCGCGCTCAACTCTAATGCCAATTGTATCTGATATTCCTCTTCTACCTCAGGGTCCCGCGAATTACTTGACTCTGAATCACGCCCCACCGAGTCTAATACAACATCCAAACCACTTATACCAAAAGAATCAGAAGGAACTTCTTTTCTCTCTCCTCTACCCACATTCAAAGAAGATGAAGGACTGATATTATGTCTGTTAGTAACAGAGTTCAACCATCCAGATAAACCAGAAAAGGATTTTTGCTCAGAACTCTGAGAAGGGGAAACTGAATTTGCTGAACCATCACTTGACCTATTACCCCTAGATGACATGGAACCAATACCATCTTCTGATTGGCTAGGCATAATATGAAGCTTCTTTAGAAGGTTTCTCATGTTGGTTCTATGGGGTATTGAATTTGATGCTAAAGAACAGGGATAAACAGTAACAGCATGGTCATATCCCTCTCCATTAACCTCACCAACCCAAACATGAAATCTTCAAAATCTCAGTCAGTAAAGAAGATTTTAAACATTACCCATCAATTAAAATGCAAAAAGTAAGCATTTGAAGCAATACCCATCAAAGTTTATGTCAAATCAACAATACCCAGAAGTCCAGATTGAATAAAAAACCTCTTAGACTCACTTAAAAACAACCCCAAGTGTTCCTTAAGCACATAGAGAATAAGTTGAGAAACAGTACATAAACTACAAAAGGAAAACTGATCAATCCCTATTCTTCATTACCTTATGCAAAATTGAATTCATAGATAACTCACTAAGAGGAATCGATCGATGGATACAGTTGTTGCTTCGTTTCTGTTTTCTCGAGAGAGAGAAAGTTTTAGAGAGAGGGAGAGAGAGGCAAGTTGGTAGTGGGACTTGAAGACGACCCACTTGAAAGAAGAGGAGGGGATGTCTTGGTAGTGGTATGTGGGGGTGGCTGTGGCCTGTGAGCCAGAGGGAAGGACTAAGGAGGGAGCAAAAGAGAGAGAGAGAGTAACTGAACTCTTCCAAGTTTCAACAAAAAAAAAAACTCTTCCAAGTCCCAAGGGCCTACGGGTGGGGCCCGGAAACCCGGAATCCGCCCACGACCGTCCGAGTCCGAAGAGTCCGTGACCGTCCGATGACCGAAGCAGACCGTACCCGCCCGACCGAAAGATCCTAACCGGACGGACGCGGGCAAAAGTCCCTGCCCGGTGGTCCGACCAGTATGACCGTTTGTTTTGTTCGCCCGATCATACCCGCCCAATTACCCTACCCGTTATACCTGCCCGGTGACATAATTAATTTTAGGGAAACCGTTAGATATGTAGGGTTAATTACAACCTTTGAAGATTGAAAGTTGAAACCCTAGAATCTGAAAAACCTAGAATCAATAAACCCTAGAATCAGTAACCTCTCA
>BEHA01002398.1:1914682-1938097 GCA_002897215.1 Eschscholzia californica subsp. californica | reverse complement strand
AAAATATTGCGGAGACATTAAAGATGCCAAAACTGACAATGGAACAACTCACTTTCGCAGGCACAATGATAGGTGTGCTTTGCTTAAGGTTGATTTAAATCAGGCAACCTTGTCCTCTGGCCAATCGGGACAAATGACTACTTTTAAGTATAGCCAGTCTCGAGCTCGAGACAATATGATAAAGATGACTGTAATGAATGAACTTGCATTCTCATTTGTTGAAGATAAATTTGTCGAGTACACTATCAATGATAGTTTTTGTCCAATATAAGAAATCACATAGCTGACTATGATGTCTGAAACAAGTTGGTGTTATTCATGAATCTTGATCAAATGACCTTAAAAGTTGGCCTATCTAGTTTTATATTTTGTTTAATTTGAAGCGGTTTTCATTAAGAAATTTCATTAGTGCAGAAAGATGCCAACTTTATGATTTTGTCCTTGTTGATATTTCAATTTTTGTTTTTGTATCAGAACTAACAAGTGAGATTTGGAAGGGAAACAAAAGATGTCTAGTAATAACCCATCCCAACTCCTCCCATCAGGTACTCTCCCCCTCTCTCTCTCTCATACACATACACAATATATGTATAAGGCGTCGTGACGACTTGGGTGATTTACATGACTCGGCTCGGTGATCAGGGATCGGCTTGCAATGTTTTGAAAAACGTTAAAGGCGTACACCTCGAGGCGAGACAGTCACCTTATGCCTCGAGGAGTACGTATTTTGAACCCGAGAATAAAATGTGTGCATCTCAAGTCATGTGTTATTTTTGAGTTGCTTGATAACATAAAAACATTATTATTTTTGTTTATTAAACATGTAAGACTTTATAGTATCGTAGTAAAGTTCAAAAACTATGTACTTTTTTGCATTCTTTGTCATTTTCATTGCAAAAGTAGTATTTTACGCCTTTTAAGCATTAAGCCAGGCGCCGCCTATCTTAATGAGAGTGAACCACCTTGAGGCGTAAAAATGTACTTTAAAACATTGTCGGCCCGTGTTAGGTTCTGAGCATATCCCACCCTAGGTGCTTAGCTCCTCTAACTTCATATGTTACTGTCATGTTTTATTATATCCTAAGTTAAGAACTAGTACTCATCTAGCTTTCAGAATATTGTGGAAGAAAAGTTGTATGTGCTAATTTTGTTCGACGTAAAAATGAATATTCGACCACTAAAGTGTAAAGAATTGATTATGGGTTGGGTATCAGAGTTGATTGATAGGTGCATTGGATCAAAGATATGGGTGATAATGAAGGGTGACAAGGAGCTTGTTGGTACATTAAGGGGTTTTGATGTCTACGTGAACATGGTTCTCGAGGATGTCACTGAATAGTGAGTTTTTCCACTCTTTTTCTCTATTTTGTTAGTACTTTTTTGCCTATTAATTAGTTCATATGTTAAATTTGTAAACCTGAAACCACTTATAGAAGATGACAATACCGGATTTTTCTGGGCTTCATATTTTCTTCGATAACTTCATTTAGGATCATTGGCACATGGGCTTATAGTTACTTTGCTTATTGACTAAAGGCATAGACAACCTCTTCTTCTGTGAAACTTATTAGTTTTTTGTTGTATATTAACGATTGGGTATAATCTTGGTAATCAATATTTTGTGTTGTAGTGAAATCACTGCCGAAGGCCGAAGAATAACAAAGCTTGATCAAATACTACTAAATGGGAACAACATTGCCATTGTAAGTACATCTTCTCTCTACAGTATTTCATTTTCAGTTGTCTTCTTGTTTCTTTGGCGTTGATGGTGTAAATTGTAGGACATTTATCCCAACTCTCAAGCTTTGTTCTTTTCTTCTTTCTCTTTCCTGTCTTCGGAACTATAGAAGAAGGGTGCTGCTAAAGTCACCCAGCTAAATGGCTCTTAGTGGGCGACTCTATTAGCACCCAACCCATTTCCAGTTTCTCTGTGAGCACCCGCTTCAAGCACTTCTTCCTATTCTCCCGCCATCACAACCATTGGCCGACCACCACTATCTCTCTCTCTGTCTCTCTAGAAACGACTGAAACCCCGACTGAGGAAGGAGGAGAGAGAAGATAATGGTGGGGCTGCAGGTTGTGGAGTTTTTTTGAGTTACAATATTTTTCTTTTTGAAGGTTCGCCGGCAATAGTAGTCTTCCGGCAACCCTTCTCCCGTCAAATCTGGGTGCTAACAGAACATTGGTCCGAGTCAAACTTACCACCCACCCCCCCACTAAGAGCCATTCAGCCGGGTTCTTGCTAATAGCAACACCCACTGAAGAATGACATAATCGACTGATACTTTTGGTTTTCAAATGCAGCTGGTCCCTGGTGGTTCGCCTGATTCAGAATGAGAGATGATTTGGCCAGTATTTAGCTTTTTCTTTCGATGAAACCCGATGTTGATCTTCTTTGTAATTTTTATGAGACTCTAAAACCTGACAGAACTCATTATCAGTTTGTTACAATGAATATGATAACGTTACTGTTTACCTCAGTTTTCCTATCCTCTTGAAGTGAATATTGCACTGAAAAACTGTCATGTTCCAAGCTTCAACTGAATTTTTTAGCGGTTTGGGTTCGATACTAAGTGGATCCATAACAAATAGTTCTGAATCTATGTTTTTTGTTTGGTGGTTGAGACAAAATTCTATTTCACTTATCTGGCTTGGGGTAGAAGTTGTAAAGAAAAATAGTTGAGACAATATTTGATTTAATTGATTTTAGAATAAATAATCAGGTTTAAAATTAAGTTCAATATTAGAAACCCACCACCCAATATGATCTCGGGGTGCTGACTCGTGCTCTTCAAGGAACCCTTGTGTTTAGAGAGTATTATGCCGGGTCAACTTAACGGTCCGTGACTATTGGTATCAGAGCCTGTCACGACCATATTCTTGTAGATGCTAGGATGGCACGTCGAGTCCGAGCCAAAGAAATCTAGGAGAAAAAACAAATCAGACGATTCAGATTGAAAAGAGTTGAAGTCCAAAGATAGTTGGACTTGGAGCCCAACAATAAATGAAAACAACCACCATCTATGCCTTCATTCAATTAGACTTCCATCCTCTTCCACGATTTTTCCGTCCCTCAGATTATATTGCAAAGATAACAACGAAGGGGTGAACTCAACAATATTATAGAAGTACAAAAGAAAATGTGTCCACTTCAATCAGGGCAATACAGATTGAAATCAAAAGACCACAACTGGAACCCAACCTATACGCTCCATTTGATTTTCAAGCAGTCCCATATGCATAATTATTTCAATCTGACAATCTTTATTATAATACCCCATTGTCGCTACTTTGGTGCTTTATGTAGTAACTATTTCCCATAAATCCGACTTTACCATGAATATGACCTAATTAATCATATTACCCACACTGGTTTTCTTCTTTGTTGGATAACAGTTCCCACACATACAAATTGAGAGCAAAATTTAATCACCCAATTTCCCAAATCAAATTTTTATCTTTCGTGTGATGCTATAATCTAAAGACCCCTAATATTTCCATTTTATGATATAACTCCAAATCCAAATGGGACACCAAACCCTAATTCAAAATTTAGATCGGGTAGAAATTGCAAAGAACAATAAATAATCATATAAGAAATTTACCGGCTCTGGGAGAGAGAATTAGAAGACGAATCGAATTGAGTAAGAAGGATAGAATTAGGGATCCCACTTCTGCCTTCACCACCACCACCACAAAGAACCAACGATAAATTCTGCTGAGTTGACGTCGATTCAGTTTCGCCTTGGGATTGACCATCGTGTTCTTTTTCTTCTTCTTCGTTGGGTTTCTTCTGGGTAGAGAAATTAATGGAAGGAACCCGAGAAGCTCCGTAAATAGGTACTCCATATTTCTGGCAACATGGAGAATCTTCATTCATCTCCTTCACCATCTTACTTTTGTTTTCTCTACTGCTTCTCTCTCTTGATCGATCCCGCGCTCGATTTGGTCTTTCCACCGTTTGTTTCGTACTAAACTCTCAAAATCCTTAGATCTTCCTGCAACCGAAACTAAGGTTGTGTTTGATAATAATTTGGGGAAAGGAAAAAAAAATAGACAAGAATTAGGAGATAATGTCTTTGTCCCTGACAACAACAACCAAGTTAATAGACAAGACATCAATCCAGTTTTGGAAGATCATAAATCTATCTCGAGTTCTTATATAGATCATATAACTAATCTTCAATCATCACCATGTACAGATATTTTTACTCATGATTAATTTGCTATATTTGTATAATTCTAGTCATGATTTTTTTTTGTTGAGAGAATTTACTCATGATTTGGGATATCGAACTCATTCACTTCTCTGATTATGTTATTAATTTATTTGACGTGAATTTTTTGTGAACCAAGCGTTAATTTTTTTTTTAAATAACTATTTCTTTGGTGAACCAAACAGTGGAAAATATGAAAATGTTTACAAGGAAACTAATTCTTGGAGAAAAAGTTTCTCCGAGTAAAATTTACCCTATTTTTTTTCCTTTCCCCAAATTATTATCAAACACTACCTTAGTTTCGGTTGCAGGAAGATCTAAGGCTTTTGAGAGTTTAGTACGAAACAAACGGTGGAAAGACCAAATCGAGCGCGGGATCGATCAAGAGAGAGAAGCAGTAGAGAAAACAGAAGTAAGATGGTGAAGGAGATGAATGAAGATTCTCGATGTTGCCAGAAATATGGAGTACCTATTTACGGAGCTTCTTGGGTTCCTTCCATTAATTTCTCTACCCAGAAGAAACCAACGAAGAAGAAGAAAAAGAACACGATGGTCAACCCCAAGACGAGACTGAATCGACGTCAACTCAGCAGAATTTATCGTTGGTTCTTTGTGGTGGTGGTGGTGAAGGCAGAAGTGGGATCCCTAATTCTATCCTTCTTACTCAATTCGATTCGTCTTCTATTTCTCTCTCCCCAGAGCCTGTAAATTTTTTATATGATTATTTATTGTTCTTTGCAATTTCTACCCGATCTAAATTTTGAATTAGGGTTTGGTGTCCCATTTGGATTTGGAGTTATATCATAAAATGGAAATATTAGGGGTCTTTAGATTATAGCATCACACGAAAGATAAAAATTTGATTTGGGAAATTGGGTGATTAAATTTTGCTCTCAATTTGTATGTGTGGGAACTGTTATCCAACAAAGAAGAAAACCAGTGTGGGTAATATGATTAATTAGGTCATATTCATGGTAAAGTCGGATTTATGGGAAATAGTTACTACATAAAGCACTAAAGTGTGACATAAAACTGTCTCGTCTATAGTCCCCAAAAGACAAAAACTACAGAAATTTACCACATTATTTCAGGAAAAAGGAACAACAAATTCTAGTACATAGTTGATTAATAAAACCCAGTGGAGTGAATCAAACCTCGAGATTCTGAATTAAAGCGTCGAAATCTATTGAATCTAGATCATTGGCATCATCAAGTCCAACACGATAGTTCTCCATGGATATAACAACACAACCAATTACAGATGCTACTTTCTCTGCTAAACTTCAGAAACGAATAAATTCATAAGTATAACCAATTAACCATAATGATGCTTAATGAGGAAGATAATGGTTGGTAATCCAGGAATTATCGATTTAATGTACCTTGTGTTTTACCAGACCCACTTGGACCACCAATGCCAACTGTCACAAGTCCATCTTTCTTTTCTCGAAGTTCTTGAATAGATTTTACTAACAAATACTAATACCCATGATCAAAGGACTGCATCAAATATTACACATGTTAGATTTTACTACAGATCATTCGAGACCCATTTAAATCAAAAGATCGTCTAGTCTTGTGTATCAGTCTCAATATCGGACCAAATCTCAGCTATTAATAAACTTTTTATCCAAACATTAACTTATATAGTTTGATACTGAGCTACTAAATCTCACCAAAAATTTGAAAATTCTAAAAGTGATGGTCTTTATTTTGATTTTTTAAGTTTTAGTTAGATTCATCACTTCCTAACATCTATAAAACAAAACACAAAGGTTGTGACTAGGACAAGCTGACTAGGACGAAATTAGTGTTTTTATTGGTGAGTTGGATGCTGACTTGGGCAACTCCATTAATAACCATCCTCTTTAATCTGGACAGTTCAAATGAATCTCAAGTTTAATGTGACACTTAAAACCCTTCTCCTCCCCTACTCGATGCGTCTTCTTCATCCACGATCAGTTGCTCTCCCACCACAACCGTTTCTTTCTCTTCGACTTCTCTATCTCAGAAACTCAGTTTAGCATCATCATCAATTTCAACTATCAGTTTCGGTTACAAATTTGAGAGATGAATCTACTCTAATAAGTTAGGATTTAGTCGATTCTTCATTCATCAAATGAATACAACTTCAGTTGCAAATCTTATGGGACTGATTTACTAGGATAAATGGGAATTTGGACAATTTCTCCATTTGTAATCCTCACTTCAGTTGTTTTTTTTTTTGTTGAATTTGTTAGTGGGAAATCCTCTCTTCAATTCAATTGGTAATTTTGAAGTAAGCAACCACCTTCTCTAATCCAACCTTCTCTCTGTGATGTTTTTTATCTAAGTTATTCGGAAATCAGTTTATTTTACTGTTCAGTTTAAAGATTGGATTGAGAGCTTCAACTTACTGTTGGTGTCTTCTCCAAATAATTGCAACTTACGAATGGTATCATATCCAAATAATGGGTAAATATGTTTAGATCTATTTGCTCATTGTATAATCGTTTGAAATGATTATGCGTTCCCAATTAAATTGTTATTTTGATAATATATGGTGATAAAACTATTTTTTGAAGTTCAGTTTAGAACTTTCTAAATATGTTTTAAAACTGCACTAAAGGTGTTTATCTAAATGCTCAGAAGAAGTTTAAGTGAATCTTAAAATGCTCATAAGAAATTTAAATGATTCTTGAGCAATTATATGGTGATATGTAATATTCAAACTGGTTTTCAAGTATCGATAAGAACTTTGTAATATGCTTTAAAACTCAATATGAGCACTTCAAATAAGTTAAGGGGCTGCAAACTTTTATCACTATTATCCATCATTGTAGAATATTGTTTATTAATTTTCAGCAAGTCGGAATCATTGGAAGAAAAACTCATCCCTTCATTGAGTATCGACCCAAAACAATAACTGGATTTTATTACATAGCAGACACTTGAGAACTATCAACTTCACTCGGGTATCACAATTGTTGAACAACTATCTTAACTAAATCAAACTTCTTTTGTTTTGTGTAAAAGTCATATTATTATAGACCCTTCATTTTATCATTATATTTTCAGAATTTGGTAGTTTTGTTCTTCTTATTATTCCTCGTAAGGAAGGACAAATTTTCTCCCGTAAAAAATATACAGGATGATTACATATTTCATAAGGGATTATGGTTTTTTAAACTTTTTTTTTTTTGTCTTTTATTTCAGGAGTAGGTGTACAATTGACTTCGACTCGAATAAAATTTCAAGTTTTCTACTTCTACACAAGGGTTGTTCTTCAAACTTCAAACTCAAGTTGTGATATCAAATTCTTCATGAGTTGCTTCTATAATTTGTACTTAGCTGGAATTGTTTGAATTAGCTCAAGTGATTTCATTTCTTTTGCATAAGATCTATTACCATAAATCATTTATAGATTCCTTCATCCTGATTAAATTTTGGAATTGTTGAAGAACTAGCAGTATATAACCGCATTAGTTGAAGAGCACTCTTTTGGTGATTAGGTAGGTTTGAAGAAACTGAAAGAACAATAGAGAGAAAAGCATAGAGTTGAAGAGCGCTAACTAACAGGTTGGATTCAACTTCCTTTTGTTTTCTCCTTTAGGGTGCTTCTAACACAAAATGAACTGCGCTTTGATCCCAAATATGTAAGATAGTTATTGTTCATCTGGAAATGGTACATTTAGTCATTAGGTTCGTGCGGTCAATTTTATTCAACTAATGTATAGTCGTATATAGTCACAGGCGAGTATCGAAACGAGCCCCTTAATACCTCAAAATGCCCAAGAAAATAATCTGAAATGGTATATTTTGATGAACAAATTAGATTCACTATTTCTAATGAGAACTGAAACTTTGATCATACAATAGAGAAAGAGTTATAGAATCTAAACTCTTCAATTATACTTACGAGTCGATAACCTTTTGCACCGTGCAAATGAATTGGTAATGAGTTTCTCAAGTTTTTTTTTTACTGAATTGAGCTTAACTACCATCATTTTGGTTTCTATTCTCAAGTTTTCCATCTGATCTCATCGAATGGTACCACCTTAACCTTCTAATGCTGAAATTTCCATTTGTTTTGATTGATCTCTTTGATACTTACCATTGAATTATAATGCCCATACTGTTAGACAATAAGCTACTTCACTTGATACTAACCGTTGAATCATAATGCCTTTAGGTCTAAATCAACCATTGAATCATAATGCCCATAAAGTTTAAATCAGTTTGAAAATCAAAGATTTTTTCAAGCTGGCAAATGTCAATAAATTTCATATGTCAGATAGATTTGGAATGGCAAAATGCTTATGTTTCTTGAATATTTATAGAAGAACTATTATTTTATTTTCTTTTGTTTTCTTTCTCTGATGAGAATATAATAGCTTATGCATTTCTTTGATTTGATTTGATTGTTCATTCTTAGTTATGTACTCATGGCAGGGTAAGTTGGCAGACATTGAAGACGTCTCGATTGTGAGTTGTCACATCATTGAGACGCTTTCCTTTTCCTATATTATCTACATAAGTAATTTATCTAAGTATTTGCTTTAAGTTTGTATAGGTGGGTGGGAGCAGGGTGAACAACTAACGACGATGATCCCATGGAAACAAACATGCAGCTTCATATCATTTGACCGCAAGAGTTCTATACATTGCACATAGGATTAAAACTCGTGGGACTATTGTTGTTCTTGGGTTTATGCCACTTGAGGTGTACAAGCAGGTTGTAAGGTTGTATGAAGCCTATTAGAAAGTGGGAAATACCACTTTGTGCACAAATAAAATTAATGCTTGGAGTTAATTCACCTTTGTTGGGTACTTGTTGTATGATATTTATATGTACATCAATAATTTTACAGATTTTTCACTCCCTTTCCTTTTGGTACTTTAGAGAGGATTCTTTAACCTTTTTGTTTATAACAAAGCAGATATATTGCAAGCTATCTAATTTGTAATAATTTCAGGATTATCACCTCTCTCTCATTTGAATCCACCCCTCACCACCTCTCTTCAGAAGTTCTTTATTTCTGACTAACTTAAATTATAAGTTTACTTTTTAAAAAGAAGTAATTGTTCATTTCAAAATTAAGTAAAATTTATTCGTCACGGTACAAATTCATGAAAAATACAACGAAAATGTATTTTCCTGCTATAAAAAACAAAATCATTAACATTTTCAATGAATTTCATCGTGCCAGAGGCACGGGTCATACCTAGTCTACTACAAAATCAAAATAGGGCAATAAAGAGGGGAAATAAACCCCTATAACTTTTCCAACATAACAAATGGATCATCTTGCGAAAGTCTATATTAAAAAAATTGAACAAGGAAAGTAATACACATATAACCATGATTTCAAGTTATCCAAACTGAAAATGAATAAAAGAAGACTTGATCGAATGATATGTGTAAATCAGACTCGCTACGAGTCAGACATAAATGAAGATTCTGAGATCTGACTAGAGTCAATTCAGCCTTCCAGTCAAACTTTACATTTTATTTGTTGGCATCTTAATTGATTTCACCCGTACTTTTTGTTGCAAAATTAATATAGGGCAAACTAATGGATTGGTTTTTAGGCCCAACATATAAGGTTTGAATATGTAACCTAAATTGTAAGAGAGTTTTAAGATGTGGGTGGTGTAATCTACAACCATAGATCAAGGTCTATATCCATAATGATCATACTTTTTTGAAGTTTGTAAACTAATGTTGATGTATACTTTTTTGCACGACAAGTTGATGAAAAGTGCACTCAAGAAGAGATAAATAGCAATAAGCCTTCATCAAGCACACATATGACATTACCTTTCCATAGATAGACATCTACTTAACGTGTGGGAAAGCAAGAAGGGTGGTTTTAAAGGCATCTCTATAGTTTATTCGCACTCCTCTCAACACCAATTTTAGAGTGGTTGTGAAGGAAATGGACACCAATAACACTTAAGGGCTACGCCTTTAAAATTATCTAAGCAAGAATGGTGGTGGGAATTCAACATTATATAGGCCTTGGCAAACTTTTTTTTTTTTTTTGAAAGAGGCCTTAGCTAACTTGACTTTTAATATTTTTGAAACAACAAAATTAAAATTCTGTTTTTTATTTTTTTGAGAGAAACCAGAATTTCATTCAAAGAAGGAATACGATCCAACAAGTTACATGGTTTTGATTGTTTTGACCCTAAAGGTCACAAATTAAAGATCCTAAAGATCACGAAAGAGACTCTAAAGGCCGTGAACATAATTATACTAATGAAGAAGATTGAACTAAGTAGACACTCAACCATGGTGATCAAGAAGTTGGTGATCAAGAAATTGTTATGACGGATCCATCATCTTTAATCTGAGAAGAACCTTTTTACTGTTATGGAGATTGATGATGAAAAAACCGTTACCCGAACCACCACCATCTTTGCCCGTGTATCTTTGTGTTTACTCCAACATGAATAATATTAAATCTGAAAAATTTATACAAACAAAGAGGAAAATCCGGCGTAGAGATCCATCCCTACGCCACTAAAATTTGAAGATCGTGCTGGTAACTGCTGAAAAAAAGTTACTTTTCCTAATTAATAAGTAGCGCCACCCAAGACGAAAATCTCCGCTCCACTCTTTCTCTCTCCTCTAACTGCCTTTTGTATTGAGCGGGGCAACTAGATGATCTTATTTGAAGTAGATTAAAATTCTGTTCTTTTTACCATACTCAGTGTATCACTCAATTAAAGTTGACTTAAGAACCAAATTGACATTTAGTTATGATGTAAATCTATTTTTTTGTTGAAAGGAGTTATGATGTAAATCTATACCAGTGTCAACACTTGGTTGCCCAAGTAGTTAAAGTGTTGACATATACTCCAAAATCTCTGGATTATTGAATTTGGATTATTAGGGCATTAATAATGTAGATGGGCTTTAGGCCATAGTTTAGTTGGACTTTAGGTCTGTTCTTGTTTAATCTGGCAGATATCATGCTTATCATGTCTTTGATTTATCTACGCTATTGTAATGACTTTCGTTCATCGAAGTCAAATTCCAAAAAAAAAATCTATACTAATGTATATTAACAACAAAAGTTACATTATAAAGTTTTGACTTAAGTCATTTTCAATTATGCGTAAATTTCAGGAGCCAGGGTGTGAGAAGGTTAGTAATTAGGATCTAGTTGGAAAGTCGAAAACTTATTTTGTGAAAAGAGTTTACCGATCCAATAAATTTCAGAGGGTATTGTTTGTCGTATGATTTATAATAATAAGATAAATACCACGTCTTGACTAATTTGTCCATAACCCAGATCAAGATTTGATTATATTTGCGACCAAAACAGAGAACTTTTGTCCTCAACTAAGCTTTTAGATCATATGATGAATCAAAGGAAGGATTCATTTATATAAACGAAAATATGATAGGGAACTAAAAATTATCTGCAGGAAATAATCCTATAACCCAATAACTTGCCTACCTGTCAGAGCCCAAAGTCACCCTGGGACACCCCAATGACTCTCGTCTATCTGGCCCGAGGACAAGGCAGCCCGTTGGAACTTGAAGTTCGACGCAAAGGCATCCCATGGGACAGATGAAGCTTGAAACAGGCTTACGTTTTAACTATACGAAGTCATATCTCCTTTCAGGTTAAAAATGAATTCTGTGTTGTATTCTCATGACTTGTGGCCAAATCTTTAAGAAGTTATAACTTGTTATGTTTTGTCGCCAACAAAGAAAAAAGTGACCAACCAAGACCACATAAGATATAGTATTTGATATGTTATTCTACAATAGAGATGAGCTAGGGTTTTTCGTGAGGGGGTGGAAACCATTCAAATTAGAGCAATTCCATTCAAAAGTATCCATCCCCGTAAAGTAACAACACAAGTTAAAGATCATTCAAATTTAAATCATTGTTGTGTAAAAATTCAAATACTTGTGTTTTACTCCATATTCTCATCTTCACCACTACCGCTTTCAAACACCCCCGACCGCCACTACTACCAAATTTCTCTCCCTCCATCTCTCCTCTCCTCAAACTTCCTCTCTGTTGACGGTTGGAAGATAACGTGAGCAAAGTCCCTCTTGTTTAGAGAAGGGGAGTCAATCCCTCCGCAAGACATACCGAGATAGAGATGAGGAAAAAGAAGAGAGTGGACAAAGAGATAGAGAGAAGTGTTGGTGGTCGGGTTGGTTGTGCTCGAAATTGATAATTGTGATTAGAATGAGTGGTGGTGGTGGGAGGTAGGGATGGTGAATACGAAGATTGTTAAGTTTTTAACTCAAAATTAATTGTCTTTTACATCAACTAGGATCAAATCTCAATCACCAAAGTCAACTAATATTGTATTCCTCTACACACACCTTAAAGAAACATCATTTACTTCAATTATTACATGAACACCCACTAAGTAATATCAAAAAATTGCAAACACTAAACTGCAGTTTAGGAGACGGAATTGACAACCTTTAAAATCTAAAAGAAGGGGAATATCAACATGATTAAATATCCGTAATGTAATAACATAAAGTTTTGTTTTTTTACGAAAAATTCATAGAGTCATTTTACATAATACATTGACACATCATGAGAATACAACATGAATTGAATACGCCTATATATTGTCATTTAATAATCCTATAATAGGTCATCACATATAAAGGTCTTAAAGACAATCTAAACTATCTTTACTTTAGTTATTCCATAGTATAAACAATATAGCTCGGAAAGGCTAAACTACTACCCAAAAATGCAATCCATCACTTTTTAGTCTTTTACGACAAGGTAGCCAATTAATTGATTCCATCACTCGAAATACAAATATATAGTCATAAAATACGATATTTGACTAGAAATGAAAAATCATGCCCCAAACATAATGTAGAGTAGAAACTGAACATGTTATCTCAATCATTAAACCTATTTGAAGCTTAATTAATTTTGGGGCCTTGTAGCATATTTTTATTGTTTTTTTTTTGTTGAACTTCATATTTTTTTTGTAACATTTTTTTTTTGATGAAGAGAAATTCCATTAAAAAAAACGTTAATTACAGGTCAACTAAACATCAGAAATAAAAGAGGGAACATCATTCCAAATTCTTTTTTGGCAATATGTACGACCCCATTTAGCTAAAGCATCTGCATGAGTATTGCAATTTCTAGACACATGAGAAAAGATTATTCCTGTGAATTTGTCCTTGATGTCTTTAATCCGGTGGATGATTCTTTGTGACTGCCAGTGAATCCCTCCTCCGTTGTCATTGAGAGATAGAATTAATGCTTGATTATCTCTTTCTAAGTGCACATGAGAGATTTGTAGTTGAATCGCCCATAAAAGACTAGATAATATAGCCAAGCTTTCACATTCTTCTGCGTCCTGTCCTCGTATGGTATCCGCTGCCGCTATAATGAAATTTGCCTCTGCATCTCGGATAATGCATCCAATCCCAGCCGGTTCATTAAGACTAACAAATGAGGCGTCGACGTTGATCTTTAAAAATGGTGTCAATGGAGGGCTCCATGTTTGAATCTTCGTCTTTTCCCTGCATTTAATTGTAATACTGGACTCATTCTTGAGTGGTGTGGTCGTGGTATTGTTAATTCTCTCGATCATTTGTAAGGGATTTTGCTTATTCGTCGTAAAGCAATTCTCACATCGTGCTTTCCAAATAAACCATAGAATTTTAGCATAAAGGTTTATTGTTTCTTCCTCAAGAGGTTTCCAATGTTGAATCCACTGTGTGGTAGTAGTGATGTGATCCGTTCTAACTTGGTAGTGAAACCAAATGGCTTTAGCGAATGTGCAATGGAGCATCACATGGTCAAGAGTCTCATCCTCATTACAATTAACACATGAGTAATTATGCCCAATAAATCTACCAATTTTTGCTTTTACCCGTAAGCTATTAGTGCAACATTTCCATAGAAATAGTTTGATGCGAGGAAGTGTATTCGTATTCCATATAAAGAACCAGTCTATCTGGTCTTATACAGTGTACACTATATTAGTTCTTAAATAGTTATACATAGATTTGAGTGAGAAATTACCAGATTTAGTCGAGGCCTTTTGGGGGAGTCTGTGGTGCTCTCGCCAAGAACAAAACCTTCTACCATCCGTGCGAGGGTGGTGGCGAAAGGGAGGACAATATCGGCAACTGCTGGGCTTGGGGCGTCACAAGTGGTATCAGAGCCGAGGACGGCTCTTCGCTGAGGGTGGGGGATTGTGATAGTCCCACATCGCTCACGAGAGTGTCCGGAGCCTGGGCTATAGGTGTATGCTCAAGCTTGGTAAGTGTCGAGGCCTTTTGGGGGAGTCTGTGGTGCTCTCGCCAAGAACAAAACCTCCTACCATCCGTGCGAGGGTGGTGGCGAAAGGGATGACAATATTGACAACTGCTGGGCTTGGGGCGTCACAAATTGTGATAGTCCCACATCGCTCACGAGAGTGTCCGGAGTCCGGGCTATAGGTGTATGCTCAAGCTTGGTAAGTGCCGAGGCCTCTTGGGAAGGTCTGTGGTGCCTTCGCCAAGACAAAACCTCATACCACGCTGAGTGGCTAAGTGAGGACAAAATCGTGTATGTGGGGGGTCCACGATGTCGCTGCGTGCTCTGATAGGTCGGGCGAATCGCGTGTCTTCACCCAATACCGAGGCCTCTTGGGAGGGTCGTGGTGCCTTCTCCTAGACAAAACCTCACACCACGCTGAGTGGTGGCTAAGTGAGGACAAAATCGTTGTGGGGAGTCCACGGTGTCGCTGCGTACTCTGATGGTCGGGCGAATCGTGTGTCGTCGCCCATGTCGAGGCCTTTTGGGGGAGTCCGTGGTGCTCTCGTCAAGAACAAAACCTCCTACCATCCGTGCGAGGGTGGTGGCGAAAGGGAGGAAAATATCGGCAACTGCTGGGCTTGGGGCGTCACAAGATTGTGACATCCCATGTTTTCGGTTAAACAAATAAAAGGCAACGGTTAGAAGAGAGGCTATTTGGCATTTAGAAAAAGTCAAAATAAGGGCCAAATGGTAATTAATAGGGGTTGATTTAGTTAGATAAATATATGAGGGTACTTGTTCATTAAGTTTATAAGATTAGAGGGGCTGGTTTATGGGGTGTATAAAATTTAAGGACTTAAAGTAGACTATATCATATGGCCACCTTGTGCAACAACACATGGCAACCATTTCTTTTAAACTCAAAAACCAAAATGACCTTCCCTGCTACACGTGCCCATTAAGTGGCCACCATTAAACCCATTTTTCACTTTTCTTAATTAATTCCAAGAACAACATAACCTTAGAAAACCAAAGAGGAATATTGGCCGTTTAGGGTTCCGAAGGTTCCGTCGTCAATTTCTTCGCAATCGGCGGTCGGAATTCAGTGAAACTTGTTCCAGGTAATCCTATTCGACTTGTTCTACATATGTAGCGGTTTGGAATTTTCAATTTCGTCCAAATTTGATGGTTATTGGATGGTTATTTCGATAACTATATAGTTGTACTAATTTCATTTGGGATCGAAATATGGAGCTATTTAGACAATTATTATTCGATTTCTTCTAATGATTTATGTTCAGCATCATGTTTAGAATGTTATGGACTATTTTGGGGTGACCATATATAGACGACCCACTTGAAAGAAGGGTGGGATGATAAGTAGTGTATACGGAGGGAGGCCCAAAAGAGAGGTGATGTCTTGGTAGTGGTCTGTGGCCTGTGGGGGTGGCTGTGAGCAAGAGGGAAGGAAGGAGAGAGAGAGAGAGAGAGAGAGAGAGAGAGAGAGAGAGAGAGAGAGAGAGTCTAACTGAACTCTTCCAAGTCCTAAGGCCGGCACTGGTGGGAACTCTTGTGGTGAAAACACTGAATTCTATTCAACTTTCTCAATTTTTAATGAGAAAATTTCTCTATTTATATCAATTTTTTACAAAGTTTTATATGTTTTCAAAAATTGTACTCTAAAATGTTATTGACCTCACAAATAGAAATTGAGCAATGACTAATCAAAATTGTACTGAAAAATAGAGCAATCCGTAACTTATTCTCCTAACAAGTGTGCAATCCATTCTTGCAATAAAACAATACGCAGATAATGGAAAATCTTTGTTTCCTATTTTCCTCATTTACAAATTCTAATATTTGTTTTACAAACTTTTAAAGCTCGACTTACTTATAGATATATATATCTGCCTAGAAAAATACATAGATGATGAAATTCTTGTATCATAAGATAATTCAGTAAGAGAGTTGATTGTTAAACGATCCACCAATTTAACCGTGTAATTACTAATAAACAATCTCAGTCTGTCTACATCTAGACTGTTCAGTTTAAAGGGTCATTTAACAGTAACAATTCAAGATCTTAGTTGAATTTTTAATGACTAATCAAACTAATGGGATGAGCTCATGGGTTATTTAGCATTTTCTTTGGGATCTTTAAGTAATTTCAAATATAAATTAATTAGAAATGAAGTAGAAAAGATTGTAGGAGTTGATGAAAGATTAATTGGGAGCAAGAAGGGTCAACCCTAAGTGGGTCTCACCAGCATTTTTTTTTTTTTTTTTGTTGAGGGGGTCTCACCAGCATAGTTCCTCAAGACCTCAACTACGATCTTAATAAAATATTGAAAAAGGTATGCTAAGGAAAATATTATATTTAATTTGGTAGTGAGGAATACTTTTAAACAAATAAGAAAATATCACACAACAATAATATATATATATATATATATATATATCTAGATAATGTAGTTGAAATCTCATTGTTCACTTACTCTAAACATTATTAGGCAGCCATTCTCTTACAAAGGTGATCACCCACCTAATAGAAGGAAAGATATTGGGTGTTCACATTTGTCTTATACCCCAAATACAATGCTTTAAACCATTGAATAGGGAAGACAGATTTTATGAGGCCAAATTCTTCACTAATATGTTGTGGTTTGGGAATGATTGTTTTGGTGCAAATTCTACGTATATTTTTTTTATAGATGCACTATTTAGTGGTCTTTCTAATGAAAACGATTAGTGAATGACATAAAGTAAAAAACTAACACACGAGTATTCTAATTGAACTATCAGATTTGCAGACGATAATTTATAATCCGAGTACAGAAAATGAACTATGACTTAATATTTACGTAAAGATGATTTTCTTTTAAAAATATCGTACAAAACTATAAATAACTTGGCCTACTTTTCTTTATGGCACACCCCATTTGAATTGTTCAATTAACTTACCAAAAATTTTGAATTATCTTAACTATGTCATCATGTTTTGCAATTTTAAGGTCGTTGTCTCTGTGTAGGTCATATAGCGTGTGCAAGGAGAAACTAAAAACTTAAAGAAATAAGATGTCAACCAATGCTATAATAAGGCCTTTTTTTAGTCTATCCAATAGGTAATAACCTACATAAAGTTTAGTTGAACTAGGCCACAATGTGATATCTTACATGACTTAGGTCATTTTGATGATTTCCTATTTTAGTAAGGGAACTCAATATTGAAACTAACAAGAACACACAAATTAGACAAATGCCTGCACTGTTTTGACTTCCTTTAATTTAAACATGAAATGAAAATTACAATTGCCATATCCACCAAAATGTTCATACTGTTTTACAGATATTGATAATGGTTACATTTTATTATGTCTGTTTTGATTTTTTAAATAAAGATTTCGAGCGATGAAGTTAACACTCAAACGGACGAAGTTAGATCCGAGTATTTTTTTTGGAAACTAGATCGGAGTATAGTACATGGTAAGTTAGCTATTTATGGATGCCTTTAATTTTTGTCGTTTGCATAAATAACATTTTCAAAAAGATATATATGTGTGATTATAATGAATATTCAAAAACTATTTCAAATCCATTTTACTCTTATATGATTTTGTGAAATCTGAAATAGTAAATTTGGTGAGGTTTTGGGTGGAAATATGCAAGCTATTTATTGACAGGCTCGCACTTGAAAATGATAAGCAATTATGAGTTGATGAGAGCGTGGTGGTTGATATAAATAATCAGATAAATGTCAGTGGGGATTGATTCCATCAATACAATTGACCTAACTTTCCATTCATTTTTTCTTGTTGTAAAACTTTCCATTCAATAGCTTAGAAAATAAAGTTAAGAAATGGGTTCGCCCAATCAATCCATCTTCTCGGCCGTTCTAAAACCTAATAATGGATTTCTTTCTTTATTTGGACATCGACCCACAAAATTTCGAAGAATGGGTGTACAGATTTGGTAACTACTTATCTTAAACATTATTTATGTTGATTTAATCAGTATTTTATAAATAAAATACTTTCGTAGATCTAGTTCGGTTTCTATAAAACTTTGTAGGCAGGGAGTACCAATTGTGTAGGCGGGAAGCACCAACCAATGGTGGCTTTGTCTGTCATACTGACGGAGCTTTGGAAGATTTAAACGGAAAAATGTGCTACAATCAGGGTCATGGCTGACAATTTTGGGGTCCAGTGCCGAACCTTAATCGATGCCCTTTTACCCAAATTCGAAGTAGAAAAAGTTTTTACCCGCGAAATAATAAACAAAAATTTGAAATAGTTTACATGTAAAACGTTATAATACTAGGTATAACCCGTGCCTCTGGCACGGACCTCTTATTGTTATTAAAATTAATGCCCATTGCTTAGCCAAAATATAATTTCTTATCAAAGAGTAAATCTTAAAAAACAAATAATAGAATACAAACGACTTAGAAATAATAATCTTTAATGTTTAATAGTAATATTAATATAACAATAATCCAGCAGATGGATGATGATCCAAAGTTGTAGTCAATTAATTATGAATCACATTTCTTTTTCTCATTCTTCAAAAGCAAAGACCAACAGACATTGATCAATTCACAATGCAGAAACTACTTCCCCTACTATCAACGTCGAGGTTAGGATCAGCCTCTAGGTCCTCCATATCATCCTCAAAGTCCAATTCCGTCAAATACTCGTTGAGCCCACATGTTACAGCCGCATGTACGATCACCTCCGCTATGATGTGCATGATTTCATCGATACTCTGCATATGTTGTTGGTCTGGTTCTTCAAATTGATTGTTCTCGTCCATTAGATATGTTGGAAGGTTCTTTAGAAACCACTCATGGTTTTGGATCTCGGACATGTGTATCCTCCGTAACTGAAATAGTAAAAAGATCCGAGATTAATATCAGAACCATGGATAGTGAACTGTAAATAAACGATAAAACTCAATTTACATATATTCTCGCATGCAAACCACGTACCAGAAAAAGAAAAAAAAATGGGCAAATGACGGACCACAAACACAAAACAATTATTTTGAAAATGTGTTCTTTATCTCCTAAGAGGGCTGCCAACAAAAATCGTGAGCAACTCTGGCATATACTTCTTCCGACCTCAAAATACTAGCAACTACACTAAAAATTAGACACTCCTAGATAAAGCAAATCACTAATCGCTGAAGGTGCCAACAAAAATCCTTGAGATGAGATGGCGATACTCGGGAGTAATACCATCAGGAATTGAATACTGAACACTCAAAATCCGCTGCATGAAACAAAAGATTGGAGAGCTAAATTGACCTATATCTGTGGCAAGAACATAATTCAACTAATTCCACTGACCAGATCAACGCAGTTTTAGACGATTCATGTAATGTCTCCGAGTCAATTTTGTATCCTCTTCGATCCATTGGAGCACCATTGCCGAAAGTCAATGCACTATTGAGCCGAACAATTACCAAGTGGTAACCCTGTAAGACCAAGAAGTTGATTTATCTTGCCATCATATTCCTTCTTAAGCAATACTTCTGGAGCATATATATGCAAGGGTTCCCAAAGTTGACTTTGGATGTGAGTGCAATACTAATGACTGATACAAGCAGCCAAGTCAAGATGCAAGGCATGTCATGTGGTTCACCAATGTTTTCACAAAGACGGAGCTAACATAAGTAGTCTTGCTTACATTAAAATTTTTGTGAAACCACAGTTGCTAGTGAACCTAATACACCATCATGATAACTACTAAAAAGACAACGCGTACCTTGGAGTGCCCAAAGTCACATATCTTCAGCCATGGAGCTGGGATGCCATCCAATAGGGTGTTTTCTAACTTAAGATAATGATGACATACTTGCTTCATGAAGTAACAATGTAACGTAACAGAAACATGACAAATCGATTTCAGCTATGCTAAGTTGTGTAATTTATGAATTACCAGTATATGATATGTTTCCATTGTTACTGTCGCAGCTTTAGGACGACGACGTCTTGAACCTGGTATTCTATCTTATTTGTGCTTCCCTCCTGGATAACTTACGACCCTTTCAGTAATGACCTTGCGCGACACAAATTTGAGTAAAACTGGGAGTGGTGGTGGTGGAGACACTGAGGCGGAGGATAATCAACCATGGAAATTGGTGAGGCTATGTGCTGTAGCAAATCTCTGAAATATAACTGCAAGTTGAAACTCAAAGAGTTGAGTCCAAACAAGAACGTTGGGTTTGGACATATCAAATAAAAAAGTTGAGCTGAGATGAATCTTTGAAAAGGAAAAGAAAATTACCTGAACTACAAAATGTCATCTCTCACAGTTAAGAAACACGTGGACTCCAATCAACTTTTATAACCTTGTCCCTTACCATGGTAAAGATAATCCGGTCTCTAGAAGTGAATCGATCAACCTCGTTGAACCAGAGAGAGGTAAGCAAGTTAGTCATTGATTAATGTTCTCTTATGATAACACATCCTTCCGGAAGATCTGTTCAAGTCAAATGTAACACAAAAGCTTAGGTGATGGTTTATAGACAAAGAGGGACCAGACAGAAAGGAAACACAAACAGTTTTTTGAAAACAAAAAAGAAACATGTATTTTATAGAGAGAAACCCCACCATTTGTAGTTGGAAGCTTAGCTTTAGAATAATGTGTCAACCCTCATTCTTATAAAACTCAAGCTGAACAAATCAATGGAGAGGTTGTCCTATTTTGCAGCGGCTTTATTAACCTTTGGTTCCATTAAATCGCTTGTAATACACAGAGATGGCAAAATCAACGTTCGTTCCCCACGAAAACCTCATAACAAATGGAATCAATGAAGGGGCGTGGAATGAAAGCTGAACTAATTGAGGCCATATCATCACAGACCACTACTTACATAATTTAACTAAAAGTCACTCACATATATCAATTAAATGTAAAACAACGATATGACTATAACTTTGTTAGATAGATATTGGAGACCGAATAATATGCATGGCACTTTACCCAAAACCTCATATAACAAAACAATCTAATCATATTGTTGAAGTTCTAGGCGAGAAGGGTAGCCCCGTTTTCATTGTATTTCAGTTAAGAGATGTCATCCGACCAAGAGATGTCATCCGACCGTGATTAGTTTTTTGAAGGAAACATCATCTATGAAGCAATAAGTGATTAAGTTCACATTCTTCAAGTTTCTTTTTATTAAGTCGATGAGTCATTCAAATTATTTCTTGAGAAATCATAATCAAATTTAAATCAAGAACTAATGGGCAAGAAAATCAAAGTAAATACATGAAAAGCTAGGAAAGTGGAATTGTAACCTTCAATTAGGGTTTTCTTACCTAACTAAGAGCATGTCCAACCCCAGCCGGGCTGAGGCCATAAATTCAAATTTATGGCCTCAGCCCCCCACTCCAAGCCCAGCCGCTTGGAGCGGAGGCTGGGGCTCGGTGTTCAGTCGCCCCTAACATTAGGGCGACTGAACACCGGCCCCAAGTGACTGTTGGGGCCCCAACGGTCACTTGGGGGGCATCCCCTAGCCGTTGGATTTGCTCCAACGACTAGATTTACCTTTTTTTAAAAAAATAAAAAAATAAACTAAAAACATTAAATAATTAAAATAAAATTTAAAAAAAGCTAAAAAATAACAAAAATCAAAACAACTTTTAATAATGAAATTATATTAATACAAACCGACTTTTGCATTAATAATCCTACGATCCAAAACACAAAACTAATAATCCGACGATAGAAAACACATTACTAATAATCCAACGACCAAAAGTTATTCATTGTCATCGTTTGATCTCGTATTCCATAAGTGTTCGATAAGATCTGCCTTCAACCGAGAATGAGTATCTTGGCTTCTAATTCGACCTACACGTTCAAGCACTTCGTCCGATAAGTCTTCTCCACGCTCTATCGGACCCATTTCACATCCCTCAATATTGGTTGTAGCATTTGGACCTTCGTCTTCAACAATCATGTTATGCATTATGATACATGCCTTCATAATGTCACTCATGGTCTTTACGTCCCACCAACGTGACGGTCCCCGAATAATTCCCCAACGAGCTTGCAGTACACCAAAAGCTCGTTCAACGTCTTTTCGAACCGACTCTTGTCTTTTGGCATAATATTTAATATGGTAGAAAAGAGGGAAATTCAAATTTCAAATTCAAATTTTCGGCCTCAAGAGAGGCTGGGGCTGGAGCTGAATTTTAGAGGCTGAGCTGAGGCCAATAATTTTAGGTGAAAAAGTGGTTTTTTCGGCCTAAGACAGGCTGGGATTGGACTTGCTCTAAGTCGATGAGTCCCTGAAATCATTTCTTGAAACAACCAAAGCAATCAAAATTTATACAAAAAATGCTAATAAAATGAAACTGTAACCCTTCATTGGAGTTTTCTTACCTGATTAAGTCGATGGATCCTTCAAATTATTTCTTGAAAACCATAAATCAAATTTAAATCAGGGATCAATAAGAAAGAGAATCAAAAGTAAATATAAGAAAAGCTCTGGAAATAAAACTATAACCTTTGATTAGGGTTTTTTACCTGTTCAAATCAATTTTCACATTACAAATCTGGACGCAGTGGAGTTGTTTCTCTCTCTCTCTCTCCCTTTCGAAATTCGTTTTATAAAACTTAAACGCTCTACAAGGGGGTTACATAGTGAGAAGTCGGAGGATTGAAAATGCTCCAAAATCTATCCGCAAGAAAAAAAAAACTGACCAGATGAGGGAGAAGTACGTTGCAAATCATAAATTGATTACCTATTGATTAGTAATTTCAGTTACAAATCTATCCGAAAGAAAAAAAAAACTAACCAGATGAGGGAGAAGTACGTTGCAAATCATAAATTGCTTACCTATTGACTAGTAATTTCAGTTACAAACTTGCTCCATTGTTTAGAGAGAGATAGAGATAGGAAGGGGAGAAGTAGGTTGGAGTGAAACTAAGGGGGGGGGGGGGGGGGGGGGG
>BEHA01002398.1:1899044-1914293 GCA_002897215.1 Eschscholzia californica subsp. californica | reverse complement strand
TAATAAATGTCTACCAAATGTCCATCAATGTCCACAAATATTCACAGATGTTTACGAAAGTCGAAAATATATTTTTGAAATGTTAGTATAAATATATTATTTCATGTGATTAAACAATAATAATAATTAAAATAATAAATGTCTACCAAATGTCCATCAATGTCCACAAATATTCACAAATGTCTACGAAAGTCGAAAAATATATTTTTGAAATGTTAGTATAAACATATTATTTCATGTGATTAAACAATAATATTAATATTAAAATAGTAAATGTCTACCAAATGTCCATCAATGTCCACAATATTTACAGATGTCTACGAAAGTCGAAAAATATATTTTTGAAATGTTAGTATAAATATATTATTTCATGTAATTAAAAAATAATAATAATATTAAAATAATAAATATCTACCAAATAGCCATCAATGTCCACAAATATTCACAGATGTTTACGAAAGTCGAAAAATATATTTTTGAAATGTTAGTATTAATATATTATTTCATGTGATTAAATAATAATAATAATATTAAAATAATAAATGTCTACCAAATGTCCATCAATGTCCACAAATATTCACAGATGTCTACAAAAGTCGAAAAATATATTTTTGATTAGCACAAATATAATATGCATTACACATTTTGTCAATGGACTCAAGATCTTAAAATGTCCCCAGGACATTTTGTCTATGGATCAAATGTCTTGAAATGTCTATAAAGACATTTTGTCTACAAACTCTCAATGTCTTGAAAATGTCTATGAACACATGTTGTCTATAATAACTCATCCGAAATGTCTTGAAATGTCTACGGGACATTTTGTCTATGAAAGTCTGTGAAAGTCCCGCTCCACTATCCCCCCTAAAACTGCAAAACCTTACTATTAAGGTATTAATGGTGGGACCGGACACCCATACATTTTAGCAGATGATGAAGTGGGTGGAAGGTTTTTCTTCTCTGAGGGCCCAAATTAATAGTCTGGTTTACTTTCTTGCATTGGATGGGTGACCATTATTTATTTTTCTTGGGTAGGTAACAAATTTGAAGGCCAAGATTTTGAGATCAAATTGAACGAATGGTTGTATTTGTCTTTTGACTTGTCCCAGTCAGCACAAAACATTGTGTTTTGTTATATTTCTATAAAACTTTGTAGGCAGAGAGTACCAATTGTACATGTAGGCGGGAAGCACCAACCAATGGTGGCTTTGTCTGTCATACTGACGGAGCTTTGGAAGATTTAAACGAAAAAATGTGCTACAATCAGGGTCGTGGCTGACAATTTTGGGGTCCAGTGCCTAACCTTAATCGATGCCCTTTTACCCAAATTCGAAGTAGAAAAAGTTTTCACCCGCGAAATAATAAACAAAAATTTGAAATAGTTTACATGTAAAACGTTATAATATAAACCCAAATTAATGGTGTGTTTTGTGATTGTCTTAACTAAACAAAACTCTTTTCATTTGCATAGGATTTTACAGAAATTAACGTTTAGATTTTTCTTTTTCACACAATCTGAAATTAAGGTTTGAAAGATAGACTGATTGAAAATTGTAAAAGAAAAAAGTCATATACGAATTTGAAAGTAGGAGAGGTCGAGAGAGAGTGAGTGTGAGAGTTAGGTGCCACAACTTACAAAAAAAATGCTTTTAATAGGAGGAGATGAACCCAAGACCTAGAGTACACAAATGAAGCAATCTTACCAAATGAGCTTGGATCCGTCTGATGATCTAACTTATTATTCTTTCTCTAAATATGCTTAATTAACTAATGGGACCCTTATGGTGATGGGCCCAGTGTGTGCGCCCTGCCCGCACTGGCCCATCCACGGCCCTGGCTACAATTAAGGGAAAGTCATAGCGGGCGGCAACCCGTCGTTACCAGAGAAATAAACAATATTCATACACTAGTTGCAAGGAGTAGAATTTGTTATAGTGATGATGTTGAAAAGTAACTTCTCGAGAATGGTCATGAAAATCATCATTGTACCTTCAAGTTACTGTTACTCCATGGCATACATAAGTGAGGAGATTGGGAGATACTTGCAAAGAAACTCGGAAACTTAAGTCATTTCAGTATTGCAGGTAATGAGTCAACGACCGCAGAATCAAAGATCAAATCCCTTTTCCGATCATATAATGTTATTTATATACAGTTGCACGATGATAGTGAATCAACGGCTTAAAACATGCCATGTGGCAGAGACGTTAATAGAATATTTTTAGCATAGCGGATATGATTGTCTTTTGAGATAAACCAAGCTGCTATTCGACACTATCTTGCTTGTGATAAGTTTTACATAAATATTTTTTGTCAAGATGAACCGTCTATGATCCGATACTAGAGATTCTCATCCATTTTCCGTCAAGAATTGGAATTCTTTAGAAATAAAATACAGGAAATTGGGTCGGAGGCCCAACCAAGTAGTGTATCAAGAATGGCATTTGCCTCTTATATACAAGAGAGGCAGAAAAAACACCAAAAGTTTAGCAAAGGGTAAAGATGTCCTTAAGTAAAGTCACACACTATTAAGATTAAGTTTGAACCCTAATTAATCTTGAACCAAAGTTCTCCTTTCAAGTTGTGAATTTAAGTCACAAGAAGTCAAGGAGAACCGTGGAAACTGATGGGGATGTACAAGGTGATATCCAGCTCAGATGTGCATGTACAAGGTGATATCCAGCTTAGATGTATCATGTATCATGTATGTCCGTCGGCTATCAAGGGAAGGAACGTTTGTTATGGGTAGTAAAGTAGTGTTTGGGCGGCTTTGTAAAAAGCGACTGAAAAGCAAATCTGACTTTTCGTTTTTAATTCCTTCTAAAGAGAATTTCTGACGTAACGAACGCTGTCCCGAATATTACCCGAGATTCAAAATCCAACGAGTTGAAATATGGTCATGTGCAAAATTATCAACCGCTAGCACTTTGTTAAGGTTCTATGCTTGGCCCAACACAACATTAGTGGGGTGATCTTCTGGGGAAACAAATTAAAATTAAAATTATGGGGTACAAACATTTAGGTAGCAACATAAAAAGGCAGGCACATTAGGGAAATCAAAATAACTTTGGCGGTGGGTTATTTTCGCCGTGGCAAATTGTAAAGGGAAGATATGAAATTTTATATATTTTCCGGGAAAACAAATTTTAAGGAGAAATAAAACATTTCTTTTTCTTCGTCATCATCTTCAAATCCGACCACCAATTCCGACTACTACTTCCGGCCATAACCACCACCATTTTTTTTCTTTTTGTTTGTTTTTCCTCTCCTCACTCTCAATCTCTTATTGTTTGTCTCTCACAATCTCACAATCTATCCCCCCTCTCTCTCTCACAATCTCACAATCTCCCCCCCCTCATCTCTCTCTCTCTCCTTCTCCCTCTCTCTCTCTTACAGTCTCTCTCTTGCATACACAGTTCCGGCGAAGGAAAGCTTTTCCTCTCCGGAACAAGACCTCAAGGAGGGTTTCGTCTAACCCTCCTCGAGGGTCGGTCGACCACAAACTTTTCGTGGACAGTCGGGCCACGAAATGGTTCGTGGGGCGATCGACCACGAATTCTGAAACTGCGAGAAAGTTTAGTGGTTGAGTGAAAATGTTTGGGGAACGAGTATTAGGGTTTGGTGATTGGAGAAACCGAGATACAATGAGAGAGAGAACGAGATATAGTGAAAGATAGGCACTGAGAGCGATAAAGTTAGAGAGGGAGAAAGAGAGAGCGAGGGAGAAAGAGAGAGCGAGGGAGAAAGAAAGATGCAAATGATGATGGTGGCGGCCGGATTTTGGTGATGATGGTGGTGGCCGGATTTGGGTGATGATGGTCGTGGCCGGATTCCGGCGGCCCTTGCCCGGAATGGAGAAGAAATGGTTAACAAATTTGTTTTCCCCCTAATAATTATAAAATATTTAGTTGACCAGATTTTGACAAAGTCTTTACACCCCCATATACTATTTTGATTTCCCCAAAACATTGACCCAAAAAAAATATGTAATCTTTTGTTTCCTCCGAACACCAATCTCACCCTTAATATTTTTCAATTTGTTCCCCTTATCTTCCCCTCCCACCACCACTACCACCGCCACCTTCACACACCACCATCACTCTAAGTTTCGACAAAGGGCCTTCCAAAACCCTTGTCTGGTTTGGTAAAACCAAACGTTGTTTCGTCTGAATCTGGGATCTCCATATCTGGGCGAAGAAACTTTCATATGGACTCGGAAGCTCTAGATTCAGGTGACCTCCGTCTGGTTTCTAAACGGAAAAGAGAAAAAGAAATGGAGAAGAAATAAAAGAAAGGGGGAAGAGGAGAGATAACAGGGCAGAAGATAGAGAAAAAGATGGAAATAGATAACCAAGAAAAACTGAATTCTAGCAAGGGTCGCTGGCAGAGAGCCGATCAACGACCCTATAAAAATGTATACCCTGCAAATTGTTATTGTTTCACCAAAAACTGACTATCAATATGCAACTGCAAATCGAGTTTGCAAGATATGCAACTCAAGATTATATTCACCAAAGCTTGCAAATCATGTTTGCAATCTATATTTTGCAAACACATGTTTACAGAACTTGTTTTAAACACTTGTTTGCAAAACAGATTGTTTTAAACATATGTTTGCAGAACTTGTTTGCAGACACTTGTTTGCAAAACAGATTGTTGCAAACACATGTTTGCAGAAAAACGTAAGGGAAAAAACGTCATTTTTTTCTTGAAAAAAAAGTGGTGAAAGTAGATCTCGTTAGAAAGCTAATGAAAAATCATTTCTAAATATATAATTTTGATAAACGAAAAAGAGGAAAAGAAAGGAAGAAAAGAGAAAAGAAAGGGGGAAGAGGAGAGATAGTCTGGTAGAAGATAGAGAAGAAGATGGAAATAGATAAACAAGAAAATGAATTCTAGCTAGGGTCGGTGGCAGAGAGCCGATCAACGACCCTTTGTACCCTGCAAATTGTTATTGTTTCCCCAAAAATTGACTTTAATGTGGGAAATACAAGGATTTGAGTGGAAAAAAGGTGGGGGAAAATTTCCTTTTTAAGTCAAAAATTTGAAGGCTTCTATCCGAGCCTCGCCTCAAACATCAATTCCATTTTCTCAAAAAAAAATTTAAGAATTGCTCAATTTCCTCTAAATCTCCTCACTTTCGTCTTCATCACTTCCTCCGTTGCCTCTTATTAGTTGCTCCTCTTCTATCAATGGATTTTCTTGAAATACATTTATAAAAAATTATAGTATTCAAACTTGTTCTTCACGAGTATATCTTCTTCTAATGAGGAGGGGTTGAATTTTGTTCTCAGACAGGAGGGTTTCATAGAAGAGAACGAGTGTCGAAATTGTGAGGGAGGGAGTAAGAGAGAGAACTTTCAATTTTTGGTCGGCGTGGTGGTGGTGGTGAAGATGGAGAAGTGAAACTAAAATCGTATTCTCTGTAAGGGTGGTCATTTATTAATACCCCAATCAATCTTTATCATCGTGATTAATTAACTAACTCAATCTTAGAAACTTCGAGGGTTGCTAAGGATTTTTAGATTTTTATTTCAAAACTCTTTCTTGTGCAAAACTCATAAAGATCTCAAAAGAATACTTTATTTATAGAAGAGTGATTTTGTGGATACAACTGTCATACAATGGCTATATAATAGATTATATTTTTGTAGTTAAAATTTTATTCTAACAAATTTTGAAACTAAAGGCCAATAATAGAAATAAGTTGGATCAACTATGTCCACAGAAAAAAAAAATGTTGTATATCTAATGTAATTGGGTTGTAAGAATAGTTCTTTTACTTTTAAAATGTCTTATTGATACATTTTAACGAGCTAACTCAATATTTATAACCCGTAAAACAATTAATATAAACACTCTTTTCCATATCTTCATAGTAACAAACTAATACTTTCAACCTCAATATTCATGTTACGCAAGTAAATAAAGGAGCTAGTTCAACAAAATAAAATAAAATAAATAAAGGAGCTTTAAAGATTTGCGTGAGACACACAAAATTTAAGAGGTATCTGTTTTGACACGCGTTACATAAGATCCTATATTAAAACTTTAGATATAAGACTGTTTATTTTTTTCAAATTTACTTTTCACTCTTTTCTTAAGTTTTGCATTGAAGATGCTTTAAAAACCAAGATTTAGTCAAATTTTAAGAATTCCATGTAATTAATAGGAAGATAAAGATAAAGAAAGTGTACTTTTGGAGAGAAGAAAAAATATTTTTTGTCCCCAATAAGCGATCGATCAGTTGTTTTGGTCTCTGATAGGGTCTGGCAATTCGTTGTGACCCCCTTCATATTTTCGTCTCGCTAAACCAATTATTGACGCAACGGAAATCTCTGAAAAACCTTAGATCTTCGTCTAAAGACTACAGAACTAAAATTATCAATGTATCTTGGAGTTGTTGTTCCTTTGTGTCGTCGGCAGAGAGATGAGGGGGAGACGTAAAGACACTCCAACGCTCAAGTAAGTTCAGTGTTGGAAGTTGAAAAATCAAGTTATTGAAGAGTAAAGATCATATCCCTTTTGACGACAAACTTGGATTGTTTACGTAGGTTTGCATGGTACTGGTGAATCGCCAACTTAAATAAAGAAATAGGGTAAATTCCGTTTTGGCCCCCGATTTGTAACCAACTGGCCGTTTTAGCCCCCATAAATGTCCAGCAGTTCGTTTTGGCCCCAAAAATTTCTTAATTGGCCCCAAATTTTTTCCAACCTCCCAATTCTACCCCCATGGCATTTCTGTAATTTATTTTTTTTCTTTTTCTTTGTCCACCTCATATAACAATTACTACATCACCTCTGCCCACCTCACCCTTCTTCTCCGGCGAAAGGTTGCCGGACGGAATTTGACAGAGGTGAAGGTGAGGTGGACAGAGGTGATGTAGTAATTGTTATATGAGGTGGACAAAGAAAAAGAAAAAAAAATAAATTACAGAAATTCCATGGGGGTAGAATTGGGAGGTTGAAAAAAATTTGGGGCCAAAACTAACTGTCAGACACTTATGGGGGCTAAAACGGCCAGTTGGTCACAAATCGGGGGCCAAAACTGAATTAACCCTTTATGCAAATAATTTTAGGAATGAAATTTTTGAGAAAGAAGTTTATAGAATTTGAAAGAAATCTATGGAAAGAAAAGACTTTACCATTAATTTAAAGATTCGTATGATTTACAAAAGTAATTTTAACATTTTTTGGAAAGGTTTTATGGAAAGAGTTTTAAGAATGAAATTTTTCAGAAAGAAACTTATGGAATTTTAGAAAAGACTTTCTTAATTTAAAGATTGCTATGGTTGTAAAGAAATCTTAGGAGTTTTAAAAAACAAGAAAAAAAGAAACGGGTTGAACTCGGGCTTTTTCCATGCTGGACCGGCCTCACAACATAGGCCCAGCCCGGGATCGGAAAGGAACCCGAGTCAACCTAGTCCGTTTTCCGTACGGGCCAGTACGATTCGGGCCGGACCCGGGCCCAACTTGGCTCGGCCCAGATTTTTGAACACCACTAGTTGGTATTTGAAATTGACTAAGATTAGGAAACCCTAAACCTATATAAAGAGGGTCTAGTAGTTGTTTCAGTCATTCAAGTTTATCAATAAAGTTCGGTCTTTAGAGCATCTCCAATGCAACACTCAACAAAAACTCAATTAATCCAATGTGTCAAGTGTCAATTGAGTTTCTCTTTCCTAAGTGTCACTATTAAGATACTCAATTCAAAATTCTTCTCCAATGCAACACTAAAAAAAACTCAACATTTACTTTAGACTTACTCTTGTTTCTTATTTTAATATATAAAAGGATGATGTGGACCAATTGAAATACAAAAATAAATGTTGAGATACTCAAAAGAAAGAGAAATGCTACTTAGCACGACAAGTCAAAAGCGAGGGAATAGCGACCGAATCAGAGTTTGACACGTGGCGTGGAGAAGGAAATCACGTGAAGATTGATTTCCAAATTGAATATCACACTTAAGTCCTCATCTATTCCATGTTTACGCTTAAGGGCTTTCGCCCCAAACTTGATCTGGACTGTTGATCTTTTCAAAGGTCCAGATTATAACAAAAAATTCTCACTTCCAATTCTCATCAAATTTATTTTTTCTTTTTGAAAGATTGCCCTCCTTGAACTCAAATCATAAAACAAGAACTCCTGCCTCTGTTTCTCTCTCTCTCTCTCTCTCTCTGTTCTTCTCCTACTCAATCAACTTGGGTTGGGTTTGTTTAAAGCTGACCACCAAACCTATATTACTGCCATGGATTTTAATCTCAACAACAAAAACAAATTGAAGTTGAAGAAGGTTAGATCACCTATTAATACTACTACTATTTCAGGTGATTGTCTCCCTCCATCTCCTCCTACTTGTATTAATAATACTACTACTAGTTTTCTTACTGATGATGATTTCTTAGTATATGAGATACTAACCAGACTCCCTGTCAAATCCCTTTTCCGTTTCAAGACTGTTTCTAAAGAATGGTGTTGTTTAATCGAAAAAGTTCTCACTCCCAAGTCTCATCAACTTTCAACTAATAAAATTTTGTGTTGAAAAATCTTTAATAGTTTCTGTGTGGAAACTATTAAAGATTTAATAGTTTTTGTGTTGAGAAATGCTACTTAGCACGACAAGTCAAAAGCGAGGGAATCGCGACCGAATCCGAGTTTTCCAATCACGTGTTTTCCAATCTTTAATAGTTTTTGTGTTGAGAAATGCTACTTAGCACGACAGGTCAAAAGCGAGGGAATCGCGACCGAATCCGAGTTTGACACGTGGCGAGGAAAAGGAAATCACCTAAAGTTAGATCCAAATTGAATATCACACTTAAGTCCTCATCTATTCAGTGTTTACGCTTAAGGGCTTCCGCCCCAAACTTGATCTAGACCGTCGATCTGTTCAAAGGTCAAGATTATAACAAAAAGTCAAATGCGAATGGATCTAATAAAATTTGGATCTAATAAAATTTTGTGTTGAGTAATGCTATACGGAGCGAAAGTCAAAAGCGATGGATAGCGACCGAATCAGAGGCTGCCACTTGGCAGAGAAGATTGGAAAACACGTGATTCTCCCTACTTTCGAAGTGTTATATTTCGATCCCATATTTACCCGCGTTTCTCTTTCATTCCCTCTTCCAATAAAATGATCTGGACCGTTAATCGTTTTAACCGTCCAGATCATATCCAAAGCAAATAAACCCTAATCGATCTCTTCTTCTCTCTCTCTATGCCAAAAAGCTTAACTGAACAAAATAAACACAAGATTGATTTGATAAAGAAAGGTTTTTTTTTTCTAAAGAAGTAAACACACATAAACATCATTAATATCTAACCAAATAATTAGATTAAAGCTAGATAATGTTTGAATTTTGAAACCCTAACAAGTAAGTTATCAGGTTACAAATTTCAAATTGGAATACTGGATATTAGCCATGAAGAAGATGGGTTCAACCCATATGGATTTGGAATTGGAAAGGAAGAAGATGTGATGGGTGCTACTGTCATTGCAAGGAAGGAATTCTGGGTGGTTGGGTTTGTAGGGATTGGAGTAGTTTTGATGGTTGTAAGGAAATTGTTGATGATGATGATGAATTGGGTGATGACGATGATGATGATGAATCAGGTGATGGTGATGATGATGATGATGATGAATTGGGTGATGAATTGGGTGCGATGGTGATGAATTGGGCGTGATGGCTTAGTTGGATGATAAGGTCGAACTTGTGCAGGGACGCGGGTTAGTAAGACTCAAAAGCAAAGTTCTTGCTTTTTGGCTGAGGGACTGAAAGCGAAACGCCGGAAAATATTGAATCGAAATATAAGATTTTGAAAGGAGACAGAATCACATGTTTTCTAGTTTTCTGGGCCAGGTGGCAGCCTCTGATTGGGTCGCTATTCATTTGCTTTTTGGCTTTCGCCCCAAACAGCATTTCTCCAAAAGAAAACTCAACAATTGAGTTTTCTTTTGAGTATCTCAATATTTATTGTTGCCACATCATATTGAGATTCTAGTTGAGTGTTGCATTAGAGAGTGTTTTTTGTTAAAAACTCAACTAATCCTATGTGTCAAATTGAATTTTTCAAATTGAGTGTTGCATTGGAGATGCTCTTAGTATTAAATCTTCTTAGTTTCGGTTCGATAATCTGAAGATCTAAATCTTTTCACAGATTTCCATAAGAAACGTTCTAATTAAAGTTTCCCGAGTCAACTCATTCGAGTTTAAAAAGAAGGGGAAAGAAAGCATCGAGTTTAATACGAAACAAACGGTATCAAGAGCGGGATCGATCAAGAGAGAGAGAAAGCAGAAGTAAGATGGTGAAGGAGATGAATGAAGAAGATTCTCAATGTTGCCAGAAATATGGAGTACCTCTTTACGGAGCTTCATGGGTTCCTTTCATTAATTTCTCTACCCAGAAGAAACCCAACGGAGAAGAAGAAAAAGAACATGATGGTCAACCCCAAGATGAGACTGAATCGGCGTCAACTCAACAGAATTTATCGTTGGTTCTTTGTGGTGGTGGTGGTGAAGGCAGAAGTGGGATCCCTAATTCTATCCTTTTCACTCAATTCGATTCGTCTTCTAATTCTCTCTCCCCAGAGCCGGTAAATTTCTTCTTATATGATTATTTATTGTTCTTTGCAATTTCCACCTGATCTAATAAATTTTGAATTATGGTTTGGTGTCCCACTTGGATTTGGAGTTAAATCATAAATTGGAAATATTAGGGGTCTTTAGACTAGTATGATCGTTTATTTAACTATATTGGGGGTACATGAATGGAGTTCTAATTAGATTATAGCATCACAAAAAGGATAAAAATTTGATTTGGGTGATTTTGCTCTCAATTTGTATGTGTGGGAGTTGTTGTTATCCAACAAACAAGAAAACCAATGTGAGTAATATGATTATTTAGGTCATGTTTATGGTAAAGTCGGATTTATGGGAAATACTACTTAAAGCACCAAAGTAGCTCATCAGTGATCTGCTTAGTGCCCCATTTTTTCTTTGATGCGGCAGCACCTCGAAGTAGCACATTAGAAACTGCCTCAACAGGTGGGAAACAATGTGGGTAGATTTCGTCGAGCTAAGTTGGTTCGTGTGTGTTTTGTATTGGTGCACACTTGAACCAACTAGGTTTAGGCAGTTCTGTTCAGTTGTTAGTTCAATATTTATTCGGGTTGAATTGTTCTAGTTGTTATAATCTGAAAATGTATTTCTAATGGATTGTCTTGTATTATATGTTCTTAGGTAGCTAAGCTTCGGACAGGTACTGATTTACCATACAGAATGGCAGTTCACCCACAAGGAGATGGCCTTATTTGTTCCTTCCCCGAGAGTTGTAGGTAATTTTCTTCTTCCTTTCTTTCTATTGAGTAACTAACTAGGTTTACGCATTAACAGTATAAGACAGAAGTTTCTGTAGGTAAGACGAGGGCCATCCAACCATGCCTATCTATTATTTGTTAGAGTCACAACTCACACCCAACTTGATGGAACCCTGTTTCAAATTTCTCAACTTCATTTCACTATTAGTTATTTCGCTTTATTATCAATAACTTCATTTCTTTATTACTTTTCTTAGTTGTTGCCCCATGATTCATGCTCTCGCGTAGCTGCTAGAGTAAATAATAGTTACTTGGTAGAGAGAATCACGTATTACTTCTTATGGTGATATTGTCATATAGATGGTTTGAGTTGGAGGTGTCAACGAGCAACAACACTTCCAATTTGGGACTAAAATCTTCAGAGACGGTGCTCTCTCAGTTGGAAAATGTTGGTCGACAATTAGCGTTGACTTTTAACAGGGAGGGTTCTGTACTGGCTGTTGGAAGTGAGGTACCCTAAAGAATTTATTTATGTTTGATGTTTGAAGAGGCATCACCTAAGAAAAAAAAGTTCTTTTATAAATTTGTGATAAAATATAAGGTTTTACAAGAGGTGGATTGCACTTCATCCATGTAGAGGCAGATCCACAGTCTGTACGTAGAGCAAATTGCCTTTATAGTTAACTGAAAGATCCTGATACTTCTTGTGTATGAAGTTAAGTTCACCTGGCGTGGAATTATTATCTTTTTATTCTCAATAACAATCTCTATCTCTTATAGAAGTGATGAGACATGAAAATATCCCATCTGAATCTCTTAACTCGGGTTAGTTAGTCCATTTCGAGCAGTTACTCTCATGAATTATTTGTTTCTCTTGACCAGGTGTCTTCTATGGAATTGAGCGCGAAAAACGGTTAAAATCGGGAGATTGACACATTAGGGGCATTTCGGTAATTTGGTGCTAATGGTGCTCTGGTAGTTTGGTCTATTTTGATATTCCGATGAAATGTAGAGTCCAAGACGAACCCAACGACGGAAACGGAAGTAAAATCGGAGTCCGAATGAGGAAGTTAGACCAAGTAAAAAACCGAGTCAAAAGTAGTTGACCAGATCAGCTAGAGGACAGGTGGAGCAGATCCCAGAACGTTAATACGAATTTTCGGTACACTAATGGGACGCGAGGGCCAAATTCGGGATCCGTTTTGAAGCTCTGATTACGTGAGACGCGAAGCGTGGTAATACGATGGACCGAAAGGATCTAAGGGTCAGAACTCTCTCAGTACACATGGCTTCGTCGAAAGGCAGCGATGCACTTTATCCAATAGCCCGCGTTACACCATAGCGTCCTTATAGTGGATAACGTCAACAGCTGTGATATGGACGACATTTACTGGTTGGCTTATAACCAATGGGAAACGTACACCTGGCCCATTTGACAACCATTCCTTCAACGTCTCTCTTTGATTGATATTAGTTGTTGGGGTTAAATCAACGCCCTCCCTCTTTATCCCTTCTCCATCTTTGGTAATTCTAAACCAGTAGAGAGAGAAAGAGTTTAAGAAAAAGGGAAAGAAGATATAGAGGTTAATAGAGAAGGAAACAAATTTAAAACCGAAAAGGAAAGAAGATGATCACGGGCAGCAGAGAAGGAAATAGAGAGGGAATGAAAGATTGACTAGGAATTCGATTAAATCAGAGAGAAGATATTTTCTCTCTAGAACAACAAGGAAAGAAGCTTGATTGATGAAGATATTTTTCTAGAGAGAGAGAGACATCTCGGCTGATATAAAAGAAAAGAGATGGCAGCCATTGAAGACATCTCGGTTTTGGGAGGGAAGCAGTTTTATTATGGTAGCCAATACATGGACAACCAATTTCTTTATATGGACAACTATTTTATGTGGACAACTAAAAAAATAAAAAAAAGTATACGGACAACCGTTTTTAAGGGGACATCATTCTATTATTTCACTCTTGTCCTCTAAGAATTAGAGATTTTATTTAAAGTTCTCCCTCTTTTCTTCTACTTCTTCATAACTCACAAATTTATAGAGAGATAAACTTTGGAGAGACATGGTTGATCATAACACCAAGAAACCCTTCAAATAAAAAATAAAAAAAATCTAGAAAATCGATTTTTGTATCAAACAACAAGCATATCTTCGTCCTGACTGCTTATGTTCGTCTGGATTTCACCCCATTCATCAAAGAATAACAACAATAAAATCCAAGACTCAATTTATCAAAGAATTAAAACCCACTTTAGTTTCTTCTTCATCATCATCGTCCTCTTCGTCGAGAAGAGGGAGAATCAGGGATTGGCTACTGTTGGAAATACATCAGGAGGTAGAGCATAAGGTAGTGATTTTGATTATTCTATTTCTGAAAAATCTTTCTAAGAAAATACACAAATTTATGAAAGAAGTGCATGAGGAGACAGGAGGTAGAGCATCATCATCCTATTCATTAAGAAAGTACACAAATTTGTCTAACAAGAGAATAGATGATGTGAAGAAAACGGTTACCCATATACCCATCTTCTCCTAATTCTGTAATCAATACTTGGGAATTAATGGCTAGTTTACATGATTTTGATTATTCTGTTCCTAAAAAATCTTCATCTTTTGTATTATATCGATCTTATTCTTCTAATAGAACGAGAAAACCTAATTTTAATTTGATCAATCTCTCGTGAGTAGTTTATTTGATGGAAACGCTAAGAAATTGTTCAATTTTTTTAAATCAGCGGCAAAAATAGCATCATCAAGTAAAACAACAACATCATTTGTCAGAAGAATCTCTTCTTGCAGATATGGATCCAAATGTTGCAACTAGCTTCAGACGAGTTGTTTCTTCTAAGCAATTAGGGTTAGGGTTGCGTCCATCAAGTAAAACGATGATGAGATCGTCTCTCTCATCGATTTCTCATGTTGTTGATGATAAGATTCGATTGAAAGGATCTGAAGATAAAATCGTAATGTTCAGCTTCAACATACATAAACAGATAGGGTTTTTATTTTTAGTTATTGTACTTATTTGTTAATAGTCCTCAGATTAATTAGTGTTAATATTCAAGTCTTTAGAGAGTTGTCCCCTTATTAACTTAAAGTCAACTAAGTCAAACATAATTGACTCACACCGGGCCCGAAAATAGTTGTCCATATAAAAAAATTGGTTGTCCACGTATTGGTCACCTTTATTATTTTGATTTCATAGCTGCTCTGTTTTCCTTCTTCTTCTTGGGGCATTAATGTAAGATTAGAGAGAAGAGAGGAAAACAGAGTAGAGGGAGAAAAATTTAGAGAAAAACAGAGAGTTACCATCATCTTCATATCTTTCTTCTTCTGCATATTCTTTTTGTGAGAGAGAGAAATAAAACAGAATAGAGAGAGAGAGAGAGTAGTAGAGAAACAGAGTGATTTGTAGAGAAACAGAAGATTGTTTTCTAAGTATTTATCTAATACAATCATCTTCTTCAAATTGTTGGTGTTAATTGTGTTTGGATTGAAATAAAAGAAAAGAGAAATTTTTGTGAGAGAAATCAAGAAACAGAGAGTTATAGAAGGAGAGAAAAAGAGTTGGAGAAGATGAGAAAATCATTTTCCAACAGAGAAATCGATTCCAAGAAGATGAGAAAATCGACTTCCCTTAGGGTCTGTTTGTTCTGTTTTCCTGGAAAATCGTAAAAACAGAAGGAAAACTCTTCCCTTGGGGTCTGTTTGGTTGAAAAGCAGGAAATCAGCAAGAAAAGTTTTGTTCGCCCGATCATACCCGCCCAATTACCCTACCCGTTATACCTGCCGGGTGACATAATTAATTTTAGGGAAACCGTTAGATATGTAGGGTTAATTACAACCTTTGAAGATTGAAAGTTGAAACCCTAGAATCTGAAAAACCTAGAATCAATAAACCCTAGAATCAGTAACCTCTCA
>BEHA01002398.1:1885461-1897604 GCA_002897215.1 Eschscholzia californica subsp. californica | reverse complement strand
GCCATGAAGGTAAACTCTTGGATTAGCCTAATAACTCGATATGATTCCTTAGGCCAATTTATTGGTCAAGTTGAGTCGCTTCCTGTTTATGATGGCTGATCTAGAGTTAGCAACTTGGTTTGATATGTAATTGTTGTAGGTCATGGACCTTGGAGCTTCATCAGCTTCTGGTCCGAGTACCGTAAATCTGGTTTCATCTGGACCGGGTGTTGGTACAAGTACCTCAACAGATACTGCTGTTCCAGTTATTGTGCCTTCTTCTACTGTTGATACTACAGTTCAAGATGGCTCAAAGAAAGGAAAAAAGAAAAAGAGAACATCTAATGTATGGGTTCATTGGGATCTTTTTGATGTTCCCATCCCAAATGACCCTGAGAACAAAAAAAAGAGAATGGCTAAGTGAAAATATTGCGGAGACATTAAAGATGCCAAAACTGACAATGGAACAACTCACTTTCGCAGGCACAATGATAGGTGTGCTTTGCTTAAGGTTGATTTAAATCAGGCAACCTTGTCCTCTGGCCAATCGGGCCAAATGACTACTTTTAAGTATAGCCAGTCTCGAGCTCGAGACAATATGATAAAGATGACTGTAATGAATGAACTTGCATTCTCATTTGTTGAAGATAAATTTGTCGAGTACACTATCAATGATAGTTTTTGTCCAACATATGCGAGGTTCTCTCGTGGTACCCTTAGAAATCAATTCTTTTACGTCGAATATTCATTTTTACGCTTCAGTGGTCGAATATTCATTTTTACGTCGAACAAAATTAGCACAGTCACGGACCGTTAAGTTGACCCGGCATAATACTCTCTAAACACAAGGGTTCCTTGAGGAGCACGAGTCAGCACCCCGAGATCATATTGGGTGGTGGGTTTCTAATATTGAACTTAATTTTAAACCTGATTATTTATTCTAAAATCAATTAAATCAAATATTGTCTCAACTATTTTTCTTTACAACTTCTACCCCAAGCCAGATAAGTGAAATAGAATTTTGTCTCAACCACCAAACAAAAAGCATAGATTCAGAACTATTTGTTATGGATCCACTTAGTATCGAACCCAAACCGCTAAAAAATTCAGTTGAAGCTTGGAACATGACAGTTTTTCAGTGCAATATTCACTTCAAGAGGATAGGAAAACTGAGGTAAACAGTAACGTTATCATATTCATTGTAACAAACTGATAATGAGTTCTGTCAGGTTTTAGAGTCTCATAAAAATTACAAAGATCAACATCGGGTTTCATCGAAAGAAAAAGCTAAATACTGGCCAAATCATCTCTCATTCTGAATCAGGCGAACCACCAGGGACCAGCTGCATTTGAAAACCAAAAGTATCAGTCGATTATGTCATTCTTCAGTGGGTGTTGCTATTAGCAAGAACCCGGCTGAATGGCTCTTAGTGGGGGGGTGGGTGGTAAGTTTGACTCGGACCAATGTTCTGTTAGCACTCAGATTTGACGGGAGAAGGGTCGCCGGAAGACTACTATTGCCGGCGAACCTTTAAAAAGAAAAATATTGTAACTCAAAAAAACTCCACAACCTGCAGCCCCACCATTATCTTCTCTCTCTTCCTTCCTCAGTCGGGGTTTCAGTCGTTTCTAGAGAGACAGAGAGAGATAGTGGTGGTCGGCCAATGGTTGTGATGGTGGGAGAATAGGAAGAAGTGCTTGAAGCGGGTGCTCACAGAGAAACTGGAAATGGGTTGGGTGCTAATAGAGTCGCCCACTAAGAGCCATTTAGCTGGGTGACTTTAGCAGCACCCTTCTTCTATAGTTCCGAAGACAGGAAAGAGGAAGAAGAAAAGAACAAAGCTTGAGAGTTGGGATAAATGTCCTACAATTTACACCATCAACGCCAAAGAAACAAGAAGACAACTGAAAATGAAATACTGTAGAGAGAAGATGTACTTACAATGGCAATGTTGTTCCCATTTAGTAGTATTTGATCAAGCTTTGTTATTCTTCGGCCTTCGGCAGTGATTTCACTACTACACAAAATATTGATTACCAAGATTATACCCAATCGTTAATATACAACAAAAAACTAATAAGTTTCACCGAAGAAGAGGTTGTCTATGCCTTTAGTCAATAAGCAAAGTAACTATAAGCCCATGTGCCAATGATCCTAAATGAAGTTATCGAAGAAAATATGAAGCCCAGAAAACTCCGGTATTGTCATCTTCTATAAGTGGTTTCAGGTTTACAAATTTAACATATGAACTAATTAATAGGCAAAAAAGTACTAACAAAATAGAGAAAAAGAGTGGAAAAACTCACTATTCAGTGACATCCTCGAGAACCATGTTCACGTAAACATCAAAACCCCTTAATGTACCAACAAGCTCCTTGTCACCCTTCATTATCACTCATATCTTTGATCCAATGCACCTATCAATCAACTCTGATACCCAACCCATAATCAATTCTTTACACTTCAGTGGTCGAATATTCATTTTTACGTCGAACAAAATTAGCACATACAACTTTTCTTCCACAATATTCTGAAAGCTAGATGAGTACTAGTTCTTAACTTAGGATATGATAAAACATGACAGTAACATATGAAGTTAGAGGAGCTAAGCACCTAGGGTGGGATATGCTCAGAACCTAACACGGGCCGACAATGTTTTAAAGTACATTTTTACGCCTCAAGGTGGTTCACTCTCATTAGGATAGGCGGCGCCTGGCTTAATGCTTAAAAGGCGTAAAATACTACTTTTGCAATGAAAATGACAAACAATGCAAAAAAGTACATAGTTTTTGAACTTTACTACGATAATATAAAGTCTTACATGTTTAATAAACAAAAATAATAATGTTTTTATGTTATCAAGCAACTCAAAAATAACACATGACTTGAGATGAGATGCACACATTTTATTCTCAGGTTCAAAATACGTACTCCTCGAGGCATAAGGTGACTGTCTCGCCTCGAGGTGTACGCCTTTAACATTTTTCAAAACATTGCAAGCCGATCCCTGATCACCGAGCCGAGTCATGTAAATCACCCAAGTCGTCACGACGCCTTATACATATATTGTGTATGTGTATGAGAGAGAGAGAGGGGGAGAGTACCTGATGGGAGGAGTTGGGATGGGTCATTACTAGACATCTTTTGTTTCCCTTCCAAATCTCACTTGTTAGTTCTGATACAAAAACAGAAATTGAAATATCAACAAGGACAAAATCATAAAGTTGGCATCTTTCTGCACTAATGAAATTTCTTAATCAAAACCGCTTCAAATTAAACAAAATATAAAACTAGATAGGCCAACTTTTAAGGTCATTTGATCAAGATTCATGAATAACACCAACTTGTTTCAGACATCATAGTCAGCTATGTGATTTCTTAATTATAAGGAAACCAGTCTACAACTCAATCAGTTAAAGGAACACAAACAAATAGAATGATCCTGTGGATCCATCTAGGATTTATGGACGCTTGTTTTTTAAGGTTTTTGTTTATTCGAAGTTCCCTGTTAGGGCAAAAGTATGCTCAATGTACGAAATTTGAGCGAATGAGAAACTAGGGTTTTGGAAATTTGAGAGAGAGAGAGAGAAAATACCTGAGAGTGAATCCTCTATGAAGTGATCAAATTGTGGTGGAAAGAGCGCGATGAAGGAAGGAGTAGAGAGAGAGGCCTGACTTTAGCCAGTCTGGGTGCGGGTAGGAATCGGAACGGTTCGGGTGACCGCGGGTTTTCACCCTCGCTGGATTGCCCGTCTCGAATTTTGTTTCTATTAAGGGTTATTTCCCAAATGGCCCCCAACTTTGTGACCAGCTTCCTGCCTGGCCCCTTAGATTAGCAAAAATACCCATACGGCCCCCTTTTGCAGTTATCTTTAACTTTCTGTTACTCTCTCTCCTCCATCTCTTTTTTTTTTCTCTCTGCCACTTCATCTGTTACGCCACCTCATCATCTTCTCTGGTGAAGGTCGCCGGTCGGCCAATTTTCCAGCCGGCGACCTTCAAACAAAAAAAAAAAAAACTTTTTTTTGTCTCTCTCTCCTTTTTTTCTCTCTCTAGATCTGGTTCTTAACAGACCTTCTTCAAGGTCTAGATCTGGTTCTTGAAGAACCATATCTAGAGAGAGAAAGGAAAACAAAAATTTTTTGATGTTTGAAGGTCGCCGGCCGGCGACCTTCACCGGAAAAGATGATGAGGTGGCGTAACAGATGATGTGGTAGAGAGAGAAAAAGAGATGGAGGAGAGAAAGTAACGGAAAGTTAAAGATAACTGAAAAAGGGGTAATATGGGTATTTTTGCTAATCTAGGGGGCCAAGTAGGAAGCTGGTCACAAAGTTGGGGGTCATTTGGGAAATAACCCTTAATAGAAACAAAATTCGAGACGGGCAATCCAACGAGGGTGAAAACCCGCGGTCACCCGAACCGTTCCGATTCCAACCCGCACCCAGACTGGCTAAAGTCAGGCCTCTCTCTACTCTTTCCTTCATCGCCCTCTTTCCACCACAATTTGATCACTTCATAGAGGATTCACTCTCAGGTATTTTCTCTCTCTCTCAAATTTCCAAAACCCTAGTTTCTCTTTCGCTCAAATTTCGTACATTGAGCATACTTTTGCCCTAACAGGGAACTTCGAATAAACAAAAACCCTAAAAAAACATGCGTCCATAAATCCTAGATGGATCCACAGGATCATTATATTTGTTTGTGTTCCTTTAACTGATTGAGTTGTAGACTGGTTTCCTTATAATTAAGAAATCACATAGCTGACTATGATGTCTGAAACAAGTTGGTGTTATTCATGAATCTTGATCAAATGACCTTAAAAGTTGGCCTACCTAGTTTTATATTTTGTTTAATTTGAAGCGGTTTTGATTAAGAAATTTCATTAGTGCAGAAAGATGCCAACTTTATGATTTTGTCCTTGTTGATATTTCAATTTCTGTTTTTGTATCAGAACTAACAAGTGAGATTTGGAAGGGAAACAAAAGATGTCTAGTAATAACCCATCCCAACTCCTCCCATCAGGTACTCTCCCCCTCTCTCTCTCTCATACACATACACAATATATGTATAAGGCGTCGTGACGACTTGGGTGATTTACATGACTCGGCTCGGTGATCAGGGATCGGCTTGCAATGTTTTGAAAAACGTTAAAGGCGTACACCTCGAGGCGAGACAGTCACCTTATGCCTCGAGGAGTACGTATTTTGAACCCGAGAATAAAATGTGTGCATCTCAAGTCATGTGTTATTTTTGAGTTGCTTGATAACATAAAAACATTATTATTTTTGTTTATTAAACATGTAAGACTTTATATTATCGTAGTAAAGTTCAAAAACTATGTACTTTTTTGCATTGTTTGTCATTTTCATTGCAAAAGTAGTATTGTACGCCTTTTAAGCATTAAGCCAGGCGCCGCCTATCCTAATGAGAGTGAACCACCTTGAGGCGTAAAAATGTACTTTAAAACATTGTCGGCCCGTGTTAGGTTCTGAGCATATCCCACCCTAGGATAGTTGAAGTCCAAAGATAGTTGGACTTGGAGCCCAACAATAAATGAAAACAACCACCATCTATGCCTTCATTCAATTAGACTTCCATCCTCTTCCACGATTTTTCCGTCCCTCAGATTATATTGCAAAGATAACAACGAAGGGGTGAACTCAACAATATTATAGAAGTACAAAAGAAAATGTGTCCACTTCAATCAGGGCAATACAGATTGAAATCAAAAACCACAACTGGAACCCAACCTATACGCTCCATTTGATTTTCAAGCAGTCCCATATGCATAATTATTTCAATCTGACAATCTTTATTATAATACCCCATTGTCGCTACTTTGGTGCTTTATGTAGTAACTATTTCCCATAAATCCGACTTTACCATGAATATGACCTAATTAATCATATTACCCACACTGGTTTTCTTCTTTGTTGGATAACAGTTCCCACACATACAAATTGAGAGCAAAATGCAATCACCCAATTTCCCAAATCAAATTTTTATCTTTCGTGTGATGCTATAATCTAAAGACCCCTAATATTTCCATTTTATGATATAACTCCAAATCCAAATGGGACACCAAACCCTAATTCAAAATTTAGATCGGGTAGAAATTGCAAAGAACAATAAATAATCATATAAGAAATTTACCGGCTCTGGGAGAGAGAATTAGAAGACGAATCGAATTGAGTAAGAAGGATAGAATTAGGGATCCCACTTCTGCCTTCACCACCACCACCACAAAGAACCAACGATAAATTCTGCTGAGTTGACGTCGATTCAGTCTCGTCTTGGGATTGACCATCGTGTTCTTTTTCTTCTTCTTCGTTGGGTTTCTTCTGGGTAGAGAAATTAATGGAAGGAACCCGAGAAGCTCCGTAAATAGGTACTCCATATTTCTGGCAACATTGAGAATCTTCATTCATTTCCTTCACCATCTTACTTTTGTTTTCTCTACTGCTTCTCTCTCTTGATCGATCCCGCGCTCGATTTGGTCTTTCCACCGTTTGTTTCGTACTAAACTCTCAAAATCCTTAGATCTTCCTGCAACCGAAACTAAGGTTGTGTTTGATAATAATTTGGGGAAAGGAAAAAAAAATAGACAAGAATTAGGAGATAATGTCTTTGTCCCTGACAACAACAACCAAGTTAATAGACAAGACATCAATCCAGTTTTGGAAGATCATAAATCTATCTCGAGTTCTTATATAGATCATATAACTAATCTTCAATCATCACCATGTACAGATATTTTTACTCATGATTAATTTGCTATATTTGTATAATTCTAGTCATGATTTTTTTTTTGTTGAGAGAATTTACTCATGATTTGGGATATCGAACTCATTCACTTCTCTGATTATGTTATTAATTTATTTGACGTGAATTTTTTTTAAATAATTATTTCTTTGGTGAACCAAACAGTGGAAAATATGAAAATGTTTACAAGGAAACTAATTCTTGGAGAAAAAGTTTCTCCGAGTAAAATTTACCCTATTTTTTTTTCCTTTCCCCAAATTATTATCAAACACAACCTTAGTTTCGGTTGCAGGAAGAGTTTAGTACGAAACAAACGGTGGAAAGACCAAATCGAGCGCGGGATCGATCAAGAGAGAGAAGCAGTAGAGAAAACAGAAGTAAGATGGTGAAGGAGATGAATGAAGATTCTCAATGTTGCCAGAAATATGGAGTACCTATTTACGGAGCTTCTTGGGTTCCTTCCATTAATTTCTCTACCCAGAAGAAACCCAACGAAGAAGAAGAAAAAGAACGCGATGGTCAACCCCAAGACGAGACTGAATCGACGTCAACTCAGCAGAATTTATCGTTGGTTCTTTGTGGTGGTGGTGGTGAAGGCAGAAGTGGGATCCCTAATTCTATCCTTCTTACTCAATTCGATTCGTCTTCTAATTCTCTCTCCCCAGAGCCGGTAAATTTCTTATATGATTATTTATTGTTCTTTGCAATTTCTACCCGATCTAAATTTTGAATTAGGGTTTGGTGTCCCATTTGGATTTGGAGTTATATCATAAAATGGAAATATTAGGGGTCTTTAGATTATAGCATCACACAAAAGATAAAAATTTGATTTGGGAAATTGGGTGATTAAATTTTGCTCTCAATTTGTATGTGTGGGAGCTGTTATCCAACAAAGAAGAAAACCAGTGTGGGTAATATGATTAATTAGGTCATATTCATGGTAAAGTCGGATTTATGGGAAATAGTTACTACATAAAGCACCAAAGTAGCTCATCAGTGATCTGCTCAGTGCCCCATTTTTTTCATTGATGCGACAGCACCTCGAAGTAGCACATTAGAAACTGTCTCATCAGGTGGGAAACAATGTGGGTAGATTTCGTCAAGCTAAGTTGGTTCATGTGTGTTTTGTATTGGTGAACACATGAACCAACTAGGTTTAGGCAGTTCTGTTCAGTTGCTAGTTCAATATTTATTCGGGTTGAATTGTTCTAGTTGTTATAATCTGAAAATGTATTTTAAGTTCTAATGGATTGTCTTGTACTATATGTTCTTAGGTAGCTAAGCTTCGGACAGGTACTGATTTACCTTACAGAATGGCAGTTCACCCACAGGGAGAAGGCCTTATTTGTTCCTTCCCCGAGAGTTGTAGGTACTTTTCTTCTTCTTTTCTTTTTATTGCGTAACTAACTAGGTTTAGGCATTAACAGTATAAAACTGAAGTTTCTGTAGCTAACACGATGGGCATCCGACCATGTCTATCTATTATTTTTTAGAGTCACAACTCACACCCAACTTGATGGAACCTTGTTTCAAATTTCTCAACTTCATATCACTATTAGTTATTTTGCTTTGTTATCAATAACTTCATTTCTTTATTACTTTACTTAGTTGTTGGCCCATGATTCATGCTTTCGCGTAGTTGCTAGAGTAAATAATAGTTACTTGGTAAAGAGAATCATGTGTTACTTCTTATGGTGATATTGTCATATAGATGGTTTGAGTGGGAGGTGTCAACGAGCAACAACACTTGCAATTTGGGACTAAAATCTTCAGAGAAGGTGCTCTCTCAGTTGGAAAATGTTGGGCAACAATTAGCCTTGACTTTTAACAGAGAGGGTTCTGTACTTGCTGTTGGAAGTGAGGTAACCTAAAGAATTTATTTATGATTGAAATTTGAAGAGGCATCACCTAAGAAAAAACAGTTATTTTATAAATTTGTGATAAAATACAAGGTTTACAAGAGGTGGATTGCACTTCATCCATGTAGAGGCAGATCCACAATCTATACGTGGAGCAAATTGCTTCTGTAGTTAACTGAAATATCCTGATACTTCTTGTGTATGAAGCTAAGTTCACCTGGGTGGAATTATTATCTTTTTATTCTCAATAACAATCTCTATCTCTTATAGAAGGTTAGTTGAGAAATTATAAGTGCTGAACAAGATGATAAATCGCTTAATGTTGAAATTTTGGGTTTGTGCAGGATGGGCACTTAAGAGTCTTCAACTGGCCGAGTATGAAAGTCATTCTTGATAAAGCCGGTGCTCACCCATCTGTGAATGATTTGGATTTCAGGTTAATGAATTTAGTGTTTAACTGAATTGGACTACTATAAGCTTTGTAGGAGCTCGAAGGTTCATAAATTTCATTTTTCTCATGCAGCTCAGACGGGAAGTTCCTTGTTTCTCTGGGTGGTAGGGGTCCTTGTAGGATTTGGGATGTAACATCGTCAACGGCCATAGCTTCTTTGGCAAAGCAAAATGTGAGTATGTAGCAATTTTGTTTAAAACAAAATATTTCTTAGAAAGGAAAGATTTTGAAGTGTTACAAAATCCGGCGGCTTTTCATATGCATAGATTGGGGATCGTAACTCTACTCATACAAAAAATTATGGAGATTATGGTTTGGGGCTGAGGGTCCTTTGGGACATCAAAAGCGGGCCTACACCATAGGGAGAAGGGTTGAAGGAGTAGAGCTCTGGCCACCTACTCCTTCCTTTCTTTCTTTTGCACGCTTGAATTTAAGATGTATACATTTCTCCCTCTTCACTTTTCCTGATTGAAATTATATTATGGCCTTATCCTTCATTGTTAAGAACATAAGTTACTTTCTTCCCGTGGAATAAATTCTTTGCACTCTTTAGATGCCTAATTTATCTCCATGTCTTGGAATTGAATGGAATTTTTCTCGTTCATTTATAGGATGAGGTTTTCACCTCCTGCAGATTTTCTCAAACCGTCGGCGGTACTCAGATACTTTATATTACTGCAAATAGAGGTAATTAGAAACGACCGATTGAAAATTCTATGTTTTTTCTGGTTTTGTTCCTACTACTGAACAATATCGTTTTCTATAGATCGAGGAGGAAGTATTGTGTCCTGGGACACCACCTCGTGGAAGAGAGTTGCTTCAAAGCAAATAGTGCGAGACACTATCTCTGCATTCAATGTCTCACCTGACGGACGACTCCTTTCCATGTAAAAGTTTTGCAATCGCTGCTGCATTTTTTTCATTTGTCTGAGAAGTATCTCAGATATTTGACGCCTTGTTCTGTCAAAGTGTGGAACTGATAGTTCTTTCTGATTATTCAAATGTGCAGCGGAACAGTTCAAGGTCATGTATATGTAATTTACTCCAATAACATGAGGGTTGCTTCAGTGGTTAGAAAAGCACACCTCGGTTTAGTTACTGCATTGAGGTTCTCTGATGATTCCAGGTCAGCATCCAACTCGTCCTCACTTTATATCCTCCTAATCGTTACTTAAGCTATTCAAGTATGAATCGAAAATTTGCAAAAGATATTAAAAGTGAAGCATTTTGGTTTTCAAATGCAGATCCTTGATTTCTGCATCCTTGGACTCAAGTGTGAGGGTAACACTGATTAATGAGAAGAAACAGAATGGTATGTATGCATTATCTTTCCATTTCTACTCCTTAATATAAAACTGGAATATTGGGTTGAATTAGCAGATTACTTCTCTAATGAATAGTATATTTTGTATTTGACACATTTTAGATACGTAACTCGGTTCGACCATTTTGCTCATTTCCGAAAGAGTAAACATAAACTTCTATATACTAAATTCTTGAAGGTTTGTCTCACTTCTGAAAGAGACAATTTACGACATTTTGCATTATGGGCATCCGAAATACTATGGTTTGATGCTATCTATTAATGCGAAATAATTTTTTTTTTTTAATATTATTCTATGGTATCGTATTTATCTATTTTACATATTATACGACAAGTGAAGGAGACTGGTATCCACTGCATAATATTGATAATAGTAATACCGATATAGTTGTTTGATTGGTTTGCTTCTGTACTGATAACGATTTTATTGGTACAGGAGGATTGATGATATGGGTGATTATTTTCATTGTTCTTCTTCTGGCATATTACCTCGGCAAAGAAGCACTTCCTATTCGGACTTGGTTTCCTCTCCATTGATGAAGTAAGGCGAGCTCTATTTGAGGTTTCTTTGAAAAGACCATTTAATTTTTGCCCCAGGACACGAACATGAATCAGTCGAAGCAAAATAGTGGCATCAGAGTAGGTTGGTTGACAAAATTACTTTCGATGAAATATAAGTCAAATTTATGGGATGATTCAGTCTTGATGAAATGATACATGTGTAAGTTCTTGATCAACCCAAAACTATTAGAGGTTTTAAGAAATTATTCTGTTGAATTTGATCTCAATTTATAGAACATAATTAACTTTCTTCTACTTGCTGATATCTTGACAAAAGACCTCTTTTCTCCAAACCAATGGACTATGAAAAGCAAAAGTCTTAACTTTCTGTTATAAGGTATATAAGTTGATTGTGGTGCATAATCCAGGTAAAAAACATTCCACCCCAAGAGTTCATGAACCTGGCTGCTGTAAGATATATAATACCACAAACCAAGAAATATGAATCTCTGGTTTCAGGTTACTATGACCCTAGATACCATTTCCACTCACACAGGTTTTGCCAACTGCCAAAGCCTCCCAATCATCCTGCTTCAGCGACTTAGACTATCCTGTTCCATAACTGCATAAGCTAATTACCCCCAAAAGTAAAGTTTACTAGTGAACCATGGAAGTCTTAGTAAATTCTCTCTCTCATTCATAGTACAACAACATTAAATGAAACTAAGTTTGTCTTGGTCATTTTGGTAACCACTTCGTCAATTTGATACTAAACAATTCTCGACTGAAAACAATAAGTAACATCTTGTTTAAGTGGCCTATGCTTTATAGTTCTTAACCTGAGAGACGAGACTCGGGAGTAAATATGAGTATGCCACTAATTTATAATTCAAGAACTGCAGTATAGCCAAGTTTTTCTCCTCCACTAGGATCGAAAAATGGGAAGTGTGAGCTGACTAGTGCACCACAACTATCACTTTTGCTCTGATAGTGCTCGCTTTGCTTTTCAAGGGGAGTTCAAGTAAGGAACAACGGGCAACATCCAGTAAAGAAAGAAGATCAAATAGGAAGGAGTGAAGGAAGAGTTAACAGGGGATAGTTATACATGCATGGGTGGTGAGGTGTGGGGGCTCACCATTATGTTAAGTTTGTGGTCATCCAACTCAAAACCAATTGGCAATGAGTGGAGAGGACCTATTCTTTATATTCTTGGTTGCTAGTTACTCATTCTCCCATGTGGGACTATTCTCACACGCCCCCTCACGT
>BEHA01002398.1:1858470-1885403 GCA_002897215.1 Eschscholzia californica subsp. californica | reverse complement strand
GTGGGCCTAGCTCTGATACCATGTTAAGTTTGTGGTCATCCAACTCAAAACCAATTGGCAATGAGTGGAGAGGACCTATTCTTTATATTCTTGGTTGCTAGTTACTCATTCTCCCATGTGGGACTACATTAGACCCATTCAAGTCCATGATATGATCATACTGGGGCCTGGGTCTATTATAAACCACAGTACAACGACTAGGGTATCTTTGCCATACAACATTAGAAAGACGTACTCCCGAAAGAGCTTTCCAAAAAAAAGAAAATAGGTATGGGTATATTATGCATGTTACAAGTATGTAGATTGAAAATGGCAAATAGAAGAAGTACAATGTCAAGACAAAGTATAGCTAACAGACAACTATGAAGTTTGCTAAAATAGTTTCTAGCAAAGAATTGTTACTTTTCTATCTGTGCCCCCCTCAACACCATGAATGTTTCACCAAGTGTGTCAATGGTTTCAAGTGATAGTGATACAAATCCATTACTAATTGAGGTAGATGCACGTTTATAACTGACCGACTACAACAGTGTATCCGTCCCAAAGCAAGCAGCCAACCCTAACGTCATCCGTCCCACCTGTTGGAAGAAGAAACAAGGGGGATTCAGAAATCACCAAAGAAAGAGATTAAAAGAGTGGATATTTGAAATTCCACACTACAACAGAGTAAACTGACTCACCTCAAATTCCGCTTTGGGTCTGATTATGTAGTTTTTGTCGACAATCCTCTGGTCACCTAGTGACAAGTAATATTTTATTCCAGCTTGTCGCACTTTTATCCAATCATTAATTCGTGCTTCTTCACTAGCAGAAGGCGGTCTTAGGTACATCTCAATAAAACGGGTAAGCTGAATGTCCACCAGGAGACTGTTACAAGTTTAGATAAATTAAGAAAATGAACATCCGAAGGATTTTAAATTGAATGATCTTAGAAGGAAAACTTTGACTTTTCTTTAAATAGGTAGCTAGAGAGATACCCTATTCATTTTATTTAGGAGCGATTAGAAAAGAAACAACGGAATTGCAAAAAAACAGTAGTAAACCTTACTTTTTATTATGAAAGAGCGAGGGACATAAGAAAACCAGATAAATATATCATATACCTGTTAGTAAAAAAAATGGTCTCCCGAAGTCCTGAATCCAGTTTATAAATCGGAACGAGTATTATCCTCGTAAAAAATGAGTGCTAGGACAGACCACATACCTCACTTTTGCATTTCACTTTGTAGATAGGTTCTCTAAAGGATGAAACAAAGCTGTTGTTGATCCTAATCTGCAGAATAAACCCAGGAAACAGCAAATCAGCATCAGTGGAAAAACATCGCAAAGGTAAGGTGATTAAGATACAAACCTGAGCATGATGGAGGTCTGACTCGATGTGCTTTCTGAAAAATGCTGTCTATCAGATAATCCAAGGAACAAGAATCACCAATATCATAGCCTACTTTGGAAAGAAGACTAAAATGAACGCCACCGACCTGATCCATCTAACTTTAATAACATTAAACCGCAGCAAATTAGCAGTTCTTACAAGGTTAATAACTTAGAGGTATGAGAAATTACCACTGCGACCCGAATATCAAGCAAAGACCGCAATTTAGAATGAAGAGCATAAGTACCATCAACTATCACCTGCCCAAGATATATACATGTAAAAAAACAAATACTTGATAACGGCTTAGCATTAGGGGGAGACATGACTTACCACTCTTGAAGAAGAGCTCTTTATTTTTCTTGAACCAATACGTTTCTTTGCTTGAAAGTCAAACAGCGGCATCACTACATCTTTACCGTTTATCAAATCTGGTATATTTCAAACTTTGAGTAAGATTACGATAATCAATTCTATCAGGCCACGTTTGATGGGGCTTTGATGGTTCAGAAATTTAGATTGAACTGGAGGACAAATATATGTTCCTTTCGGTTAATTAAGCTTTCAAATTAACAAGGAGTACACTATTTTGTGGAAGATCCCTGTTGGCTGTTCGCCTCAGGTTGCAAGACCCTCATCATGATGGGTTTCGCCTGGTGGGCTAGTCTAATTTGATTTCAATAAAACCTTTACATAACTCACACCACCTTCTACCTAAGGGAGCAGATCGAAATATCATTCCACCCAGAATAAGTGCTAATACCACATGAGACTTCTAAAGTGTGACATAAAACTGTCTCGTCTATAGTGCCAAAAAGACAAAAACTACAGAAATTTACCACATTATTTCGGAAAAAAGGAGCAACAAATTCTAGTACATAGACGATTAATAAAACCCAGTGGAGTGAAGCAAACCTCGAGATTCTGAATTAAAGCGTCGAAATCTATTGAATCTAGATCATTGGCATCATCAAGTCCAACACGACAGTTCTCCATGGATATAACAACACAACCAATTACAGATGCTACTTTCTCTGCTAAAGTAACTTCAGAAACGAATAAATTCATAAGTATAACCAATTAACCGTAATGATGCTTAATGAGGAAGATAATGGTTGGTAATCCAGGAATTATCGATTTAATGTACCTTGTTTTACCAGACCCACTTGGACCACCAATGCCAACTGTCACAAGTCCATCTTTCTTTTCTCGAAGTTCTTGAATAGATTTTACTAACAAATACTAATACCCATGATCAAATATTACACATGTTAGATTTTACTACAGATCATTCGAGACCCATTTAAATCAAAAGATCGTCTAGTCTTGTGTATCAGTCTCAATATCGGACCAAATCTCAGCTATTAATAAACTTTTGGGAGATTTTAAAAGGCCTCCCCATGGTTTCGTTGACTTAGTAAAAGACATTTGACTTAGCTTGGTTAAAGGACCCCCCTCTTTGAATGGGTGAAAATAACCCCCTTTAAAGGTGTATTTCACCCACATTTTCTCTCCATCATTTGACCACGCCACATCATCATCTTCTCCGGTAGGGTCGCCGGCCGGCCAAACTTCCGGCCGGCGACCTTCAAAATTTTTTTTTTTATTTTTTATTCTCTCTCTCTCTAAAAACAAATTTTTTTTTTTTTTTTTCTAAACTCTCTCTCTCTCTCTACCGATCTAGAGAGAGAGAGTCCATTGAAGGTCTGCGAACAGACCTTCAATGGATCTGTTCGCAGACCTTCAATGGATCTGTTCTCTCTCTCTCTCTAGATCTGTAGAGAGAGAGGGAGAGTTTAAAAAAAAAAAAATATTTTTTTGTTTTTAGAGAGAGAGAGAATAAAAAATAAAAAATAAAAAAATTTTGAAGGTCGCCGGCCGGCGACCCTGCCGGAGAAGATGATGATGTGGCGCGGTCAACATTACCGGTCTTGGGTTAAGTTTGACCTAACGGCGTTAACTTTGCCGTTAGGTCAAATATTGATGAAGGAGGTGCTCTTTTGTAGAGGGGGCCCTATAACCAAATGGGTTATAATGAGGGGCGCTTTTAGCGGGGAGGCCTTTTAACAAAAACGGGGGGCTTTTTAAAATTTCCCTAAACTTTTTATCCAAACATTAACTTATATAGTTTGATACTGAGCTACTAAATCTCACCAGAAATTTGAAAAATTCTAAAAGTGATAGACTTTATTTTGATTTTTTTAAGTTTTTAGTTAGATTCATCACTTCCTAACATCTACTACAAAATGAAAATAGGGCAATAAAGAGGGGAAATAAACCCCTATAACTTCTCCAACATAACAAATGGATCATCTTGCGGAAGTCTATATTAACAAGGCACTAATTTATTAAAAAAAAAATTGAACAAGGAAAGTAATACACATATAACCATGATTTCAAGTTATCCAAACTGAAAATGAATAAAAGAAGACTTGATCGAATGATATGTGTAAATCAGACTCGCTACGAGTCAGACATTAATGAAGATTCTGAGATCTGACTAGAGTCACAATTCAGCCTTCCAGTCAAACTTTACATTTTATTTGTTGGCATCTTAATTGATTTCACCCTCTCTTCATCAAAAAAAAAATTAATTTCACCCGTACTTTTTGTTGCAAAATTAATATAGGCAAACTAATGGATTGGTTTTTAGGCCGAACATATAAGGTTTGAATATGTAACCTAAATTGTAAGAGAGTTTTAAGATGTGGGTGGTGTAATCTACATCCATTATGATCATACTTTTTTTGAAGTTTGTAAACTAATGTTGATGTATACTTTTTTGCACGACAAGTTGATGAAAAGTGTTTTCAACAAAAAAAAAAAAGTTGATGAAAAGTGCACTCAAGAAGAGATAAATAGCAATAAGCCTTCATCATGCACACATATGACAGTTACCTTTCCATAGATAGACATCTACTTAACGTGTGGGAAAGCAAGAAGGGTGGTTTTAAAGGCATCTCTATAGTTTATTCGTACTCCTCTCAACACCAATGTTAGAGTGGTTGTGAAGGAAATGGACACCAATAACACATAAGGGCTACGCCTTCAAAATTATCCAAGCAAGAATGGTGATGGGAATTCAACATTATATAACTTGACTTTTAATATTTTTGAAACAGCATAATTAAAATTTTGTTTTTTATTTTTTTGAGAGAAACCAGAATTTCATTCAAAGAAGGAATACGATCCAACAAGTTACATGGTTTTGATTGTTTTGACTCATTTGAGTACTACATGAATTTACTAAAGTAAAGAACAACATGAAAGGAAAAGAGTACAAAATGGCAAAAATAAAATAAAAAAGACCCTAAAGGTCACAAATTAAAGATCCTAAAGATCACGAAAGAGACTCTAAAGGCCGTGAACATAATTATACTAATGAAGAAGATTGAACTAAGTAGACACTCAACAATGGTGATCAAGAAGTTGGTGATCAAGAAATTGTTATGACGGATCCATCATCTTTAATCCGAGAAGAACCTTTTTACTGTTATGGAGATTGATGATGAAGAAATCGTTACCCGAACCACCACCATCTTTGCCCGTGTATCTTTGTGTTTACTCCCACATGAATAGTATAAAATCTGAAAAATTTATACAAACAAAGAGGAAAATCCGGCGTAGAGATCCATCCCTACGCCACTAAAATTTGAAGATCGTGCCGGTAACTGCTGAAAAAAAGTTACTTATCCTAATTAATAAGTAGCGCCACCCAAAACGAAAATCTCCGCTTCACTCTTTCTCTCTACTCTAACTGCCTTTTGTATTGAGCGGGGCAACTAGATGATCTTATTTGAAGTAGATTAAAATTCTGTTCTTTTTACCATACTCAGTGTACCACTCAATTAAAGTTGACTTAAGAACTAAATTGACATTTAGTTATGATGTAAATCTATTTTTTTGTTGAAAGGAGTTATGATGTAACTCTATACCAGTGTCAACACTTTGTTGCCCAAGTAGTTTAAGTGTTGACATATACTCCAAAATCTCTGGATTATTGAATTTGGATTATTAGGGCATTAATAATGTAGATGGGCTTTAGGCCATAGTTTAGTTGGACTTTAGGTCTGTTCTTGTTTAATCTGGCAGATATCATGCTTATCACGTCTTTGATTTATCTACGCTATTGTAATGACTTTCGTTCATCGAAGTCAAATTCCAAAAAAAAAAAATTTATACTAGTGTATATTAACAACAAAAGTTACATTATAAAGTTTTGACTTAAGTCATTTTCAATTATGCGTAAATTTCAGGAGCCAGGGTGTGAGAAGGTTAGTAATTAGGAACTAGTTGGAAAGTCGAAAACTTATTTTGTGAAAAGAGTTTACCGATCCAATAAATTTCAGAGGGTATTGTTTGTCGTATGATTTATAATAATAAGATAAATACCACGTCTTGACTAATTTGTCCATAACCCAGATCAAGATTTGATTATATTTGCGACCAAAACAGACAACTTTTGTCCTCAACTAAGCTTTTAGATCATATGATGAATCAAAGGAAGGATTCATTTATATAAACGAAAATATGATAGGGAACTAAAAATTATCTGCAGGAGATAATCCTATAACCCAATAACTTGCCTACCTGTCAGAGCCCAAAGTCACCCTGGGACACCCCCAATGACTCTCGTCTATCTGGCCCGAGGACAAGGCAGCCCGTTGGAACTTGAAGTTCGACGCAAAGGCATCCCATGGGACAGATGAAGCTTGAAACAGGCTTACGTTTTAACTATATGAAGTCATATCTCCTTTGACTTGAACAAAAATATATATTTGATTTGAATGTATAAAACAAAAATCAATATGGTCATTTTCAGGTTAAAAATGAATTGTGTGTTGTAGATCACACATCCTAAAAATGTATAAAAAATTGATTATGACTTGTTTGTAACAGTTGGATACTATCGTTGGCCCAAATTTTGTGGACGCTTCCACATGGTTGGCCAGCCTATTTAATAGGGATTTGTTGTTTCTAATGGATTAATAAGTGACTTTATTTACTTCTTTCAACCAAAAAAAAGTGACTTTATTTACTTGGTCATGACTAGAGTTTAGGTTGTTTCAATTTTTTTTTTTTTTTTCTTTCGTAGTTGTTGTGGAACGTGGAGTGTGGACTTGTGGCCAAATCTTTAAAAAGTTATAACTTGTTATGTTTTGTCGCCAACAAAGAAAAAAGTGACCAACCAAGACCACATAAGATATAGTATTTGATATGTTATTCTACAATAGAGATGAGCTAGGGTTTTTCGTGAGGGGGTGGAAACCATTCAAATTAGAGCAATTCCATTCAAAAGTATCCATCCCCGTAAAGTAACTTTTGGTTTCGGTGTACCGATTCAACGAGTTGACTCAGCGAGTCTATAACCGAATCACTGGAGAAACTGGTTACTACTTTGATTTTATTTGTAAATCAATCAAAAACACTTTCTTTCCAAATTAATGGAGAAAAACTAAGGAATAGAACAACTCAATATCTTTCGTATTTCTAACCGATAATGTCTGTTATCCAGAACAGATGATTCGTAGTCGAATCTCACTATCGATTTAAGATCGGAAAGAGGAATTGTATTCCTTCTGTGTTTACTGATTTATTACTTAAAAATTAACACACTTCTGATTTTAAAAATCAGAATGTCTTTGATTAAGAAATCAGATAGACTAAAAAGAAAAAATCGGAGGATAAGAAGAAGAATAATTTTTTTAATCGAGGCGAGGTATTCCTCTTTCCTTAAAACAATTGACGCCCTGTATAGTACCAAACAGTTACGGCGTTTGTCTCCCACAACGATTAACCTTTCGATTCAATGGTACTTCGAATCAGAAAGCAGTCGAACTTGAAAGTATACTAACCTCTGACTTAATGCAAATGGACCAAACTTCTTGCTTATGAAACTCCTTGAAAACTCTGCTAAATCTTTCTCTTAGACACTCTAATATGATCTTCTAACAATGCTTGACACTCTGGAAAAAACGGATTAAAATTTGGAGTTGATTTGGGTCCTATAAATAGGTTTCGAATAAATGCATTCATAAGGGACACTTCTGTTGGGTTTAGGGACGCATCTGTTGAGAAATAAAGTGACGCATCACTTCATTCCCTACAGTTCGTGTCGGTTGAGATTTGGACCATCAGATCGCTCTCAAAAGCGCGGAGGAAATGCCTTCCGTTAGATCTGATGGGCTTATACCGAAATTAGCCCGAAATCTAAAAAGATCAGCCGTTGGATGAAGTTTCGGGTTATCCCACTCTGTGCCCGACACGGACCTAACACCATCCATTGGATCTGCCCTTTAGCGCGGAGAGAACGCCAACCGTCAGATCTGGACGTGTTCCCTTTGCGAGAATGGCCCCCAGACAAACTTTTTCGTATTGCCTTTTGGTCCCTAACTTAACCATTTTCCGTCCAAACTTCAGACTTGAATATCTCATTCATCCGGAATCGGATTTGAGTGATTCTTGAGTCTAAACTTAAGAGCTCGACGAGACGAACGCAATGGTGTGCTTTGTTTCTGAGTTTGACGACTTGAACTGATCCAAAATCGACTCCGATTCCAACAGAGAGATGTGAGTTAGAGAGAGAGAGGAGTGACTTGGAGAGAGAGAGAGAGAGAGAGAGGTGAGTTAGAGAGAGATGAGTTGGAGAGAGAGAGAGAGAGGTGAGTTGGAGAGAGAGGTGACGTGGAGAGAGATTAGTGGTGGAGAAGGAAGTGGGGTGGAATTTAGGTTTTGTTTTTTATTTTATTTTGAAAATACATTAATCAGAGGGGTAGTGATGACATTTGTCTGAAAATAGGGGGTCATATTTGAATTTACGAAAAAAAGGGGGCCATAAAGGAAGCTGGTCACAAAGTAGGGGGCCATATAGGAATTAACTCTTAAAAAAACGTTAATTACAGGTCAACTAAACATCAGAAATAAAAGAGGGAACATCATTCCAAATTCTTTTTTGACAATATGTACGACCCCATTTAGATAAAGCATCTGCATGAGTATTGCAATTTCTAGACACATGAGAAAAGATTATTCCTGTGAATTTGTCCTTCCTTGATGTCTTTAATCTGGTGGATGACTCTTTGTGACTGCCAGTGAATCCCTCCTCCGTTGTCATTGAGAGAGAGAATTAATGCTTGATTATCTCTTTCTAAGTGCACATGAGAGATTTGTAGTTGAATCGCCCATAAAAGACTAGATAATATAGTCAAGCTTTCACATTCTTCTGCGTCTTGTCCTCGTATGGTATCCGCTGCCGCTATAATGAAATTTGCCTCTGCATCTCGGATAATGCATCCAATCCCAGCCGGTTCATTAAGACTGACAAATGAGGCGTCGACGTTGATCTTTAAAAATGGTGTCGATGGAGGGCTCCATGTTTGAATCTTCGTTTTTTCCCTGCATTTAGTTGTAATACTGGACTCATTCTTGAGTGGTGTGGTCGTGGTATTGTTAATTCTCTCGATCATTTGTAAGGGATTTTGCTTATTCGTCGTAAAGCAATTCTCACATCGTGCTTTCCAAATAAACCATAGAATTTTAGCATAAAGGTTTATTGTTTCTTCCTCAAGAGGTTTCCATTGTTGAATCCACTGTGTGGTAGTAGTGATGTGATCCGTTCTAACTTGGTAGTGAAACCAAATGACTTTAGCGAATGTGCAATGGAGCATCACATGGTCAAGAGTCTCATCCTCATTACAACTAACACATGAGTAATTATGCCCAATAAATCTACCAATTTTTGCTTTTACCGGTAAGCTATTAGTGCAACATTTCCATAGAAATAGTTTGATGCGAGGAAGTGTATTTATATTCCATATAAAGAACCAGTCTATCTGGTCTTGTACAGTGTACACTATATTAGTTCTTAAATAGTTATACATAGATTTGAGTGAGAAATTACCAGATTTAGTCAGAGTCCAGATGGCTTTATCCTCTAGGTCAGGATTAATGTTGATGCTGAGAATTGCACTGCATATATCATTATTAAAACATGTATTAACGACGTTTAAATCCCACATTCCATTCGTAATAAGTTGAGATACCTTCTCCAAGGTAGAACCGTTGTTAAGTTGTAACATAGGTGGCATAGTTATTATAGTCAAAGGTGGTAAGGCAATAGCGCATAAAAAGTGGTGGAGTATATCTGTATATGGAAGGAAGGAGATGGGAGATAGGGAAAGAAGAAAATGGGTGGAAATATGGGTGTGCATACATAAAAAGTAGAGGACGTCGTCAGTTTATCTCTCTATCTATCCTTGGTCGAGGAGGAGACGACACAGTCCCCGATACAAACCACATCGACCCACCACCACCCTTTGTTCCTTCTCCACCTCCTCCTTGTTGTATAGAAAAGAAAAAAAAAATAGAGAGAGAAAGATAATCAATCCAGACAGACGCACCGATTTATCAAGAGAGAGAGATGAAGAAGCGTGTGTGAGTTGAGAGGAAAAGTAGGGATCCCTTATTGAAACTGGCATTAACCTAAGAAGAAGATGATGATGAAATAATATTAATCTTGACTCATACCCTTATTGATGATAATCTCGACCACCAGTCTCTCTCTATTCCTCTGCCAAAGGGACTTCGATGTCTCTCTCTCTCTCTCTCTCTCTCTCTCTCAGAGCACAATCAATCCAAATGTATGCCAAAAATATGAAGCTACATTCTCTAATAACTTTTAATTACAAGTGAAAAAAATTAGAAGATGTCCATTATCTTCTCTCTAACCTTGTGCAACCAATTTAGAGGGAAACCAGATAACACACTTTGAGATTTCTGTTCAGATAAATCAATTCCATTTGTAACAAGGGTTTCAGGGTTTGCAGATTCTTTAGGAAGTCTAACGCTGTTCTCTAGTTTAGAATTCTTCGAGGAAGACTCTGGTTTCGTTTTTATTGTAATGGGTTTTCCTAGTTTTGATTTGTCTTCCATTTTTGCAATTTCTAGAGCTTTAGCACAAACAGGAAACCCTTCATCATCCCATGATTCTAAAATTATGCCAGAACCTAAGCAGGTTTTTCCTCTGTAGAATGCGGCAAATTGGCCAGCAGCCAAGCCTTGATCATCTTCTGATAACTGGACAATAGCAGCATCTCCTTTGCCATCTTCACTCGGTTCCATTGTTAAACTGCAACTGTAAAAGCTGGGACCATGTCGTACCTGATAATTTTTCATGTATTAGTTGACATGAATATTTTACGATCCTCAAAACCAAAGATAACAACAAGTTGCCTATTAAACATAATCGTTGTAAACCAATCCCACGTTGGTGGTCGACAAAGTGTAATGCCCCTTACAAGTTACAAGGGATTAAACATCTTTCCCTAGTCACACATTTGAAGTTGTGAGGCACTCAAGTGCCAAAGCGGTTCCTGAAGTTCCGAAGTGGATAATACCGCTAGAAACCCGGAAGGCTTGTCCGCACAATCTTATAACAGGTTATTAACACGAGAGTCTCTTCTTGGGAGGGTTTGTTGTAAACCAATCCCATATTGGTGGGAGCCAAGTGCAGTGCCTCTTATAAGGGATTAGGCACCTCTCTGAATGATACATTCTAAAGCTTTTAAGTCCAGAAGGGTCAAAGCTGACAGTGTCGCTAGCAGCCCAGAAGACTTGTCGTTGCAACATATCACATCGATAGAGATTCTATTCATATATTAACATACTTAGTGTTTAGGGTACATATTTTCACTGTATATCAACAGACTATCGGTGTGGCCTGTTATATAGTTCTAACTTCTAACCAAGGAGCTTATTTATTTTTTACTTTTTTTATTTTTATTTTTAATTTTGTCTTGTTTCTACTTTCTTCAAACATTGTCCAGATCAATGATGCCTAATTACAAGCCGAACAGACTGTTGAACTCAGATTAGCTTACCTTGCATAGGAATTGGTCAATCTGGTCTGGAGGTGACCCATTGAGCCATTTCAGGGATCCAACACGAAATCTTCGTCTTCTTTTGTCGAATGAAAAATAGTTTCTTGATACAAAGACTACATTGTTTTTTACATCCTTTTCAACTACATACCTGGACAATATTAAGTGTTGCCATGGAGATATATTTCCTGGTTAGTTAACAGGGTAAGGTAAAATAAACAAAAAAAATCAAGAAAATATAGTGTTCAGTCGAAACAAAAGAAATATTTGATATTAGTGCGTAAAGTTACTTACTACCCATCTAAACCATCGCCCTTTTGGTGAACACTAAATCCATGAATAGGAAAAACCCGAATTATAATTGTATTTCCAGGAGAGATCTACATACCAGGGCCCTCCAGGAAGGCGTAGACCTTGCCGCTGACCAATTGTGTAGAACCAAAACCCACGGTGTTTCCCAAGGAAATGACCAGTCTCGGCTTCAAGTAAGACTCCTTCCAACTCTCCAATATGTCTAGCTACAAACTCGCTGAACTTTATCTATGTCCATATTTACAATGATATATCATTTAGCTACCAAATAAAATTGAACCAACAGAAATAGACGAGTAATAACAACCAACAATGCAAAAAAGAAGAGGAATTAACTAATACAAAATGATAGAAGAACGGATGGGACATACTTTCTCAAAGAGGAAACTACTTGAAAATAGAGATAAACATAGAGATAAAGACAAACCCAAAAAGAAATCATAAGAAGAAACACATATGAAGTTGTAAATACTAAATAGTATATGATACCTAGCAAACTGCAACTATGGAACCAATTTCACAAGCAAAATGTTTTAACTAGAAAGACTACAAACATGGAATCATATACAAAACGAACATATAAATATAAACTGTTCAAAAACTGAGCCAGAACACAGAAGTTAAATTAATAACAATGAAATCAAAGTATCTACACGCAAGGATGAAGGAAAGAAAGAGGCAAGTGAACGCTATGAGAAAAGTGGAAAATGGTGTAACGTATTCTGAAGGGATAAAAGCAAATGAAGACGCCAAACTAATAATACTTTGCGCTTCAACGTAAAAAGGAAAGGGAAACAGATGAAGATTGCTTACTTAAACTTTCAATCACTAAAGATGAAACCTATGAGCATTCCATACTCCATAGAACCTGGAAGTTTTGGGTTAACTACAGAACTACTGCTTTGTTTAGAAATTACGCAACAAATGCATAGATAAGAAGTACAATTGCGATAATGGGTAAAAATAACTCAGGAATCAACTAGAATTAACAGATAACAAGCGTGAACCTTAAAACATATATATAATTGGAACCCAGCAGAAAAGAAAAGACTACTCAAAAGCTTGTTTATGTATTCTTCTTTCATCTATTACAAATGCAAACAAAGGCTTTTCCTAGGCAACTTAAGTTTAGGACATTTAATGAAGTAACTAAATAAGATATCAAATCACCTTTAAATGATGTTAAAATAACATTAGTAAGTTAGTAAAATAACATTATTAAAATAACATCACGTTTCGATCAAGAATTATATCTTCAGGTGAATAATTTTTTTTAACATCACAAGGAACTATTTAAAATGGGAAATCTCTATTTAAATAAATTGCAATGGAATTTTACCTTTCCTAGAAAACAAATTCCTTGTGAGTCCTTCCTATCTTGGTTGCGAAGATCCATTTTCGCAGCCAGACGGCGAACTTCATCCTACAAAAGATTGCACGAAATGATATGTAACTTGGCATATTAGGATGAGAAAAGGTAGTAGTATATTCAGTACTTAGTACAAAGAAAACTTAAACATTACAGGTTAACGATTTATCTAAAAAGGTAAAATAGAGTTAAATGTCTTACTTAAAATTTATTTGTTTTCAAACGTTACTGGTAACTAAAAATTCAGAAAGAATTATCATGGCCTAGTTGTAAATATGTTACCCTAAAGGCCTAAACAACTGCATAGCTCTAGAAATCCTGGGGAAAATGGGCAATAAGAAATTAGAAGCACGGCGCAAATTCTTCAACGAGTGAAAACAGCATAAAGAAAGAGCTACAAGACTGGCAATCATCTGAATATAATATTGTTGTTCACGAGCAATTCTGTAATAAGTTGAAGCGACAATCATACCCTAGGGGATTCTAAGAATGGAATACAGTCCAAGTCGAAAAGAAAATTACCAGCAAATTGTAGATTTGGTCAAATACCTAACTGCTAAAAGAATTTGATTTCAATCTTATTCCTTTTGTTACAATGAAATAATGTGAGGATGACTCTGCAGTACACAAGTATGTCAAACAACGTAGTACTTCCCCAAAGCACTCAGCTTCAAGACCGTTTCATGAATTGTCAAAATCAAATTTTCATCGACTATTTTGACAAACAAAAACCAAAAATTTAGATCCATTGTCTGGCTTGACTAAGAAGAAAATTATTCGTCTAAAAGTTACACACAAGAACATGGTCGCCTACACGGATGCAAGGAAAGAGTTGAAATATATCTACTTTTACTTTTTATTTCACATTTTAAACCCTTCTTGTTGGTTTTCAAAGAAAACAGGTGTTAATCCTAAATCTATCTTCAATCATTTACAAGCTTAGGAATTTTTACTCCATCAGCTGAAACATTCATTTGAGAAATATATTTAAAATGAGCAATTCCATCTTCGGAAAAACTTCATCCTACCAAATCAGTAATAGAATTCCATGTAATAGACATTTTTTTTTCAACTACATGTAAAACCCAATTAAATATATGTAAAAGTAGGTATTGACATAATTTTTCCTTCCTTTTCTTCTAATTCACTTCATTGTTTATATCTGTCATGTTTGATGTACCTTCTTTTCTTATCAAGCGAACATACTATAAACATGACTTAGTAGTTATTCCATGACCATAAAAGTGGACTTATCAATAATAAATGAAATAGTCAAATAAGTATGCTGGAGCTCCCTTGATCTAACCTTTGAGATACATCCAAGGGGGAAAAGAAGTTGTTTAAGCTGGTTCTGTGAGAGATGAGAAAGAAAGTACGTTTGATCCTTGACCTGAAAACTTAAGCTGCTTAAACTTAATAGAAGTTTTCAAGATTAAAATATATAAACATACCGATAAAATGTAAAAAAAAACAAGAAATCAATGCTTTTGGAAAGAACTTTAGCTTCTAAATTCTAACGCAACATTATGATAGAAAATTTGAAATGAGGATTTGCGACTTTTCACCAATTAATCAACAGCTTGCCAAACTTCCGGTAGCAAACAATCAAGGAGTGGACCCACTCCAATTGGTAGGGATAAAACGAGCTTGGACTGAGAAGTAGGAAGTAGCGAGTAGCGACAGACTACTGCCGTGAGGATTATTTGAATACCCTATAAAGTATAAACCACATATATGAAAGCAAGCTGGTATAGAAGTGAACATATTGCTTAGGTACCATGTCCTGCGATAACTCTAGGAAAGAAGGTTCATCTGCTTCATATGATGAGTGAACTACTCGTGCATAATGTCCAGAAGCAACATAATCGAATCCGAGATTGCTGATAGCATCCATGAAAGCACCTGAAACATTGAGAATAAAACTCAGATACAACATATGAATTTCATACTCGTTGAACATAAATTTCAGCTACATACCGAACTTGATCCTTGTATTGCAAAGGACATCTGGATTTGGAGTTCGACCACATCGGTACTCCTCAATTATGAAGGAGACCTGCAACATTAAAATGATAATATTCCATCAAATGGCAACAGAACGAATCCTGGGTGTGTCACTGGTATTCATATTGAAGAACAAAAAGAACCAATGAAGAGATTCGTGTTCAAACTTTAGCATCTACAGGAAGTAGAATTGAAGAAGTATATTACCACATCCTTCCAGTATTCATCTGTTAAATGCACGACTTCTAGAGGTACACCAACCTATAAAACAAATAGGAGAAATTCAACTATAATTTCTCTGATGCCCATGAAGATACCAAGGAAGACAATCTGATTTCAGTACCTCTCAAGAATTCTTTTTCATTTTATTTTTATTCGAAGAAATATAATTTGCTGAAATTCCTAATGAAATGTAGATATGAAAATATCGAGTCAGCAGAAAAACAAAACATGCAGATCTGAATGGATTTCGTCAATAAATCATGACCATCTTTTGAATCTCAAATCTGATCAGTATACAATCTTTTCTAGAACTGACACAAACCAGAACATTCAAGATTATTAACTTTAGTCCTTCTACTTTCTTACTTATTGTATTACAAGAATAAATTTGAAGCTCCACTAAAAAAATAAAAAATAGTTTACCAAGTATGAATTAAACTACCACGTATGATGTAGGCAGAAAATTTTACAAATAAAGATCTAAATAGAAAGAAGTAGAAATATAGAAGTAGTAACATTCTGAAACAGCATCAGTGAAAAAATATGACCTGCTCACAAACAGCTTCCGCGTACTTCAAATCTTCATCCCAAGGGCATGCTGACCAAAAGTTTTCGTAATCTTCCTTCATGGTCAAGTATCATCAGTTACTTTACTATTAAAAATGCAAAGAATCAAATAAAGTAAGCAAACAAACATGATGTTTAATATGATTTGGGTTCTTCTTCATTTCAACTTGCGCCCTCTACATTGTTTTTTTCACTATCAAACTTCTCGTTTACATTGTCATTTTGTAGTTTATTCAGATATGTACCTCAAATAATTTGCACTATAAGTCAAAGGGATGAGATTAAAAACCATGTACCCGAAATAAATACTAAAGCAAAATGCCACTTTGTTATCTCACATAACAAATATATCCAATAAACCATCCAATTGGCTACAACTCGCTTCAAAATGTTCATCCATTGCCAATCTGAACCATCTCATTTCAGATTCTATCTAGACCTCTACAAGCTATAACGCGGAATCAATATGTTTAGTCTAGCTTCACATAGGCGGCATATTTCATATCCAAACAACAAGAAAAAGTGAACTTCCTAAATTTTTCTTTTTTTTGTGCAATCCAATTGTTGTTGATCATATAACCTGAATACCCGCGAATAAGGACATTATGTTTCCTACAAATTTCAACTTTTTTTATAAAAATCATTTCTTTCTTGAACCTATTCCAGAATAAAACACTTATTCATTAATACAAGTTCCTAAATGACATTCAAATTGGCTACAATCTAAACCCTACTTCAATTTTCATGATAAATGTTTAATAACTGAAAATAAAGATAAGTACTTGAAACCAGATTTTGAGGTAAAAAGCTGTGCAGGAATGGCCGGCATGATGGAGAAGACGAAGAGCAACGCTACTATCAACACCTCCGCTGAGGAGAACTGCAATTTTGAATCTTTTTCCGGGCATTGAACATGAAAGATAGGGTTCCAATTCGTCATTGCTGAAGCTGGAAGTAAGAGAAATTTGTGACTTTGCGGATGAAATCGAATAAGACCTGACGAATTTTCTAGGGTTTAAGGATAAGTGAGATTTCTTGAGAGAGAGAAGTGAAAAGGAACTACAATAGTATCTGAGATTATTAGGGTTTTGGAGAAAGAATAGGTTTAGACGAGGCAGAGCTGCCATTGTAGTAAGAGGTTTTGATGCTTGTTACTGACGGGAAGAGCGAAAGATAAGGAGGACGAACGAATGATGTCATAATTTCTTGAATAAAATTCTTCTTTCCGCCCCAACCCAATTTCCTACTACTTAAGAGTTTCAACCCACAGTCAACAGTTGGTAGCCCAAGTGGTCCAAGGTGTTGACATAAACTCCAGAAACCCCTGGAGGTCCAAAGAGTCACTTTAAGGAATAAAGAAAAATCTCTGAAAAATAAATTTTCTAGGGAATTCATGTAACATCAAATTAGTTCGGTTGCTGGCTTTTCACTTTCAAGACAGTTGATTAGTAATCTCTTGAGTATCACAACTTTCTTAAAGCAATATATAAGTAGGGATTTCCATCCATAATATCAAGGCATTTGCTGGCTTTTCACTTCCAAGTCCCTGCAAGAGAAAAAACGAACTGTAAAGGAATCAGTCGAACTAGAACTAACGTTAAAATAAAATCATATGTTTTATGGGAAATCATAATGAACTGGAATTAGACGTAGGATTTCAAAAAAAAAATTAGATTTCTTCTTCTTCTTCTCTCTCTACACTCTCTTCTCCGACAAAAGGGGGTGTGCCTTTGCTGGAGGTTAGACAAAACCAGATCTCGTCTGGTTTCAAATCAAGAAGAAGAAGACTTTTCTAAAAACAGAATTCTCGTCAGGAATAAGACTTTTCCAACAAGGACTCTTCTCCTTCCTGGGAGAAAGACAAGATAGAGAGGGTAGCGAGAAGTAGAAGAGATGAAAAAGGAGGAAGAAAAAAAAACTAATTTAATGGTTGTTGGAAAATTTTGGGTGGCCGACGGTCTTAAACAAAAAAGATAGTAAGATGGAGCCTACAACCTTAAGACGAAAAAGATAGTAAGGTGGAGAGGGAGGTGAGATATGATAGAGTGGGAAAAGTTGAAATATTTTTGGGCCTTGAGGGAATGAGGGCCAAAATGAAGTGCCGAACACCTATGAAGGCCAAATGGTGAGTTAGTCACTGATTGGGAGGCCAAAAACAAAATTAACCCAAAAAATTATAAAAAGACTTGAAACTTCATAAAAAGTAAAATGCTTCAACTGAGTTTCCAAACTAATAGCCGTACTCTAGGGGTACCCCTCCAGCTTCCATAAGCTCTTTTGGTTGCTTTCAGCTGAAATTTAGATTAAGGCATTACAAAAAAAAAAAAACACTTAAATAATCATTTCAGATTCAAAATCTCAGTTTGCTGCACTTCAGTTGGATAAGAGACAGCCCCAACACAATTGCACTAAATTATGATTCTTTCTTTAACACTACAACCACCAGAGCTAGTTCATTCCAAGAAACACGGAGAATGAACAAAAGAATGTGGATGAAGTTCGAAACGAAAAGGCCTAGTTACGGTGCCCGACTCCAAAATGAAATCTTTTTGCTCTCTCACTGAATGCATACTCCAATCTAAGAGGGCCCAAGGGAGAGTCAACCCGGATCCCAAACCCGTATCCATAACCACTACCAGGTTTGAACCTTGCTCCAGCAGGATCACCTGATATATATTATGTGTATAAACCAAAGGAAATCAGGAACTTAAATTTTCTATATTGGCAGATAGTATGAATTTTTCTTTTCAACCATCACACTACCAAAGCTAGTTAATGCTTAGAAACTGTAATGATTATATTCGAAATGACGTACCAGGGACCATTGGGCCTGATCCAAGATCACTACCATAGTCAGCAAAAAGTGCCCCTTCCACTGGCCCATACTGCAAAAGACAGAACCAGGAAGGTATGGTAAATATATAGCTAAAACTGTGAAGATCAAATGTCCATGACAGTTTTCATGCTTAGAAAAAGCGGAGAGCCTTACGGGGGAATGGTAAGAAGTGGAAACATGTTTTTAAAGATGAAATTATCTGCTTAACATACCATAGGGAAGGAGATTTCTCCGCTTCCGACAACATAAGATCTACCAGATCCCACAGCACCTTCGTCATAGCCTCTGACACTGTTGGTTCCACCAATAGCAAAGGCTTCGTGAGGAGAAAAATTGCCCACCACATGACCACCAGACAAACTACATGGGCAATGAAACCAACAGTAGAATCAGGTCTTCTAGGCACATTACTCAGTTTACCTTTCCATGAATAAGCATTAACCAGAACTGAAATGTTGTTCCGCTATCCCGTTCTGTTTGTAGATCTTCTTGCATCCTACAGAATGAAGAAAATAGAGATACCTCAAAAGAAACCGAGCAAGACCGACATCAACACCCTTCCTAGCACGAGCATTCACTCTGTTGAAACACAACCACTCAGGCAAAACGGGGAGTCCTTGCTCCATGGTCAATACAAACTGTAAAGAGATAGAGAGGAGAATCACATGAAACCCAAATATGAAATATTAAGAAGTGTCGAACTAGAAAGTTAAGAACAAAAACCGACCAGCGAAGACCCACGGTCACCAGAATCAGTGTAAACACCCTCAAGTTTGGCAAGCAGCATGTCGTCATGTGAATTGCCACTAGAAGATCAGGAAGTAGAACATATAACAGATATTAGGTTCAATGTCTAAAATAAATATTATCTCAAGTGTAACTACATTTTTGCAAAAGACTGATAAGTCATATCCATACCTAGCAGTAAGTGGGCTGCTGTAGTAATCCTTGATAAGAGGATTTCCTTGCTCATCGCGAGCCCCAGCACGCTGATAAGATTTAGACGATTAAATGGAGTTTATAACAACAAATAAAAAGAAGCCCATTCAGGTGCCCATTCCCTCAAATAACGAAGTGATACAAAATCTTTGTAAAAGAAAAGATAATATTTTTGTGAAGCTATAGAAAATAAGTGAATAACTACACATGATGTAAGTGGAATCTAGTAATCCAGTTACATGTATATATATGTAGTCAAGTCCATTTAAGGAACGTAAACAAATTACTCCCACCATCCACATTTGTGTGTCCTAATTTCCTTCTTGGTTTGTCCAATTTTAAGAGTACTATTTCTAAAAGTAGAGAAGAGTATAAGAATTTTCACTCTTTCCAACAATACCCATTACTAAAAGTTCAATGACAAATCTTTTACTCTTTCATTAATTGTGTTGTATAAATGTTAATAAGGATAAAACTGAAAAAACAGTTCTTTAATGTGATTAAACAAGTTAATGATGTTCCCTTACAAAGTTGAGTTTTCAAAATAGGGAACACAAATGTCGACGGAGCGAGTTTCTATTAATTCATATATTTTATTAATAGAATCTGACTTTTAACTTCTCAGCATTCACCAATGGTTCCACACAGTACCTGAAAAATAATTCCAGCTGTTCCTGTCCACTTCGGCCTGAAAGGTCGATTGAATTCGATACCTGCTGTAACGCGGCCAATTGTCACATTACTATTATTAGGTTGATTTCCATGAACTAGTGTTCCTGGCGTTCTTGAGTTCTACATGTGAACAAACAACTCTGCATGTCAGTGATCTATCAATACTGGTACTTAACATAGATTGACAAACCTTGGATTACCTGAATCATGATCGATCTTGATGTACGCTTGTCATCCCCTTCAATCCATGGGTCAGTGTAATTTATGCGGAAAATGGAGTCAATTTGCCCCCTTTCCCATGAAACATTAAGCTTTTGGTTTCTCCCAAAAACATTCCTATGAGAATAAGCAAAGCTGCAAACCAATTTTCAAAGAGACACCATTATTAAAAGATGAGCAATGCTGCAAACCAATTTCAAAGAGAAACACTCATATGATAAAACTGAGTTAAATTAATAACTTAATAATCACAGCACATACAGAACGACTTAACGAGATACATTGAGGTATAGTTATGTAGCGAATAACATGATAAATGTTACCTTCCAACTAATCCGGACAGAGGGCCACTAGTTATCCTGCATCAAAACATACAGAATAAGTATCATATCACCACCGCACATAGAAGACACCAATCTGGTTTCAAGGTAAGAGTGAAACTTAATAGTAAAGCTGTACATTCAACTTATAAGTTATTACTTATTGCACCTTGATAACACCACTCACCCACTAGAAATTCCGCCACCAGCAGAGAAACCTCCACTAACACGCTCGACAACATTCATTGTCAAATCAACTTTGCCAGTATCTACAACTTTCCAGAAGAAATATGAGTTCCAAAGAAAAGATATGCATAATATCTGCCCAGATCTGTGCAGCTTTAGAAAAGATGCATGTCATGATTTTTAATGTGAAAGCCAGCAAAATGGGATTAGTAGTTGAAGTTCTCGTATGCCGCTCATAACCAATGACGAATACATGGAACATAAGTAAGATTCTAATTATGAAGCCAATGCATACAAGCTAGTTCAACGAAGAACAAAATCACAGGACTGTTCATTTAAAACAGAACTCTATGGTAGCTCATCATTGGTTCATTTCCCTCAAACTGGATGAGTTTTGGAGAAATAAGGTAGTTTCCGCTGTTTGGTGCAGCTTCAGTTCCATGCAACACCTAAAACTTAAGTGTCACAGACTCACAACTAGAAAATTCTTCTCCAGAACCAAGGAGATTAACACATTCAACACAATGCATGTTTTCACTTACAAACGCAATGCATGACTCATATGTTATTTGAGGCAAAGACTCAGACTCATGTTATTTCAGGTGAATGGAAGTTTACCTCCAGCTGGCTGCGGGATAATGCTAACATCTTCCATAATTCCCATAGCCAATACGGTCTCCACATCTCTTTTACCTTGAAGCATACTGTATACCTAAAGGAGAACCACAATAGGGGAGATAACTATAAATTAGCCTAAGTTTACCACAAATATACATTAATCTATTTACAAAGTAACTGCCCTTTGGGATATAACTAATGTCTAAGAAACTTTTTTCAGCGTCAAGCAGCGTTTTTTTGACGAGGCAAGGTGTGGCATCACCACATATAGTAGAGGCATAACCTTGATTTGAGAGAATCTAATAACATTGTAATACAAAGTAAAAGGTACATAAAGTCTACCACTAATATGGATATAGAAATATAAGCAAATCAAGTAGCAAGTAAGCATGTCTTTTACAATATAACTCATATAATTGGACAGCAAGTATAATAAAAGAATGAGAACTTTTACTCTTTTATTTTTTAAATTAAATGTTAACAAATTAGACTGTTCATCGGAATGGTACATAAAATCATGTTTTTATACGCAACTACGAGAGTCCATCCAACACCCATCTTTTGGTTGCCTTTAAGATGGGAAACATAAACCTGTCGGTGATTTGGACCGCAAGGACATGCATATAGTTAAGGAAGCAGGGCAGGGTGGTTTCCTTATTTTGGGCACATGCATTGATGCCATTAGTAAGACTCAATACAAATACTAATGGTCACTTCATCACTTTGCCTATTTGACCCCTATATATACCTGCCCTTTCTTTGTTGTAAGCTGCCGAAGAATAGTCTCTGGCCTTGTTTTCCCAGTAGTTGGCTCACCTCTGAAAAGCAACAAACGTGTATCAAATTACTTACGCACTCTAACTAAATTAGATTGCAGTAATCATCAAAAATGAGGGAGATCTGGAGGCAGTTTCTTACGTCTTCCTATCAAGAAAGCGTATAGAGATATTATTCACCTCTGCTTCTGATACTTGAAGCCTAATAACCCCACCTGAAAGAATTTCAAGATCTGAAACCTGCAAAGATTACAAATAACAGAAAAAAAAAACATTCATTAACAAAGGCAGTCGAGAGTGGTGCTAACGATATGAGAAACCAATACAAATTTCCGGAACTTATTGTGCGAAAAATGAGGAACAAACCAAACCAAATAGGCCACGCTCCCTATACCACCCGTCAATGGAGTTTATCACTTCGTTCAGACGCCGAATATTCACAACTTTTCCTGCACAACTTGATACCGAAAGTTTAACTAACTGAGGAACTTCCAACCATTCTTTTTATTTTCGAGCTAAAGAAGAAAAAGAATAGCAGAAACATCATTTCTATCAATTTGGTGAAACTTGTAAACTCCTTAAGAAGCTTACCATATCCGTCATGGAATGCATCCTCTAAAAACTTTGCTGGAAGAACATTTGCTCCTTCACATATCAGCCCTTGGAATTCTTGATTTGTTTCTACCTTACGAGCATGGAATCCATACCATAACAAACTCATTAAACAGCAAAGTTTTAAGACTTTTCTCTGTTTCCATTTTCAAATGAATAGAAAGGAATACAAAATAATTTAACCATCTAAGAAATGTAAAGTAACATCGAGTACTTTCAGCCGACCTAGAAAATTTGTACAATCTCTAAATACAGTTAAAGTACTAAATAAATATCCCTGATATATTGGGTTCTCCAGACGAATTTGAATTCCAAAAACACAAGCGTGAAAGAACGAAACCCAACTGTAGTCGGCTAAAGGAGGAGAAAACTAATCAAGTCTTAACAAGCTTAAAAGTAAGCAAACTTTTTGCATCATCAACATAAAAATATATGGTATCACATTAGATTTTACATAAGATACTACGGAAAAAGTTTAAACATGTTGATTCAGGGATTGCAGCAGGTACCTCACCAAAATTGTCTAGGAAATAGACCTTCTCTAACTTTTCCACATGTGCGATCAGTATCACATGTTTTCCTTGTATGAAATATTCCTTTTTAACTACTATGCATATTTTAAAATCATTCAACGCATCACATAGATTAGTATATTACACAAACCCTAAAGAAATTCTTCACCTATCAGCCCAGATCCTAAGTCAGACTCGCATAGGACCTTCTCAGGGTTGAAACTAGGTAATTGCCTAGGCAACCATGGCATGGATGCAATTGTATATCTGGGGAATTTTCAAGCAATTCAATGCCTTTGCAACCCTGATCGCCTAGCATAGACATAGCTTTTAATGACATAAGTTTGGAACTATTCATCCATATGTTCATAATCATGTCAAATAACCATGTGGATGCAAAAAAAAAAAAATTGTAAGAAGGGCACAACAACCGTTATCTGTAGGTAGTTTCATGACATAGTTTAGAACAACCCCGTAATACTACTTTGTTCAACTAATTGTCTAATTCACTGTCAAAAGTATTAAGAAACAAGAAAAATCCATTAAATTGAACGAAATGTACCTGAAAAATCAATCGTATTCCATCTCGGGTGTCAACGGCAACAGGCATACAAGAGCTGAAATACCCACGTTCCATTATCCTATGAACATCCTCTTGGACCTCACGCACAGTTAGGGCAGAATTCGGTCGACAAGCCTTCAAAGCATCTGCTGCCTCAGCTTCAAGATCCTTCCTTTCAAGCTCCTCACCATCTTTATTTCTAATCAAAACCTCACTAATCAAAACCCTCTCTTCAGCTTCTCTTCCATGTCGACTTTGAGCTACATTACTTCCCTTCAATTGGGGTTGCTCTTTAACTTCCGATGGCACACCCCTTTGATTCGATGATTCTTCTGGTTGGGTTAAAGCTAAAGAAGATGAACAAAGGAGAGAAGATTTGGAAAGGAATCTTTGAGGTTTTTTACGAGTTCGTATCGATGTGAAGAAATCATCGATAATTTCTTTGGTTTTACTGAGATTTGTGGATAGAGTCTGGGAGCAAAATGGTAAGTTGGAGATGATTGGACGGGAATTTTGTAGGAGCATAGATGGTAGCTTGATCGAAGAAGAGATGAATCGAATATCCTCATCTTTTCCCATTTTTGAGTAATTGATTTCTCGGTCAAAAACAATTTCAAGGTTTTGGAAGGTTTAAAGTCGAGCTAAAACCCTAGTTTTCTGCCATTTCCGATTAGTGAAGACCTGGGGTAGTGAGAGGAAACAACTTAAGAATCATAATTCATAACCATCAATTGACAAACCAACGTTCGACCAATTAACAAAATTGAACCTATCTAAGATTTATAACTTATAAGAAAGTAAGAATCATGATTCATAAATCATAACCATCAATCAACAAATGAACATTTTGACTATTTACAAAATTTGAACTTATCTACTCTTAAAAGAAAGTAGGAATCATGATTCTTAAGAGGAGACTCATCAATTTGAAATTTTTAACCTTCAAGTGTCTGCAAACAAGAACTTAAAACAGGGCTTTCATCAAACAGTTGGGCTACAAAACAACTTAAACCATCTTCACAATTCTCAGAGAGACTCATCAATTTTACACATCAAAGTGGTCAAAATGAAATTAAGTATCTGAGTACTCACCAGAAATGTGAGTATCCCAACGTTGGAGGATTCCAAAATTGAAAGTTTAACCGAATCCTTGAGAGAGAGAGTGAAGATTTAAGATAAAACCCTAGTTGCTCGTCAGCTGGGCTCCTTGTTGTCGTCTACTTTTCTGTTCGAGAAAGATTTGAGAGAAAATGCAACTTGAAACCCTCACCAGAAATCACCGGAAATCCTTGAGAGATAAAGTGAAGATTGAAGATAAACCCTACCAGAACAGATGCTCTCGGCTCCTCCTTGCTGGTGTGGGCGTGTGGCTTGGATGGGGGAATTACTGAAACCCCACTTTTTGGTAATACACTTTACTGAAACCCCCATCTTTCATTAGTAATTACTGAAACCCCATCTTTCATTAGTAATTACTGAAATCCTCACCTTTTCACTAATTTCCGTGAAATTAAACGGATTTATGCCGTTAGTTCATAGAGATGACTAAAAAGCCCATTGGTTAAACAACCCCAGCCTTTCAAACCAAATAACTGGGGCGCCTTCGAGCAAAAAGGTGGACGCTTATAACCGTCCTTATCTTCTCTATCCCACCAAAAAAAAATCGACAAGCAGCTTCACGCGAAAGCAGCGAGTTTAAGAAAGGATTTTCCCCAACCTCCATGTACAATCGATGGTGGATGCAACTCTCTCTGACGATTTCTAGCTAGGATTTCGGTCTCTCTATCTCTCGTGCAAAAGTAGATTGTTCTTGCTGGTTGTCTATTCATCTTCATGGGGTTATTGTATTTTGTAGAACTTGCACGGTCTACAAGATGAAGAAGAAGAAGATGATGATGGTAAAGATAAGACCAATGGGAGCAATCACATAAATACTAGGTAAGCAAAAAAAGTGAAAAAAAAAATCTCAGTTGTTTGATGCACCCGAAAAGGTTGCACACCCAAGCGGAGGTATCAAGTAGTAACCGGTAAAACCGAAGTCGATCCAAGGATAGGAAGGTACTTTGAATGTCGAAAGGTCTTCTCCATCGATTTTAGTATTACTAGCTAACTTAGACTAAGACGAAAAGGGAACAAAGGTAAATGGGGGGTTTTGATTGAATAAGCAATAAAGAAAACAATTAAACCAATTAAACAAAATAAGTAAAACGGGCAAGAGAGATTCGAGAGAAGTGTCGGAGGAACAAGAGTCGGGAGGCAACAAGAGTCGGGAGGTAAATAAGTGAGGGAGGTGTCGAACCCGGAATCCATAATGATAAATCTACAACTATGTATGGTCCGATCTAACGTTCCTAAGTATAATCGATGTTCGACTCCTATGGTGATGTCCATAAGCACTACGTATATCCGGGGATCATACTTAGTCAAACAAACGTCATAATCAGTTACCCGAGTCAACGAAAGTGTTGTCTAGTCGCCTAACTATGTGAAGTGCATGACAAGACACATGAAATTATGACTTTTGTTTGACTAAGTATGATCCCCGGATATACGTAGTGCTTATGGACATCACCTTAGGAGTCGAACATCGATTATACTTAGGAACGTTAGATCGGACCATACATAGTTGTAGATTTATCATTATGGATTCCGGGTTCGACACCTCTCTCACTTATTTACCTCCCGACTCTTGTTGCCTCCCGACTCTTGTTCCTCCGACACTTCTCTCGAATCTCTCTTGCCCGTTTTACTTATTTTGTTTAATTGGTTTAATTGTTTTCTTTATTGCTTATTCAATCAAAACCCCACATTTACCTTTGTTTCCTTTTTGTCTTAGTCTAAGTTAGCTAGTAATACTAAAATCGATGGAGAAGACCTTTCGACATTCGAAGTACCTTCCTATCCTTGGATCGACTTCGGTTTTACCGGTTACTACTTGATACCTCCGCTTGGGTGTG